>ML789883.1:747840-831223 GCA_009831015.1 Picea engelmannii | reverse complement strand
CCCACTTGCTTTAAGTGCGGCCTCGTGCTTGACTCCTGTGTTAGAGGAGCTTTCTTGGTGAACGCCTCTTGCTACTATTGGATTTCTCGCTCTTTAGTGACTTCTAGTTTGGTTTTGTTGCTTTGGAGAGTTTACTCTTCAAACTACACCAAGGTCCTAAATCCTACTCTAAATGTTGGTTTGCTATAGACGAAAAATGTTTAGTTGGTTTTAGATTAAGGTTTATCTGAGGCTGTTGATTACTCAAGGGGTTGGTTTGTCTAGGTAGATGCTTCAAATGATCGTTTGCTTTAAATATTCAATGGACCATTAACCAATGATATGCAAAGTATAGCATCAAAGTACAAGGGTTATTCCAACATTCAATTCGTTCCATATTTGCAAGAGTATTTCAAGATGAACCAATTATCACACACGTGACACAACCAATAGTAACCTATAGCAAATAATGTAGGATATCCCATTGCTTAAATAAAAGTCAATTCATTGCTCTTGAGGTCAAGGCCGTGCAAAGCAATTGGTATTAATAAGTGAATCCCAAAACTTATTTGTGCCAAGTGTAAAACGTTTTCAAGTTTTCATAAGATAATTTGAGCACAAAACTGAAAAATTGACTAAGGCAGCACTACAATGGACATAGGCGAATCAAAGCTCATTTCTTTAACAATGTAGTTTTTCCATAAATCACACAAGAAAGTGCTGCTATAATGAATTATTGAATGGATAATGAGAGTCAAACAGAGATGAAGCATCACCAAATTTTATTCTCCAAGAGATTTATCACAGTTCGGGCTTCATTTATCTCAATGCATACAATTTAATTTGACACTCTGAAACCTGAAGTATGATGAATTGATCTCCAACTAGCTAAAAAAGGAGAACGATACATAAATTAGAAGGTTGTTGAGGTGGTTTTGAGATTGGTATGTGAACGGCTATTTCAAGGAAGAGAAATACCATTGAAAACTATTTAGAAAAACCAGCCAATGAATCGATGAATTGCTTGCTGTATTCTCTGCAAAGTGGAGCAATCAGTCAAGGTAGCAGAGAAATAAATGTTGTTTGGGCTCCTTAAAAGGGTCACTGGATCACCTGTAAGTTGATTAGAGATTCTTAGTACAGAAACAATCAGATCAGGCCCAAGAATGACATTAAGGCTGTCATAGAGATAATGTAACCTCACAAACCCTCACTGTGATGACAGTTCTAGAGACCGGCCCACTAGATAACAGAATGTGGTAACATTAGAAGGTTTTAATGGATCGGTGTAAGGGTTATAAAGTCTGACAATTTGTGGCTAGAAAAGACCTAGCAAATGAAGTCTGGACAGTGATCAAACCATAACAGCAATGACTAACAAAAAATGTGGCCATGCCCAAGACCAGATTCAAATCGTTTGGGGGAATTTGATAATTGTTTTGACAGCCCAGATCATTGGAATGAAAACAATTTGCTATGACCCTTTAAAACGATGGATGTACCTTGGATCTGGCTCTGTAAGTCTGCCGAAGTTTAAAAATGTATTGACCTGGAGTATAACCAATGAAGAAAAGTGAACGATCCAAGGAACAATAAAATCTTTGGGGCAGATCTGTTAACGGCCTAGTAGGGAAGATGTTTAAAGCAGGAAAATCTTGAAATGATCTTCTTGAGATGAAGGAAAAACCTCAGATCTAAACCCTGAAACCCTTGTGAACCCTGCAAACCTAACACAGTCTGTAAATCAGCTCAAGAAAATGATATGAGGGTTGGTTATATTATGACATATCGGACCTGCAAAAGATGTAAGGCAATCCTAGGGTTTGATAAAAAAGAACAAGAAGGCACTTCAACCCTGGCTAAGGGTAGCACAGTAAAAATCAGCCAACAAATATTTTTCTGACAATGATATGCAATTAAGTTCTAAAATTAAAAAAATGATGGGGGGTCTTTGTCCCTTGATGATATTCCTTGGCTGAAAACTATTGGTGTTTTCCCTCACCTAAGTCTGGGAGAAAATCACGAACTAGAGAAGGATAGGGTTACAAGATTGAAGGGGTTTGAATCAGAAAAACAACAAACAAACAATTCATGCAAGGTTTTTTTTTAAGCAATAGTGAAGTAATAAGGACAAATTATTACAATCTTCTTCCTAAACACGTTCATAACATGCTTAAAATTCATAGAAAAGCAAGAAAACAGAGATGACTCCCACCTCCTTGGCTTGTCTTCCCCTGCAATAAACTCTTTCCGTATCAAATGTGATAGCTCAATTGATCTCTTCAATAAAAATATGGAACATTACTTGAAAGGAAAGACAATAGCCAAAATGGCAAGAACTCCTTTCTTTATTCTTCAATGAATGAAAATGAAGAGAGCAACCCTTTTTATAGGAGAAGAGGTGCCTCAAAACCACTTTACAATACCAACTTCTAGCTCAAACCATGACCTCAAAACCATTTGCTTTAATAAAACCATGAACAAATAAAAATAATAATAAATTACATGGATAATTTGCTCATGAAGTGCAACATCCCTTTAGAAAGGGTCAAAATACAATACAATATAGCTCAAAGAGGTGCGCCCGTCCTAGAGGATGGTCAAACAATCAAGTCAAGTGGTCAAAATGGCTCAATGTCCACCTCTATCCAAGGAATCAACCAAATTGTACAATATAGTGATGACGTCATATGCCATGTGTGAGCTTTCTCATCAAGAGATAATAATAATAAGTGCCACGTGTGGGCTCCATAAGACATACGCTCCTCCAAGTAAATGTTTAATAGTATTCCAAGGCACAATACCCATTCAAAATGATGAATCTGTCCTCCTAGCAAATCATTAATTGGTGGCACTGGTGACAAACTCTTAGCAAAACATAACAAGGGGGTTAATTTCAGTACTTGCATAAGTCTTACCTAGGGGAACATTATTAACCATTATACATGACTCAAATCCTAAGAAAAACCCATATTTCCTAAGTATTTAGGTGAAAGATAGGTAATTAATGTGTAATAATGATGATAGGGAAGGGCAATGATTCCATGTGATGACCCTTAAAGTCTTAGACATGCACAGGTCATAATTTTTCAATTTTCATTCATCTAGCTTTATTTTGTCTAGGCATTTTTTATAATAGCTTTCTAGAGGGAGCTTATCATTGAGTTACCATCTTCGACCTGTTTTTTACTACCCCTTTTAGCCTTTTTCTTTAAGTGTTCATTTTATTGAACAAGTCCCTATTCTTTAAACAACCAGGGACTAGGGGCTTTTTTCTTAACTTTTGCTCTTCACCTCTTAGCCTTTGTGGCTTTATTTGATTCATGTTTTAACTTTGACCTTTCCTTTTGACCTTGGAGAAATCATACATGACAGGATGCGATTATTTTTTATGTGGATGGAATGAATGATACTAGGGAGGTGGAAAGTGGTTATCATGGTTAGGATATGGACAACGCTATCTAGTCTAAATACCCAATGGTACAAGTTAACCCAAGAGATGACACACTTCTAACAGAAAACATGTTCCCCAAAGTATTGCGAGGCAAGTAATAAAACTATGCAATGTTATGAAATACTAATCGATAACTGTTAGGTGTTTACAACTTCACGACAATCCAAAAGGTTATATCACCACGTCTGAATTGATATTAATATATGGAATGTCAAATGAAGCAAAATGGACCACACCATACCACATCAAAGTGCATCTGTCATATGAGGAGCGGGAATGTATTGAGCTACACCACAGCTGAGCTAGCACAATCATGTATCCAATGGAGAAGAAGGAAAGAATCTGTATGGATCTGATGAAGATGTGCATGATGTCTCATGCTAGCAGCAACATGACACCCTTGCGAGGATATCCAAAGGTTGTTACCCCTGAGAGAGTAACACTCTGATACAATGCCATCACTTGGTTAATTGTTGGTGGATTCTTCTAACCCCTAGCCCAAGCTTATTTCACAACTTCCTTTGGGGTCGAAGATGACCCCTCTGCACCAACCACCCCAAAAAGGGTAATTAAATTTTACTCTGCTCTTAATTCTGAATTTAATTGCCATGAATATGAAATTTAATCGCATATGCTTAATTCTTATTGCTGAACTAAATGACAAATTTTTTCAAATAATTTTGCACTAGCGATTTTTTTCTGAATTTTATTTTTATTGAATTTGAACACGAACATGAATCAGGTGAGTAAATGCCCCCGCATCTTCCACCCCTGAAGGATAATTAAATTTTACACTGCTTTTAATTCTCAATTTAATTGCCACGAATATGAAATTTAATCACATATGCTTAATTCTTGTTGCTGAACTAAATAACAATTTTTATCAAATTATTTTGCATTGGTGATTTTTTTCCAACTTTAATTTTAGTGAATTTGAACACGAATTTGAATAAGGTGACTTAGTTTTGAGGTCTACGAAGTAGGTTAAATGAATTTAAAGGTAAATCTGTTGGCTATTTTTCTGCCTTTTGCTTTTTGCCCTACACTTGTGACTAGACTATACTTATCTAAGAAAATGTTTAAACTATTTCTATATTAGAAGGTTACGAAAGCAAGTTTTACTGCTCAATTGAATATGCAAAAATGTGTAAACTTTTGAATGCAAAGACATAAAAGCATCCAGACTAAGTTGTAGCATGGACGATTTGCTAGAGACCTAAAGGATAACCATTAAGAGTGTACATGGATCTGGAGGCTGGAAGGAAATCTACCTCTCTTGCAGATATTTTCATTAGTTACCAAGCTGGAGATGATTTGCTATGAAATTTAATCACATGCACTTAATTCTTGTTGCCGAACTAAATGACAAATTTTATCAAATTATTTTGCACTGGTGATTTTTTTCTGAATTTCATTTTTATTGAATTTGAACATGAATCAGGTGAGTAACCCCCCTACACCTGCCACCCCTGAGTTTAGTTGCCACAAATATGAAATTTAAGCACATATGCTTAATTTTTGTTGCTGAACTAAATGACAAATTTTATCAAATTATTTTGCACTGGCGATTCGTTTCTGAATTTCATTTTTATTGAATTTGAACACGAATATGAATCAGGTGAGTTAGTATTAAGGTCTAGGAAGTAGGTTAAATGAATTTTAAGGAAAATTTGTTTGCTATTTTTCTGCCTTCTGCTTTTTTCCCTACACTGGTCACTGAATTATACTTAGCTAAGAAAGTGTTTAAACTATTCCTGTATTAGAAAGTTAGGAAAGGAAGTTTTACTAGTCAATTGATTATGAAAAAATGTGACTCTTGAATGCAAAGACATAAAAACATCCAGACTAAGTTGTAGCGTGGATGATTTTTCAGAGACCTAAAGGAGAACCATTAAGAGTATACATGGATCTGGAGGCTGGAAGGAAATCGACCTCTCTTGCAGATATTTTTGTTAGTTACCATGCTGGAGATGATGTGCAAGCAACATATGCAGGAGCCCTATTTCATAATAATCGTAACTATTATGTGTCTCCTGATAAGAACAGTGTAAGCACACTCAATATCTCTTCCTATGATTTCCTTTTGTTCATGACAGCAAAGTTGTGTGGTGCCTTGAATATCTTTTTTTCCTTGTGATTGGTAATGCTGTCACCTATGGATAGAACTAAATTAATTTGAAAATTTCTGGACTTCTT
This sequence comes from Picea engelmannii, assembly GCA_009831015.1. Lineage (NCBI taxonomy): Eukaryota > Viridiplantae > Streptophyta > Pinopsida > Pinales > Pinaceae > Picea > Picea engelmannii. Next base: position 825,594 of record ML789883.1, on the reverse strand, counting down.
CATTTCTTCATTTGTTGGATTTTTAGTCTACTTCAGTGTCTTTATTTTTGGCAAACTGCCTTTTGGGCAGAGCATGCCAAGGATAAGAATTTTGTATTTATTAGAATTCTACTTCATTGTACTTACCCTGGTGTGTTTCCCTTCATGCGAAGCAGCTAAGCCATAAAATTCAATAATTTATGGAATGCTTATTCCTGAATGTTTCCTCATTTTGTTCAGGATACACTTGTATATTGGTCTTCCTCAAGATGTTTGGTAGACAGGAATGAGCTTGCTGGAAGGCTGCTTTCTATGCTTCCTCACCACTCATTTGGAAAGTGCCTGAACAATGTCGGTGGAAAAGACGTGGCATTACTCATGTATCCAGAATGCCGACCAAACCGTGTTGGTAGTTGGTCTGATCATCTTCATTGTGCAATGTCACATTACAAATTTGTCTTAGCTATTGAAAACACTATGACTGAAAGCTATGTTACAGAGAAATTGTTCTATGCTTTGGATGCTGGGGCAGTGCCAATTTATTTTGGTGCTCCAAATGTTCTGGATTTTGTGCCTCCAAAATCTATAATTGATGGGTCCAAATTTAGTTCCTTAGAAAGTCTAGCTTCATATGTAAAGCAAGTTGCAAATGATCCTGTAGCTTACAGTGAATATCATGCTTGGCGGCGTTGTGGTGTCGTGGGGAACTATCACAGGACTCGGGCAGTCAGCCTTGATTCCTTGCCTTGTCGCTTGTGTGGGTTGATAAGCAAACTTGGAGGGAAACATGCAACAACAACTCACTGAAACATATTCTGAAGAGCATTTTCATTTTTTAATGTGGTCTTATTAAAATAGCACTGGTTTTCGTTTGGGAATGTGTTACAGAGAACATCGCATCAAGTTTTAGCTGCATGAATGTGGTTTGAGTCTTGAAATACAAATCATCTTTTTATGAATTCATTTTCTAAGTAGTCTGCGGTGGGTCACACTTCATACCAAGGGGGTCAGTGGGTAACAAACAAGGCAAGCTCTGATGGTGACTAAGGTTCCCTCTCATTCTACAAAGTATGCCTGCTTCTGGTGTTTGGATCAAAGTAGTTTTGTGTTGGAAGTGGCTTTACTTTCCAGGAGTCGGGACTTTTGTGCTCGAGACCAAACACTGCAATCACAGGAGGAACCAGCAACCGAGCTTTTATAACTGTGTAAGATGCATTATTCATGTGACAACGTAATTCTTTTTGACTATTAGTCTTATTACGACTTCTTGTACTAAATTCTTTCATTCTGGAGAATGCCTAAAACTGGTTGGATACTTGGAATGCATTTTTTGGTACAGCATGAGAAAGTGAAATGAAAATTTAAGCACCACAAATGTACCTTCTATTGTGAAAAACTTATGGGCATCTCTATCACGTATAAATTTAAGCAATGCAGTGTCATATGTCATCAGTGGCCTTATTGGATAGGCATACCATTGCCCTCTGGCGACATGGATTTGGAGGAACGCCTTGGGTTCAAAGATATTATCAACATAGAGATTAGGGACCTGTGTGGTTTATAACTATAATTTGTGTGGAGATGGGAAAAGGGTGGCTAGATAGTGAGATCAAATAGGATGAGTGTGGGATCAGCCTAGAAATGCTTTAAAAAATTGTTTTTAAAATGGACACTAGGATTATATCTGGTTTTCTGTTGTCGTCATAGGTGAAATCTTTGAAGAAAACATAGGATAAAATTGGGTCAGAGGCCGAGATGACGAGAGATGGGCATTTTGAGGACTGGAATTGGCTAGTCATGAGCATTTAATGGTTACTCATTCATATTGCTCGTCATTGTTTTTTTGTCATATTGGCTCATTAGACTGGGGAAATATGCATTTGCAAAGAGCCATGGTCGTATGATCCTAAAGTGTACAGTTTAATCTTACATAAGAAGCTGCATGCACATTTTTTGGGTTTATTGTTTCCTTCGTGAAAATTTACCATGTGTCTCAATGTGTATTGACATATAAATTACAATTAGTAATTGTTGTATTGAGTACAAGAAGTTGGCGTAGCTGCTCTGATTGCATATGTTAAATTGTTGGTTAGTTGTGAAATAGTAGAATTATATTGTCACCAAGTGTCATGTATCATGAACCATACTGACGAGTGAATTTAGTGAGCTGTCCAACTCAATGCACGTTGAGAAATGTGTTTATATTAGCCATGCCCCACATGATTTTAAAATGTACAAACATAAGAAGTTCTGTGCACATTTTATGTGTTTATTGTTTCCTCTATGAAAACCTAGCAAGGGATGTCAACTTATATTGACACATAAATCACAAGTAGTAATTGTTTTACTGGGTACAATAAGTTGGCTATTGCATATTGTTAAATGGTTGGTTAGACGTGAACTAGTAATATGGTCACTAAATGGCATGTCTCATGAACCGTATCGAAAAGTGAATTGAGGTAACCGTCCAACTCGATGCATATTGAGAAATGGGTTTATATGAAAATAATAAATACTTGTCTATGGCCTATTGAAGCTGTAATAAATTTATGTATTTACTCAATTAAGAGTAATTAAGACTATTTATATGTAATCATTATTAGGTAAGATCCCATCTTCTCGTTATAGTTGTCTATTGGCACAAGTTCACTCAACATAGTGAATATGCTGATGTTCTTGGTGGCATAACATGCATCTTGTAACATTCAATTATTATTAAATATATTTGTCAGAGCTTTGAACATTACGACTATGGCTTTGTCCTTGTCATTATGGATTTTGTTGGAAGGTCTTTGGCTCGTTTTGAAAGTGAGGAGGCTTGAACCCTTCCCATTCTTCCTTTGGTCAAGTTTTTCTTTTTCTGATCCTTCCATGTATTTTGGAAATCTGCCTTGCTGTTGTTCTGTTCATAGCAGTACTTAGCCTTTCTAATTGCCCCTTCAAGTGTCTGAGGCTCATCAAACTCAATTCTATCCCTGTAGGATTGAGGAAGTCCACTTACGAAACGCTGAACTTTTACCTTCTCATCTCAGATATATTTAAAAGCCATATCATTATGGATGTTGAAGCAAAGGTACAATCAAGTTCACTTCAAGTGGTATTAGAGTGGGTTTCATTCCATTTAGCAGGTGCCAAAATATTTGACAGCAGGCAATGAAACTTTAGGCCAGGAGGCTAGTCACTTCCACTCTTCTGCCATCATCTACACAAGACTGTAAAGACTGTTCCATTACCATACCCACCTTGCCCATTTGGCACTGCGTCAACCTTCTTGTTATACACAAAAAAATAAGAAAAAGAACAGAAAAGAAAGACAAGAAAGCATCTGTTAAGAAAGCCTATGAACAGAAGACTCAATAATTAGAAATTCCTTGCCCGTCAAAATCACGATGAGGAAAACACTAAAAGAAGCATTACTGGTAACCATTGTTCGTCGCTGCAGAATACACTGCTAAGACTGCTTGCAAGTAGCATTTTCGCTGAAGAAATTCACACAAAAACAATTGCAGTCAACATCATATCGCAGCACTACTGGTCCATTATTAAAATTCAAATAATACATGCCCCTGAACCACTACCCTTATCTAGTTGTCAATTAATCATTAGGCCACACAACTGTTAAAGTACCTAATCAGTGGGCATGAACAGAGCGGTTGTAAGTTGTAACACAAGTCACAAAAACACGCTTGAAATCATGCCTGGAATGATTGCCATAGGATAACACATGGAGAATAAACCAGTTGTATTTTGTCTATCCAAATTGATTCATGCCACGAGATATCATATCATAGTAGAGTGGAGACAAATGACATCAGTCGCAGAGACAACATACAGAAAAAACATGGAATAAAAGACGATGAAGAGGGTCGAGTTAACCATCGTATTTTGTGTTAAATGTCACAGAGAAAAATGTGTAGGCTGTCCACTAGTTAAAAGGCACACAAAGATGAGTCTGACCGTGGCATCTCCCCAAAGCATCTACTCAAGGGGAAGGTAAGTAAAAGATTAGTGTAAGTTATATTATATAAATAAGATTAAAAAAAATATGTTATGAAACCCTAAGGTTTTATCAAAATTCATATATATAATACTTTTTATCAAGTTAAAAAAGATATTAAAAGAGTATTTCCAAAGCCAGGTAAAGTTTCAATTCCAATTTAAAAGTAGTTAAGGTAAAGTTTCAAATTCAATTTAAAAGGTTTTGACTTTAAAAAATAAAAAAAAATAATGTTCTAAAAGATTAGTGTAAGTTATATTATATAAATAAGATTAAAAAAAATATGTTATGAAATCCTAAGGTTTTATCAAAATTCATATGTATAATACTTTTTATTAAGTTAAAAGATATTAAAAGAGTATTTCCAAAGCTAGGTAAAGTTTCAATTCCAATTTAAAAGTAATTCCAATTTAAAAGTAGTTAGGGTAAAGTTTCAAATTCAATTTAAAAGTAGGTTTCTACTTAAAAAAGAGTAATGTTGATCTGGTATTTATTACAAAGTAGGAATCTTTAATCAATGCCATTATAAAATAAAATAAAATTATAATGTGAAATCTGTAATCACAGTAGTCAATAATAAAAAGAGTAAAAAATGAGTAATGTTGATCTGGTATTTATTACAAAGCAGGAATCTTTAATCAATGTCATTACCAAAAAAAATATAAGGTGGAATCTGTAATCACAGTAGTCATTATCATGAGAAATAAGTAATTTGTAGTCATTATCATTGGGGAGAAATAAGTAATTTTATATTTTTTAATAAAAGTTTTGACAAATACAAAATATGGATTTTTTTTTAATGACAAAGAGGAAGATTTTTTTACACATTTAAATTTTTTATTTTTGTTTATTAAAAATTAAAGAGACTATTGAGGAACGGTGATCACCATTGCTATATAAGTACTTGTAAATTGACACTTATGATAATGTTGAGGTGACTAATTAATTACTAGTTTTCAAAGTAGGATGAGAAAATTGTATAAAATTCAAGAATTTACAATTAGTGTTTATGTTTTCAGATCATGATGCAAAGTTATACCTTCACGGGAAGATGTAGAGTCACATAGTTTAGGATTGACATGAACATTGAGAACTTCCACATTAAATATGAAGAAGAATTATTTAACATTTCAACATGGTAAAAGAAGATAATGTTGCATGATCTTACAACAAAATCCCACATAGAAACAACTTTATTAAAGGATATAAATGATGCAATTAAATAAGAACAAGATTATAAAGATACGATGTGGAACTTTGACAAAGCTTTATTAGAAAAAGATGAGGAAATATATCATTTACAATTCCAAAGCGACACCTTGCTCATAGAGATTAAAAATTGAAAAAATTGAAAAAATGAAATTGGAAATACAAGTTGTCGGCAAAGAGACATCAATTAACCCAATTGAGTCATGAATATTTTCAGAGGCCAAAGTACAACCTATGCATATAGAAGGATCAACAAATTCATTTGGAATAAAAGTCAAAGTGTCATCATCAATGAAAAAATAAAATTATAGGGGATAAACTTTGCCATTTGGGTATCTTCAATTTTTTTCCAAAAACGTTTTGCCAGTTTCCATTTTTTCCCCAAAAAATGATTTGCCCAAATTTTTATCGGATAAAGTTATTTTACTTAAAATATAGCTAAATTTTTCTAGAAACTATATAAAATCATTAATATTTCCAAACATTTATAGTTTGCATTTTAGGGATTAGTAAGATTTGCAAAGTTTTTTAGACTTTTATTATAAATATGGATCCTTAAATTTTCGTCAATAATGAAATATCAACTAGACAAAAAAACACACGTATATGATGATGATATAAACCTTGAATTGAGTTAAGAGAATCTTAACCTTGAGATCGAGAAGAATCAAATTAGAAGGACACCTTTTTGACATTTAGTTCATAAGGAGTGTCACAATAATCAATCAACTTATCATCCCTGCTTTAAACATATGCAATTAATGCTTTGATCCCAAAAAATCTCATTTATGATGGAACTCAGTGTCAAAATCGAATTCCTCATTGCAATTACAATCTAAGATGTATCGTCGAATTAGAACTTTGCCAACAAATAATTCTATAGAAGGTTGACCTAGGACGGGTTGATGCATTTGCAATGTGACAATTTGCATCTTAATGATGGGTGATTTGTAATATATTTAAGTATATTACTCAATTAAGAGTAATTAAAAAAAATAAACCTAATCATTATTAGGTAAGGTCATGTCTCCTTGATACAAGTCATCTCACTTAACATAGTATATATGCCTGTCTTCTTGGTGGCATAACATATAACTTGTAACATTCAGTTAATTAAATATATTTTTAGTGTTTGGACATTATGATTATGCTAAGCAACATGGGTACACATGCATGAGGGGTTGAATTATTCATACCCAAATATGTGTAACAAAAACATACCCATACACCTACCTTGATGTACCTTGTCTAGCATTGCAACACTTTTGTTTACCTTGTCATACTTGGAGATGTATCCCAATTTTGATACATCAATGTTGGTTTTAGCACACAAACGTTTTTAATGATTAAAAAGTTCCAATAAGGTTGCAGTTAAGGTGGACCCAACATGAGCTTTGAAGCTCTACCCACTTTTATACCTTTAAACCCTAAATTCATGCTCACTTTTACTTTTACTTTTTCAACTTGTCCATGTGAACTTGGAAGAGACAAACAAAGAAGAGTAATTAAAAAACCTAGTAAGGTTGCATTTAAGGTGGGCTCAACAAGGAACCCTAAAACTAAGTGTTGCCTCCTTTTATACCTTTAAAATTTGAGCTGATAGTCACTTTTACATTTTCACTTTGGCTATGTGAGCTTGGAAGAGACTAGCAGAGATGAAGAGAGGAAATAGGGCTGCTCATTGTTTTTATTACCGAGAATTGGTGTCTATGCCAATGCTTTAACATTACGATTTCTTCATCATTATTGATATTCTTTTTCCCTCGAGTCCTGACATTTCAATCTCATCAAGTTTGAAGTTTCAACATTTTCTATTTGTCATTTCCACACCATGTTTGAAAAGGGAAGGAATGCCAATATTCATTGTTGAATTATGAATGTTAATTGATGAATGGTAAAAGATCAAATATTTGATTTTTGAATTATTTGAATATAAAGATGAATTTGATTTATTGTTCATTTATATTAATGTTAGTACTTTTTTTTCCATACCTTATTGTATATATAAAATTTGATATATATACCCTTGACATACCTTGTCCCTTCTTTTGAAACTTAGCATACCACATCTATAGCCATACCAGCTCCCATGTATAAATACATACCCTAACACTTTAGGAACTATGGCTTTGTCCTTGTCATTATTGRCATTGAATTGAAGGAATTACTAAGTTCACTTCTCAAGTGTTCTTGTGCCACCAATTATAAACCATAACAATAAGATAACTTACATGTTGGGGTGGAAGATGCGGGTGGGAGTCTTCTTGATCCCGAAGGAAATATTATAGCCACTCAAGCTTGGGGACTTGGGAAGGTCTCAAACAACATTGCTGAAGCCTACACCCTATACAAAGGAGTGTGTATAGCCAAAGAGAGAAATGTGTGGTGTTTGGGGATTCCATGATGGTAGTTCAAGCGATATATAAAAGAAGCCAGGCTTTAAGCAATGTCTTTAATGACATTATCTCCCGCATTCTATTCCGTATTAAAGGATTTGAAGAATTTGAATTTTTTCAGGTTAAAAGAGAGTTAAACCCCCTTGCTGATCAATGGGAAAAGTTGGGAGCATGTATGGAGTGTGGAACCTTTAATATAAATGGAGTAAGGGGGGCCTTGCCTATGTCATGCCCTGTCAATATTTGTGTTGTTCAATTCACACACATGTGTTTTTATTTCATGTGTATGGGTATTCAATTTGCTGCATGCCCCTCCAATTTTTTATGTGGGTTGGTCGTTCTGGTTATGGCTCATTCTTCATTGGTTTTTGGGAGGGATTATTCCCATGGATGGGAGTTGGATTTCAGGACTTTAGTAGGCGGTCGCTCATGGGGATATTTTCTGTTCAGGATGTTGACTCTCAGGGTTTTGTTTCAATCATAAGTGGGAAGTGTTTTCTCAATGCCGACATGTTTATCGTTGTTCATCAATCTTCACACTTAGAATAAGGTAACACTCGTTTTCTTCCTCGAGTGGTTTTCATTTGTAGTACAAATTCCCATATATTTATTATCTTTGGATTTGACATTAGAAGCCCTATGGGGTGGAGGTTGTCTGGATTCTTAATGCATAGGATAGAGATGGACCCCTCTTGGGGCGATTTCAAGAAAATTCTCCAGTGCCACGAAGAGATTTCTCAAGCTAACTATTCTGCGCTCCAACAAATTTTAGCTAAATGGGGGAATTTGAGCAAGCCTTGGTCACCTTGACAAGGCAGATGGATGAAATGGAGATATAATTCAACACTTAAGGACACTTGCCTACCCTCAACATTTAGCTTCAACGTCAATCATTCATGGCACAATCTCTCCTCACGAAGGTAACATAATTAATGGAAATGAAGAATGTGACATAGCTCCAATGGACACCAAGGAAGGACCTCTCCAGCAGACCAGGACTTCGAAATTTTAGGACTCCACCTCTTCTTACTAGTGAATGTTCTTTCAAGTTCTGTGGTTATTAAGCTAGTTTATTAAAGATGTAATGAGTCTAAATGACCAGAAAGACATTCTAGAGAAAACTCCAAGTTTTATTGTTTTAGTTTTAGAATTATGCATGGGCCTTAAGCCTTTTTGAAGACTTTGTATGACCGCTGTTTGCTTCGACACAACTTTCTTTAATATTAATATAGTTAAGTTTTGCTTAAAAAGAAGAAAAGATAACTTACATGTTATGAAATGTTCCAAAATAAACGTTAAAAGAGAATATAATATTAACCAAAGTTTGAGAAGAGTTTTAAATACGAAATTGAAGAGTTTTAAACATGAAAAATTGATAATAAACTAAGAATGATCAATTATATGATGTTAAAAAAAACGTTGATATTAAGCCGTCGAAAAATTATCACTTTTCCTATAGTAACTAACATATAGTTGAATAATCCATGAAGATGTGATCTTTTTAAATGTTTCAAAAACATTTTTTGTTTTCCAAACTACATGCATTCAAGTGGGAACCACACCACTTGACATTAGAAACTATAATTTAACCATTTTGCTAGTAAGAGAAAACACTTGTGAGTAATGCGGGTTATTGTAAAATCACCATTACAAACAAATGTTTTTGATACAAATTTGTTAACATAGGCTTGATAATTAGTTTAAAACTAAAAACATTTTACAATTTTAATAATAAATAAAGTGATATGTCTAATTTCTTTTAACAATATTGAGTTATAATTAAGGAAAATATTATGATGCAATGATGGATGATGTTGTTACATTTTGGAAGAACGAATGACAAGTTGATAGTTTCTTATTGAATTAAAATTAAATAATAATTATAACTAAAAAATTGTTATAGGAAATGTCATATATATTAGGAAATGTCATATATCTTACAAATAGAATACAAGATCACAATAGTATAAGAAAAATATGAAATTTTGGTTTATCATGCTTGGTTTCGATTTTTTTAATTATAACTTGTGCAATTAAGAACTTAGCATTCATTGATTAGTACAAATGCATTTCAAATTGTAACAAACAAATTATCCATTTTTGAGAGAGCTCTGTCTGTAAGCTATTGTTATAAAAAATCCTAGTTTAATCCTTGATCAAACAAAATGATAGTTTGTTAAATGCATTGAACTCATTTTGAGCAGTTCCAACTTTTCACTGCTAAATTTTAGTGCAATGGTTGGGATAATGGTGCTAGAATCTCAACAACCTTTTATAGCCTCTTTCTTCAACATGTCAGATACGATTAGAATTTATCCACTTTCCTCAAAGTCATTTGAAGTATATAAAATGAGATTATGAAAATTAATGTATTTAATATACTTGGTGATTTCATATCAAATATGGCTCTCTTTTAGTTATGTTCAACTTCTCTTTATGGAAATTGGTTCCTTCAATTCAAAATGGACCCAAGAAGATAATCAAGTCTCCTTACACTTAACTTGAGATTTTTTAGAATTGCTTCTACAATTATAATTTCTTCTTTCTTTCTTAATTCACAAGGTAACTGTCACAGATCTACAATTTTCCCAAATTTTCCTTTGAAAACCTGAGTTTCCTCAAGTTTAGTTAAGAACATGAGTTCATGCAACACTACCTTACCTCGATCATAGGGGCTTGCCTAGCCTATGCCTACTATAACTAGACTATGCCTCTTCACTTAAGGTCTATCCATAACTTCACCTTAAACTAAAATATGTCAAATGCAACTAAGTCCTACTCAACCAAGTTCATTCAACAATAAGCACATGTCCAACCATGACCTTTAAAACATCCCATCAATACTTTAACACTTAGCCAATATTTTAATACTTAACCAACACAAAGAAAAGCAAGAAACAATGACATCCAACAACACAAACATGACTCCACAACAAACATGTATAGGCGGTATCCCAGGCAGGTGCCTTAACTTTAGTTAGATGAAGAATGCTCCAATGTACAATAGAGGAGCACAACCAACTACTTGTCGCCCAATTACAAACTACAATGACAGAAGGATTGCCTACACGAATTGTCAATACAACCCTTAAAGCAACCATCGGCCTACCTCTTGTAGGTCCCGTCTTCTTCTTCTTGTCACTCAACTAGTGCAATTGGACCCACTGTGCCAACACCCGAACTTAGCACAAACTGCAAAACTCTTTTACACTTTTGGTGAATACTTTATGAATGATACCTTAGCACCTTTGATGTGTCCACTATTTATACATGACTTGGCTTGCACTTCCCTCCTTCTTAGACATGGAGTAAGCCCCTCCAAACCTAAGTGGACCCAAGTTCCCACAACACCAACTTTGACTATGAATGATGGTGCCTCTTCCCCCTTCATGACTTGTACCCTGACTATCCAATGTCCAATGGTGTTGTGCCCAAAGTACCACACACCTAACAAGTGTGCCCAAGGTGTCCATGTGCACTTGGTAAGGGTGCGCCCAACAAGTGTGTCCGATGGATGTGTCTCCCATGGTCATTGTATGCCCAACAAGGGAATCTCACAATTTTTTTCCACGGATGCTTGTGCCCGAAGGCACTTCTGCCATCCCTTGCAACCCCTAAGTGTGCAACACCCAACTCCTTGGGCCTGCATGTAGCCCAAGCACCCAACTCTATAAAATTTAGTCAATTTCTCTATGCCTATCATACTTGCGGATCAGATGGGGTCATCTTCCATAACCTCCACTTTGCCTTCCCTCTCTAAGTTCTCTTCCAAGCTTCTCTTGTGCACCCAACCAATGCTAGTTTCCAAGGTCTGCGATGCATCTAGTTTGAGTAAGGGTGCTTAACGTTTCCATGGTGCACCTTACCATCGTGTAAGGGAACCCAAAAATTAACTCTTATATCCATAAACCATCATGTCCATTTGTGCCGATCAATGACCATTTAGGTGATCATGTGGCGAAGGTACCTGAAGCCATTCAATTCTAGGGCCTTACATCGTCCCCCACTAAAAGACATTGCCATCCTCGACAACATCCTCAAGGACCTGTTGTCCTCCAAATCTACTTCCCATATCTATGCATCCATTCACAATCGATTTCTTCAACTACTCCATAATGTCAATGTCAAAATTGTGATACAACTACCCACTATCCAATTATTCCTTTGAACAAAGTGCCTTTGCCTAATTTCTACCAACAATGCCTCTTGGATGTCTTTTATGCTCCTGCTGCATCCTACTAAGATGACAACTCAACCATCCAAAATTGTTTTGATTACCTACTATTGTGGTTGCAACTCAAGTGTCAATGTGGCTATAATTGCCTAATATTCCTACAACCCAATGTCCATCAAGAAGATGAAAAAATGTCCAAGTGTTGCGCCATCTAAACCAACTAATGCATCAATACTCTTGAACCATTCTACCATGGTTCTGTATACCGAACTCTCCATGCCTTGAGATAGCCAGGTGGCCAATTCGACTATCATGCCCAATCCATAAGAATGCACTTCTTCATGACTAGAATGATAACTTCCTCCTGAACTTTATTCTATTTGTACAACTTTATTAAATCAAGGAAAGATCACCACCTTCACCTCAAAACTATCAATTCACCTACTGCAACTCAATACTTCCAACTCCTTCACTGATCTTGGCACCTTTTCTTGGTGCACTTGGGCTCCACTACCAACTCCTACGAAACAAATCATGCTAATATTTACAACCAAGAAGAGGGTGGAAAATGGCCATCATATCCACTTCTCTCAAACACTCCAACAAACTATACAAAGTCGCCTAAGCCAGATGAGCCAATCGAAAGACTTCCATACCTCTTGCTTAAGAGAGGCACATTTGCACCAATGATTTCATTTCCTTCAACCAATGATATCGATATCTTTGAGTTATCCTAGAAATCATATTCAAAGTGCCTATGGAGCACTCAAACTCATCCTAGATCCCCATATATGAAAGAGGGAAAGCATATTCCTTGTCAACTTGGTTTTCTTTCTTTCCTAAACCATCTAGTTTGAATACACACATTTCTTGGTTGACTCCTTTGTTGTCTCCATCTGTGCAATTATAATTGAAATACCCTGCTCCTCTAACCAAGTGTTCACTACTTTGGCACTATTGTCATTTTTGCACAAAGGAAAGGTCTCCACCCCTTCCTTAGAGATTTCAAGTTTATACTTGCAACGCAACAAGTTCTTGAAGGAACTTATGCACTAGCGCCTCCTTACCCACAATCCTACTTCTTGGACAACAAATTTCCTAAACCAACATCAATGTGGAGAAGAGGATGGCCTAATGCCACCACAAGTTTCATTCTTCTAAAAAAATGACTCCTCCTTTGTTTAATATCCTTTCACTAAACTTGGTACCTTTAAAAGCACCTTATGATACATATCTTGCTCCTAGGGAGTGAGCCACCTATGGCTTTGATTGGTGAATGGAAAATAGAAAGTGGCTGCCAAGACTATCTGCAACCATTGCAACAATGCTCTTCCAATAATACATTATGGGATTCACCTTAATAAACTAATGTTCTTGACTTTTTGCCCCAAACTTGTCTAAACTTGATGTCAAGGCATCAATAACCTCCAATGTTTCCTTTGGAGTCCGTTGCACTTGGGATCCTCCCAAGGCTTCTAGATTTTCCTTCAAAATTGGTTTCACCTAGACTTATTCTGACTTCTTCTTCAAATAATCAATGGAAAAATGATTTTGATAATAAAGAAAACAAACAACATTCTTACCTCTATACTTAGGCAATTTCAATTGTTTCTTTGTCTTCACAGACTCTTCTTCTACTGCAAGTCTCAAAGTCTCAAGTCAGCCTTGTTGCCTCAAGCCTACTCTTGTCCACTTGCTCAAATTTTTTTTGAATCCTGCTGCTCCCTTCCAATTCGTGATGAAGAACACTTAAAGTGTTCAAGGTCTTTTTAGATAAACTGTCTTGGCTTCCTACTACGCCAAGGAATTAAGTCTATGTTTTCCAATCTTCAAGTCACTCTTATGGTTGCCTGGAACATTTCAAATCCTGCTACTTTGCCTCAAGTTCACTCAAATGTGATGAAGAATGCTTGAAATTATTTGGTACAAACTTGTCATGGACCTACAACATGCCCAAAGTTTTCTTTGCAAACTTGAGTTCCCACAAGTTCGTTTTGGTACTTAAGGATGTGCAACACTACCTTGCCTCAACCATAGGGGCTCGGAAAAACTATGCCTACTGCAACTAGACTTTTCCTTTTCAATTAAGGTATACTCATAACTTCACCTTAAGCATTCAATTCAGTTTATCTTGGGTGGTTGAGAGGAATGTTCTTATCCTCCCCACCCAGGTTCAATTACCACAAGTGACATGTTGATCTTCTTAACGAGTATATCATTATAATGGCTTTGAGACTTGTTGTTGATGGCCTTGTGTCCTGAAGAATATATGGTTTATTTTAAGTACCATCTTTGAAATGAGGGGAATTGCTTGGGGGTTTTCCTTGAGCTTCGTAACCTGTAAAAAAAACAAATTCACCTTAAGCCATAATCTGTCCAATGCAACTAAGTCCTACTCAAACAAATTCATTCAATAGTAGGCTCACATCCAACCACAAATTTTAAAACATCCCAAAAATACTTTAATACTTAGCCAATTTTTCAATACTTAGGCAACACAAAGCAAGTCAAGGAACAACAAAATCCAATAGAATAAAGAGTCCACAACACACAAGTATAGCCGACACCAAGGTAGGCACCTTAAATTTATTTAGATGAAGAATGTTACAATGCACAATAGAGGAGCACGACCAACTACCTGCAACTCATTTACAAACTACAATTACACAAGGCACAAATACTACAATAACTATTAATCTAACTCCTGAAGCAACTACAAGATTTCCTCCTGTAGGTCCTGTCTTCTTCTTCTTTACACTCAGCTAGTGCAATTCAACATACTATGCCAACCCTTGAATTTAACACATCATAGAGTTTTTTTACACTCTTGGTGAATGAATTTATGAATAATTCCTTAGCACCTTTGAGGCATCCACTATTTATACAAGACTTGCCTTGCACTTGCCTACTTCATAGGCATAATGAAAACCAATCCAAGCCCAGGTGGACCCAAGTGCCCACATTTCCAACTTCAATTGTTCCCAATGGTACCTCTACCCCCTTCATGACCTATCTACCAATCGTCCAATTTCCAATGGTGCTGTGCCCAACGTGCCTCACACCCAACAAGTGTGCCTAAAACACCCAAGTGTTCTTGGAAAGGGTACACCCAACAAGTGCGTCCAATGGATGTGTGGTCAATGGATGTGTGCCAGATGGATGAGCCTGCAAAAAGTGCATCCCATGATTGTGATCCATAAATTATTGTGCTCGAAGAAATTTATTCCACCCCTTGCAACCCCCAAGTGTGGAATTCTCAACTCCTTGGGTCCACATGTAGCCACAAGCACCCAAGTCTATAAAATCTATTCAAGTTCTCTATGCCACTTATACTTGTGGATTGGACAGGGTCGTCTGCAATAACATCCATTTTTCCTTCACTCGTAAAGTTTTCTTCCAAGCTTCTCTTGGTGCATCCAACTAATGTGAGTTTCCAAGGTCTACGTTATTCTTAGTCTAATCAAGGGCATCCAACATGTTCACGGTGCACCTTGCCATCATGCAAGGGCATACAAATATGACTCTTCTAGCCATCGACCTTCTATCATGTCCATCTGTTCCGATCAATGACCATTGAGGTGATCATGTGGTATATGTATTCTAATCTATTCAAGGCTAGGGCCTTACAATGACCTTAAATGTCTTAGTTTACATAAAATATTTTAAAGAGCCTTTATATATATTTATTTGAGGAAGTTGTTTTAAAAATGATTGATAAGGGGAAAGACTTGGTTGAAAGTAGGAGTGATCACTTCCGTTGAATAATCATGACAACTTCATCCTTAAGAGTCTAATAACTTCTTTGAAGAGAAGAGATTCCACTAAATAAAGGGCACTGATTCCATTTTTATATTGGATCCCTCTTCAGATCGACCCCTATTCTCCATGTAACACAACAATAGCCTAAATGCCTAAGATGTGGCAAGAAATGGTTGTGGGTAGGAAAATGATGGAAATGGTTCTTAGGCTTACATTCTAGGACATTGGGTAGATAAAACAATGGATATTCCCATCATAGTTAAATAAAATAAAACATATTGGTATTTGAAGGGGGTTGACTCATATTGGAAAAATGTCAAAGTAAAGGAAGTAACCTGCTATACAAAGCCAAGGTAGAAAATAAAGATTAGAAAGAGTCTTCCTTTGGGATGGTTTTGGCATGAAAGTTTTAAGGAGACAAGGGTAGAATATTGTATAGTTTAAAGTGGGTCAATTTCTCAAACCAATTGACCACCAAATTTTTGGGTAATCAAATTCTATGAGAGACAAGTTGACAAGCTCATCCAATACATTGGAATCCACCACATGAGAGAGTCGATTTCCTTAGAAGTGAATAACTTACCTTTAGTTCCCAACTATAGTGAGAAGCATTCCAAAGGAAGAGAGATCCCATATGATCTAATCGCTAGAAATAAAAGACAACAAAGATGGAACTCGATTAGATTTATGGGATTGACTTGTTAATGAGACAACACCAACTCGAAGAGAATGACACTACTATTGGGGAATTGAATTAACATTCCTGTAGCATTTTAAGAACTACTAGAAGTAACTTTGATATAGGTGGATATTGGGGGCCACCCACCTCTTCCACTTACTCACAACAATTCTCTTGCTTGGCAATTTTCCATGGTTTTTCAGGTCCTAAACTTCTAGGACTATTTTTATGCCTTAAACAATGTTGTTTTGGCCATGTTTCTTTAGGGACCATGATTTCCAAGGAAATCATGGGGGGAAAGCACATGCCTGCTGCTAGATGTAGTTACTGATTAGATATTTATAATGGGATATCATGGCTCCCAAATGGATATTGCATGTAAACATTTCACCCTCGAGAAGTTGACGTATCAACTAACCACCTGGAGATCCATAACCCTTTTGTCACTTCATCTCCTAGGGTTAGGGTTTTGATGTTTAGGGTTTTTTCCTCTTAGGGATTTTCATAAAAAAATTATCTTGGCTTCTTTGTAGTCAACAAATTATGAATGAGGATAGTCGACACATTTCTTCTCAGAGATAAGCTACCACCATCTTAGATATTTGTGTAACCCGACATTTTACGGTCTTTTCTAGTTTTCATTCATCAATTGAAGTTGAATTTAGCTGTACTTTTTCATTCTTTGCAATATATTTGTGTGAGTGTTATTTGTCATATTTCTTCTTTCATTTCATTTTCTAATAAATCTGGATTAGACTCCTTAATGCTTACCTTCATTAAGGATTGTCATCCATGTCATTGTTTGAGGATAGACACCATTGGGTATAAGATAGAGTTTCTATGATTCCTTTGAATTTATAGATTAGAACATTTCTCCATTTTTTTCCTTCTGACATTGTGGAGGACAATAAGATGACACACAAATCATTGGGTTTTATTGATTGGAAAGGAAATTTGTTCTGAGTGAAAATAGAGGCACAAAAAGAGAGTCCTAAGAAACTCCTAGCTAGTTTGAAGTCATCACAAGAGAGAAAATGCTTTGGTTGAGTTAGCTTGGAGAGGTAAGGTTTGGGGAGAAGTAACATGACACTGGAGTCCATGCCATTTCCTTAGAATCTCATGAATATCCCTTGTATAACAAGCTAAGATTGTTTCTCGTTTAAATAATGAATAACAAAGCCCGAGAAGAAGAAGATGTAGGAATAATCAACTTGACAATGTTGTTGCATTCCAGAGTCTGTGCATAGCTTTATAGGCACCTTCTTATTTGAGAGAAATAATTCAATATTCTAATCATACTGTAGAGCCATTACTTGAAGCTATTTGTGCATAGAGAAACTATGTTTCTTTGAGAACATTTGGGTGTTGTGGAAGAGTGAAGACATAAGTCCCTTAAATTTGATCTTTTGTGCTCTAAGAGAGCATCAACAATTTTGAACCAAATTTGCATACTGAGAGTGAAGGAATGAATACCTCTTCTTCTTACCATTTTTCCCATTTTGGGTTTCTTGGGTAAGTCTTTGATGTCTATTATATGATTTTCATTTCCTTGTTTTTGAATTTCTTGTTTTCTCATCCACAACATTAATGATTTAAACCATAATGACCATTTAATTAATTATATTGTAGGAGTACAATA
The DNA here is from genome assembly GCA_009831015.1 of Picea engelmannii. NCBI lineage: Eukaryota > Viridiplantae > Streptophyta > Pinopsida > Pinales > Pinaceae > Picea > Picea engelmannii. The sequence goes on along the minus strand of ML789883.1, from coordinate 807,762 downwards.
TAAAAGAAAGAACAAACAATACAATTGGAGCATTTGTGTTGATGAACTGTAATCAACCATAGTCTGATTGATTATAGATCATATTGGTATTAGATGTTGTAATTATCAATGCAATATGTACATGTTCAAATAGTTCAAAGAGTTTAAATCTATTGTAGAAAACCAGAAAGATAAGAGGATCATAGGTTTTTGAGAAGTTCAAAGAGTTTAAATCTCTCGTGGAAAACCAAACAGATATGAGGATCAAGGTGTTGAGAACTGATAATGGAGGTGAGTTCTATGGAAAGGATTTTGATTATTTTTACAAGAAATGTGGCATAGAACACCAAAATACCACACCATGTACCCCACAACAAAATGTAGTTGCTAAAATAATGAACACGATGTTGATGGAAAAGGAAAGGAGCATGCTTAGGGGTGCCATGATCGCAAAATAATTATGGGTAGATGCTATCGATACTGCAAAATATTTGGTAAATAGGTCTCCTTCATCAGTTCTAGTCAACTCGACTCCACATGAGGTATGGTTTGGTAAGAATCCTTCACTTTCACATCACATATTCTTTGGATGTGATGCGTTTGTGCATGTTCCCAAGGAAAAGAGGAACAAGATGGACAATACGATAATCAAATGTGTTTTCATCAGCTACAAGGTTGAATGAAAGGATATAAGCTATGTGATACAGTGTTGAGAAAAACAATTTATAGTCAAGATGTGGTCTTCAGGGAAGTTAGAGGAAATTCTAGGATTAAAGAGGCTCAAATGGAGAAAGAACCAGAGAATATGGTGTTTGAGTTGAGGAATGAATAACATGATTCATATGAAGAGGTGGAACAATTGAATTCGGTTATAAGGAGGTATGAATGAGTAAGGAAACCAACTAAGAGGTATAGTCCACCCGATTTACTTTCTACATTTGTATTATCTTCCACCAATGATGAGCCCAGGTCAGTCAGGGATGCAATTGACTTGAAAGAGGGTAAATTTTGGAAGGACACCATGATCGAAGAAATGGAATCCTTGCACAAGAATGAGACCCAATATTTCTTCAAATTACCTAATGGACGGAAACCTGTTGGTAGAAAGTGGGTGTTCAAGAAAAAATTAAATGCAGTAGGTCAAGTCGAGAAGTTCAAAGATTAAATGGTAGTGAAAGGGTATTCCTAAATTGAGGGAGTTGACTTCCGTGTGATTTTCTCTCCTATTGCAAAATTAACTTCCATTAGAGTACTAATGTCTCTGCTTGCAAAATTTGATCTTGAGATAGAGAAAATGTATGTGAATACAATGTTCCTACATAGGGACTAGACCTAGAAGAAGAAATCTACATAAACATGCCGAAGGATTTGCAGTAAAGGGAAAGAAATAGTTGGTGTGAAAATTGAAGAGATCCCTTTACGGTCTAAAGAAATCACCAAGGATGTGGTACCAAAAGTTTGACACATACATCCTTAGTTTGGGATTTGTAGGAAGCAAGGATGATCACTATGTATATTCCAAGGAAGAAGGTGGTCATTTCATATATGTAGTGCTATATGTCGACGACATGTTGTTGGTCAGAAACAACATGGATGCTATAAAGGAGGTGGAAATGAATCTATCCTCCGAGTTTGACATGAAGGATATCGATGTTGTAAATTTCATTATGGGAATGGAAATCAGGAGAGATCAGGAAGTTAGAAAGATTTGGTTAATTCATAGAAAGTGCAATGAAACAATCTTGAAACATCTCAACATGTAGAATTGTAAACCAGTCAAGGTACCGATTCCTGGCAGAACAAAAGTAACTGTTGAACAGTGTCCAAAGACATAGGAAGAAATAGAGGATATGACATGTGTTCTCTATGCTAGTGTTGTTGGTAGTTAGATATATGTAATGGTTTTCACTTGACCATATATCGATCATGTAGTGGGAGTATTGAGCAGGTACATGTTGATACCTACGAAGGAGCACTAGATTTCTATCAAAAGAGTGTCTAGGTACTTGCTCGACAAAAAAAAAATGCAATATGTTACCAAGGGAAGCCTAATGTTGATAGGGAAGTGAAAGTGCATGGATTTTTTTGACTCTGATTGGGTTGGTGACCTTGATCGAAGAATTTCAACCAATAGATATGTGTTTAAGATATTCGATGGAGAAATCAATTGGATGAATAAGATAAAAATGGTTGTATCCTTATCGATAACATAGGCTGAATACATGGCAACCACCCATGCAAGCCGTATGGATGCATCAACTGTGTTCAAAGATTGGATCTGAGAAACAAGCTATGAGGATAAACTGCGATAGTCAGAGTGCAATATTTCTGACAAAGAACCCAACTTACCATTCTAGGATGAAGCATATTGATTTACAATACCATTTCATGAGAGACACGGTGGAAAGAAACAAGGTGCTGCTGGAGAAAGTAGACACTTTGGAAAACATAATAGACTCTTTGACCAAGTTTGTGAGTGTTGTAAATATCCTTGGTGTAGAGAGGAAATGGGCATTGCTTTCCTGGGCAAGAGAACAAAGGTTCAGGTTCTCATGTATTATCAAAGAAGAAAACAAGTGGGAGAATGTTGGGTTGTTATATTCTTTGCAGTGAAAGAACAATGAATTGACTAGGTGATGAATCAATTGATGGGTCAAATTAAGTCAATGGTTAAGTCGAAGGTCAACAATAGGAGTTTGAATGGTATCCAACTGGTAGTCGACTGTACCAAAATCCCAAGATTTGCAGGATTGTAGCCAATCATCTTCATGGATTTGTAACCATTTTTGGGCACCATTCATTAGGGTTTTGCATGCTATAAAGCCTATAAATATGGCATAATTTAATACTGTAAAAGCTAATCTTGAATCTTAAATATACAAAATCTCGTATCTAAGAGGCATGTAATGGTCATGGAGATGTAAGTCAAATAGCCTGTAGGGTTTTTCTTGTGTAAAGAAAGAGAGTACGATGACGATTATGTCTTAGGTGTAGACCAAGGTAAGTCATGTAACTCTTTATTCTATGAATGAATAAGAAAACAAGAGAGTAAGAGATGCTCAAGGAATGTTGGTTTTCCTGGTTAAGGGTTTCCAGGGTAAAAATCTTAGTGTATTGTGTGATTATCATTGATTATTTCTGTTTGACTATGTCTTCTCTTTCCTAGTTGGTTTAGTGAAAGTGTTATTTTCTCTATAGAGGGTCCAGGACTGGTAATAAAAGGTGCACGAGATAATTATGGTAACTCTCACGCAACAATAACCCAAGGTGCAAGTACCCTCATGAAGACAATCACCCTCTAAGAGAGTTGAGGTGGATGTTATGCATCCGTCTCAAGTACCACAAGAACTTCCCACATGTAGTCACCTTTGTGATACCCTTGGAATGGCAACTAAGTCTACCACTTCACAAACAATAATCGAGGGGAATAGTCTTGAGTTAGGTCTATGTGTATGGGCAGGGAATATGGGACAAAGTCCTCAGCATGAAACTCTAGAGAAAAGTGGTGTCACCCCCAAGAACTTGCCACTTCAATCCAAAGCCACCATAAAAACATGTTAGATGTTATTTCCTAATACGTGCTCCTTTCTACTAATGGATTTATCACTCTTTATTCAATTCCTAGTTTAGTTTTGTAGCCTTGGAGAATTTACTCTCCAACCCTACACCAAGGCCCTATAATTTAGACTAAATGAGTTTGGTATAAAAAACATGTCTAGTTGTTTTTAGATTACATTTATTTTAGTGTTCATTAGTTACTTAGGGTATGGGATGAAGCTTAAATTTTGTTTTTGGCTCAAGCGATTACTGAACTTATAAAGGCAATAATATAGAAAATGCAAGATGCAAATTTTCCTTTTCCTTTTGATGAAAGCTACACAAATTGAAAGAGATTAAGAGGTTTCTTTTTCTTTAAAATTTTCAATAATGCAACAAACCTGTCAAAGAAAAACTAGAAATCAAATTTTCAAGAACATGCAAATCACCAAAACAAACCAATTCCAACATGCAACTTTGCTATAAAAAATGCCTAAAATAATACAAAAATGCAATGTAATTATTTTTGACTCTTTTTCTTTCCAATGAGATAAAATGCAAATTTTCTAGATGCATATGCTAATAAAGGACAAAACCCTCACTTTTCCAAGTGACTACAAACTCAAAAATATAGGTTGAGGCTAAGAAAAGTTTCAAAATTCACCTACAGGAAATCAATACACCTATTTGTGTAGCAACTAGTGGGAAAATAAGGATGGATTTGGGTTTCTATATAGCAACAAGAAAGAAAAGACCTTGGCTATGCCTTTTGTAAAGGAAACATATGGCCAACCACAATTGCCACTAAAGAAAGCTGTGAACATAGGGAAAACAAGCAAAAACAAAAAAACAACCACCCATAATTCAGTCAAGCAAGTTTGCATGTATCTAATACTGAATTGTGCACACCACAAAGCCTAAAGAATCTTCCTAAAATGAAAAAAAGTATGTAAAACACCCAAAAAATAAGGAGACAAACCAAATCACTCTCCTTAGTGGAGTCACCAATTCTATTATAGGGAAAAACTACCTATGGACTAAGCAAGAAAACCCTTATTGAGTGGGTGAGGCTCATTGAAAAACAAACAAATATATAACATATCTTTCTTTCCTAATACTAACATGCATGCTAAAAGTAAATGAGAAGAAGGGAATAAAGGAATTTGGTTGCAAATGGTTTTCCTTAGTGTTGCGCTAGCTCCACTTGATTTCACTAAAGAACCTGCACACAAACAACCAACAACAAACACCTTCGTCATTTATCATTTATCAAAACAAAATTGATATGACCCTAAGGGGAGCATATATGGGGTTAAATTTATATGATATGACCCCAAGGAGGGGCATATACGGGGTTAAATGTACATGTAATGTGTAAATGTAAATGTAATAGAGCCATCATAATAATAGTGGTGTGCAATGTGTGAATAAGACCTATATATAGAGATCATGTAGTCATTTTCGGGGAGATGTGAATTGTGATGTATGAATGTATTTGGGTATTTGGAGGAGGTTCTCCTATTCTTTAAGGAGTTATTGTGTAAATCATCTCTCATATCTATATTGAAGTTTTGCTCCACGCTCATATTGGTCTACATGGTGTGTACTTCTGGTTTATTCTAATATTTTAGGCATTTGGATCATAAATCGATATCATGTAGTCACTATTGGGGAGATGTGAATTGTGATGTATGAACGTAATTGGGTATTTGGAGGATATTCTCCTATTATTTAAGGAGTTATTGTGTAACTCATGTCTCTTATATATATTGGAGTTGTGCTCCGCGCTCACATTGGTGTACATGGTGTGTACTTATGGTTTATTATGATATTTTAAGCATTTGGTACATAAAAAAATAACTTTCATAAAGAAGTCTAAATATTATTATGAATGTAGGAAACCTATAACAACTCAAAACCTCATTAAAGAACTAATGATCCATAAATCAAAGAGATTTTTTGGAGAGCAGGGGGGGCGGTAGGGAGGGGTATGTGCGTGGATAAGATATATCTATATTGATTTATAAGAAAGTAACAACAATAATGATACCTTGAATTTCACTACTATAATCCTGGATCCAAGGTCCTCCTCCTCCTCCTTAGTCGTAATTCTACATCCATCAACTAACATGATTTGAGAACTCTATCATAGTTAGCTATCCAACTAAATGGATGATGGAATCTCACCTAAGCTCTGGTCACACTATGAAGCTAATGCCTATCTACCAACAATGGTAATAATGACAACCAACAATTCTCCCTAAACTTATCCAACATAAGGAAAATTATAATTAAACCCCTTCCCCTTAGCTTTGATTCTCTTATTTATATATTCTTGAGGAGATGATAACAAGCTTGCATGGAATGCATGTAGTGCACATGTGAGTTATGCATAACCTCCACACACAAATTTTTGCCTTTGCCAACTCATAGATTTTAGCTTTCCTTGAGATTTTATGTTTTTCAAAGCTTTAAGGGGCAACCATGGATTCAATTTGGGAAACCTATGACCAATTATGTTTGATCTAAAGGAAAGTCATAACCAACTGCACTTTTATTAGGAAGAAACATGACCTTCATGTCCTTTTGAAGAAAAACTTGTGTGAGATAATTCATCTTAGCATAAGTGTGTACTTTGGCTCGTTACATCTTTCTTAGCCTAGAGTGCCAAATATAAGTATAACACACATGGTGGTGCACTTTTCATATTGGGTCTTTACTGGTTTTAGGATGTGATGATACCATCTTTGAGCCTACCAGTGACATTTGGATACATTCTTCATGTTCTAGGAGTTCGTGGATTTTTAATGTATACTTTGACTTATTGTGATGTTACATCTCAATGTTTGGTTCATAATGACATTCATGGGCTTATGATCACTTGTTCACATGGGGAAAATACATAGTTACTCATCTTATTTGATGGATATTTAACTCACAAGTCCATAGGATATTTTACCCTACTTACATATTCTTCCAAGTATGAGTCTTGGTCTATTACATGGATCTCTACTTTCCACATTATTGCTATGGTGAAAAATCTCCCTAATCTAGGTCTAGCAACTAGGAAGAGCCTTGACACCTTAAAAGACATAAATTATTTTATTCTACCCAAATCCAACAAGACCTAATGATAATTAAGGGAAGGGAGAGAGGATCAAAGTATGTACCTTAAGTCCTTTTGTCTATAGTAGATCCCTTCCTGTCACTATTCATTCCTAGATTGCAGGCCTCCTCCCAATGCTGGCCTAAAACAAATTTAAAGAAAACAATATGAAAACATATGAATAACTACCAAGATCATATAGATGGTTAGTTAGTCATGAAAACCATCCATAAATAAAAACATAAAGACATAAAGATCTGGGACAATAAGTTTTCTCTTTTATTGATAACAAGATTGGAAGTTACAACCTGAATCTTGTTGACGCCGCTCCACGAACCTCGCATGGGTTCCTCTACTTTGACTCCAAGTGAACCATTGCCAATGTGCTATCCTTACAACCAACATGCCAATATAGAAAAAAAGGATGGATTGTATAACGAGGAAGGAGGGTAGGGAATGTTGAGGATGGAAACTCATAACATGATGCAAAAGACTTGGAATACAAATGAGAAAGTTTGGCAAAGTTCACTTGCCTCTTCTTTCATATATTCAAATGAACCCCCTAGGGCCCTTTTATATGGAGAAATGATGGTTATTCGGTTGTGAGAAGGGATATAGAAGGTAAGAATGGTTATGCAACCCAAAATAGTCCGTAAACCCTGCTGGAGAGTGCAGAAATTTTAATTTTTTGCAACTTTTGTGAGTGTACGTGGGCTATCTATGTATCGGGCAACGTACATACACACGATGCCTATATATCATGTAGTGTACATGCACATGATGTATATATATCAGGTAGCGTACACCTTGAAAACATAAGTTTTTAAGAATGAAACTCAAGAAAAGGGATTTGCAAGTGTGTATATGGATGAGCCATGGCCAATAATGCATAGTGGTGGCATTTTGGACTATAACAGATGCCCCCTAATGTGTGAGGTTAGAAGAGACACTGATGGCCGAAATACATTACAACATCTTTAGTAAAGTGGAAGGCACCGAGTCGAGTGAGCTGAGACGCTTATTCGTGAGTGTGTCATTTGAAAAATAATAGTAATAATCATCGAGGCGAGCATACCCATGCTTAGGACAAACTAATCATGATTTCCAATCAAGTACACTGTATATCCATTCCATATATATGGTTACATGACTAATATGGATGCCAATACAAATTATAGCCACGAATAATACACAACGAATCTTCATCTCAAAATCATCAGAAGATATACAAATACAACGTCATATGAATCTTTAGGAGGCATCAATGTCTGTAGCTGGATATGATGGATTCATGACTCAAGTAACATATTCAAGATATTCAAAACTCAGGTAGGAGTATAATAAGAGTGAAATACTCACTATCCTGAGGTCTTTGACAAGTCGTTGTGGAAATACTGGAGGATCTCGAACATCATGCACAAAAATTCATTGATTCTAAATGTGGGCTTGACAAGACTCTTGGGATGGTCGACTCATGAAGGTCAAGAGACTTATCACATAATGGACGACTCAAGTTGTAAGACTTTCCCTTGGACAAGTGCATGATATATGAAAAGACTCAGACAACATGTTATTGACATAGTTTGTGGCATAGGAGGCACCACAAACTCTCGATGTGTTTGGAAGAGTAACCAAATGGAGGAGGGCACAAATCTATGTAATGAGAACAAATTCCTAAGGTCATACTAAATCCCAATTATTTTAGAACAAACTTAAGTATGTGCTTTGTCCAAAGGTGACTAGATTGCTTCCAGTAAAAGATAATGTTTCCCGTCCCCTCTTTTTGGAATATTTGAATTTTTTTGTCTTTTTCATATATTTATTGAGCTTGAAAAATAATAAAAGAATGCTACGTTACAAAGGAGGAATGAGTGTTGTTGATCTAGGAGGCTCCCCAGGCTCAAAAAATGCTCAAAAATAAAAGTTCTCAGAATTAAATGAAATTGGTGCCATTGCATCCGTCTCATCATGCTGATTCCGAAAATATATTTACTTTCTCAAATGGGCTCCGTATGCGAGAGTTATTGGACTCTGACCATTTTCTCAAACAACTAAAAAGTCAAAGGACTGGAAAAAATTCAATGCTGACGTCACCAATGACACCTCATGATGCAGACTTGGACCAATGGTAGTGTGACAAGTGGCAGCAATTGCCTGGGCGGATGTGGATGGAAGATCCAATTAGAATTTGACACATGGAAAAGTTTGGTCAAATGTTGAGGTGCCACGTGGCCCAGGCATGGGCAGCCACGTGGCACCAGGTCAGGGTCGAATAACAAGTTTAAATTTTTTTGGAGTCCATAGGTTTTGAACCCACGACCACCCACCAATCCCAAGCCTTAAGAAATGACCAAACACCAACGCGCCACACATATTGTTTATTATATGAAGTGCATTGTAAATTATTTATGTTATAAAGTTGTGGTAGGGCGCAAAAAGGAGGGGGTTGGGGCTAAGCCCCAGCCCGTGGTCACGTGACACACATAAAACCGAGGGCGCAAGCTCCATATGCATAGGAGTATTTGCTAGACACTAGCCCTTGGATCTCGGGCGGATCCCACAAGACTAGGGGCCTAATCCTGCAAGGGCATGCACGGGTTTTGTTGTTTAGGCCGAGGCCACGTGATGTGCGCCATATAACCAGGGGGCTAGAGCATATCCAAGGCCAGCGCGTAGCCCAAAGGGCTGGTGCTTGGCCATATGAGTTTGCATGTGACCCTGTTTAGGGGCGCGTGCCCGTCCTTTGGGGGCTCAAACATATCCTAAAGTTCAAAAATGGGTTTTTAAGCCTGTTATGTATTATTTTTAATTAATTTCCTGATATTATGACCAACAAGTGGGTTTTTGAGCATATCTTGGCCATTTGGAGGGGGATTTGATCCCAGAAAGAAGCCAGATCTTCAGGGGAAGTTGAACTTCCTCATTTGAGCTTGAAAACTATAAAAAACAGGCTTTTTGAAGCCTTGGGGGGACTTTTTGATGCAGGTTTTTGAAGGAGCAGTTTGTAAATTTTGGCCTTTTCTCATGTTTTGAGAGGCGTTTTTCTCATGTTGTTGAGAGGATTTTGATGGTGCATGCGTGAATCTGAGCAAGGAGGTCTTGCAAAAAATACATGAAGCATGTAATGTAACAACAAAGAGCATTGTAAGAGAACTTTGAGCATTTTAAAGAGCAATAAAGAGGTCCTCCACTTGGAAGCGGGCCTGGAGACGTAGCCACCGATTAGTGAACTCCGTTATCAACCTCTTGTCTCTATTTCTCTTTCTGTTTTGATGTTCTATTCTCTTTATTTGCAGCATGAATATTAATGGCTGATCTCTTTATTCATTAATAAGCATCAAGTAAAAGTCACATTTGATATTCCACAAACAAGATAACAAGTTTATGTATTTTGCATTTTTAACGATCCGATGCAAAAAGTACATTAAACTAACTTGCAATTTAATAGTAATACCTTCATTTTTGGATCAAGTTTATGGTATTAGAGCATTTGGTTTTGAATGTTTGACATGAATTGCAAGCATTGGATGCTCACCAGAGCAAAACTCAAGCGAGGAGAAGGCCAACTTGAGGCTTTTGACACAGAGATTCAAAGGAGACTGCATAAGCAAGAGATGTCTTCGCCATGAAAATTGGGTCCCTACAAATCTGAAGATGATTTCTTTGAGGCCTTTAAATTGATGCAAGCCATGGTAGAGGAGATTTATCATGAAAGAGGGAAACGAAGGCTTCGAGGCAATGGAGAAGGTGAATCTTCGGTAAGAGCAGAAGGAGGAGTTGGAGGTGGTGGACCTTCAGAACCTTATTCTCCTTCATCCTCATCATCTAATAATGAAGCAAGTGTACATTCCTTCAAGGATAAGCAAAAAACTCATCATTCTTCTGATATGCCATTATTAAAGTTAGATGTAAAGTTTTAATGACCCACTTATGATGGTGAATTAAATGTAGAAAAGCTAGATAATTGGGTGAGACAATTAGAAGTCTATTGCAGGATACACAAGATTGTTGATGACGAAACTAAGATCCAACTAGAAAGTCTCAAAATGGGAGGTATAACTCTCATATGGTGGGAACACAGAACTAGAGATGATCTTAAGAAAAGTGGTAAAACAGTCTCTTCCTGGAACGATTTTGTTATTGCATTAAAACAACAGTTTTACCCTTTAGCTTACATGCAACAAGAAATGATGAATTGGCAATGTTTAAGGCAATCAAAAGGTCAAAGTGTACAAGAATATACTTAGATATTTCGTAAGAAAGCTTTAAATTTGGGTATTCCTTTGTATACACAAGAGACACTCCTAAAATATATTGGTGGTTTACATTCTTATCTTAAGCACACTATTCTTATGCTAAATCCTTCTAACTTTGATGAAGTATGTGTACAAGCCATTCACATTGAATCACGTAAAGGGAATGTTGGTGATAGTGTTTCTACAGATACTTGGAAAATAAAGGATGCAGGGAAAAGGAAAGAGAAGAATATGGCCACGATAAGAAAGGAGAAGCCTACTTGAGAGCATTTCTAGAAGGTAGGTCATGATGAAGATCATTGTTGGACCTTACATCCTGAAATGAAGCCAAAGAAGTATGCCAATCAAGGAAGGAAGAAGACCACAACTGCGACAATTCAAGTGGATCTTGGATCAGATTCCGGTGATGAGACAGAGGTTGTAGCTATGGGAATCCAAGGTATAAATTTTGTTGCAAGTTCTAGCTCTTCTAGTTCAGTTGATGTAAATGATGAGTGTAAAAGGAGTGAACTTTTCCACATAAGGGTTATAACACATAATGTTAAAGTTGATACTCTTGTAGACAGTGGATCACAAGCCAATCTAATCAGTGAAGATGTTGTAAATAACTTGGGACTTGAAACTAAGTCACATCCTAAACCATATCCATTGGGATGGATATGTGGTGATAACAATTTACAAGTAAACAAGCAATGTAAAATCAAGTTTGCAATCACTTCTAACTATGTTGATGAAGTAGAACTTGATATCGTGCCACTTGACATATGTGGGATTGTCTTGGGAAGCCCCTACCTTTATGATAGAAAATCCATATTCTACAGGGAGGATAATAAATATTGCTTCAAGAAAGATGGGAAATAATACATTGTTCGTGCTCATCGCATGAAAACTGACAGGTCTTTTGCAGCTACAGGGCAGTTAAAAAGAATGGTAAATGCAAGCAAAAGTTTAACACTTATGTCTGTAACAAAACATGAAGTTAGTGATGCTAAACATGAGATGGTTCAGTATGATTTGCATAATCATGAAGTGTCACCAGAGGTACAACATGAGGTTCAATTGCATACTTTGTTTACTATTCCTGTTCAGAAGGGGAAGCATGTTGTTTCATTCTCATTAACATGTCTAGTATTGTTGATTAGTTTGATGCTATTCAGTGGTGTATGGCTGCTAACTGCGACAAAGAATGTAGATGATTGTGTAATTGATGGGATGATTACTTTGATAAATAATGCTATCTTAGTTTTCATGTTTGTTGTGATTAGTCAGGTGATTATTGTCCAAGCAGAAAGGATGGATGATACTGGACAAGTAGGGAGGTAGTACTCTCACTTCTTACCTGAGTAAAAGCAGACTTTTGGTGGTCCAAAAGCTTCCAAAGTGGGGAGAAATGAGCCAGGAGGCTCCCCAGGCTCAGAAAATGCTAAAAAATCAAAGTTCTCAGAATTGAATGAAACTAATGCCACTGCGTCCGTCTAGTTGCGTCGATTCTGACAATATATTTAATTTCTCAAACAGGCTCCGCATGTGAGAGTTATTGCAATTTGACCATTTTCTCAAACAACTAAAAAGTCAAAGGACTGGCAAAAATTCAATGCTGATGTCAGAATGACGTCAACATGATGTCACCAATGACACCTCATGATGCAGACTTGGACCAATGACAGCGTGACAAGTGGCAGCAGTTGCCTGGGCAGATGTGGATGGCAGATCCAATCCGAATTTGACACATGGCAAAGTTTGGTCAAATGTCGAGGTGCCACGTGGCCTAGGCATGGGCAACCACGTGGCACTAGTTCAGGGTCGAATAACAAGTTTAAAAGTTTTGGGGGTCCATGGGTTTTGAACCCACGACCACCCACCAAGCCCAAGCCTTAAGAAATGACCAAACAATAACGCGCCACACATATTGTTTATTATATGAAGTGCATTCAACCCGTGGTTGCGTGGCACACATAAAACTAAGGGCGCGTGCACCATATGCGTAGGAGTATTTGTTAGACCCTAGCCCTTGGATCTCAGATGGATCCCACAAGACCAGGGGCCTAATCCTACAAGGGCGCACACGGGTTTTGTTGTTTAGGTCAAGGCCATGTGATGTGCGCCATATAACCAGGGGGCTAGAGCTTATCCAAGGCCAGCGCGCAACCCAAAGGGTTGGCGCTTGACCATATGAGTTTGCATGTGACCCTGTTTAGGGGCATGCGCCCGTCCTTTGGGGGCTTAAACATATCCTAAAGTTCAAAAATGGGTTTTTAAGCATGTTGTGTATTATTTTTAATTAATTGCCTGATATTATGACCAACAAGTGGTTTTTTGAGCATATCTTGGCCATTTGGAGGGGGATTTGATCCCATAAAGAGGCCATATATTCAGGGGAAGTTGAACTTCCTCATTTGAGCCTGAAAACTATAAAAACCAGGCTTTTTGAAGCCTTGGGGGGACTTTTTGATGCAGGGTTTTGAAGGAGTAGTTTGTAAATTTTGGCCTTTTCTCATGTTTTGAGAGGCATTTTTCTCATGTTGTTGAGAGGATTTTGATGGTGCATGCATGAATATGAGCAAGGAGGTCTTGCACAACAGACATGAAGCATGAAATGTAACAACAAAGAGCATTGTAAGAGAACTTTGAGCATTTTAAAGAGCAATAAAGAGGTCCTCCACTTGGAAGCGGGCCCAGAGACATAGCCACAGATTGGTGAACTCCGTTATCAACCTCTTGTCTCTATTTCTCTTTCTGTTTTGCTGTTTTATTCTCTTCATTTGCAGCATGAATATTAATGGCTGATCTCTTTATTCATTAATAAGCATCAAGTAAAATTCACATTTGATATTCCGCAAACAAGATAACAAGTTTATGTATTTCGCATTCTTAACGATTCGATGCAAAAAGTACATTAAACTAACTTGCAATTTATCAGTAATACCTTCGTTTTTGGAACAGTTGTGGTCAAGAAAACTAGTTCCAAGCGCATGTAACATATTGATGCTCAGTGCAAGGAGACATGTGTAGGATAGGGATACTCAGGAAAATTCCGCCATGGGCCAGGTGTTAGATCACAAAGGAAAAAATGTTGCAAGGCCTGCACCTAAGGAATGCTCTAAAAGTTCAACAACAACAAAATGGAGCCAGCATTAGGCCAAAGATGCAAGAGTGAGACATGCAATGCGATTACGGATTGAAACGACATGATTCCTTCAATGTAAAGTTTTACGATCCCAAAGAAGTTAAGCTCAACAATTTTTCACATTTAGAGAGTCTAAAAAACCAATAAAAGAAGAGTCCAAAGTGGTCTTTTTTGTAAGTTTAGTCTCCAGGGCCTGAAAAAGAATAAAATCATAACAAGGATAACTCTTCTGGTCACTGGGGCCAGAGTATTCCGTTTTCGTACATAGTCTAGTCAGTCCGGAAAAAGGTTAAACTTATACCGAAAGGACGCCTCTTCAAAATTTTTTTGACGAGTGTGACTGAGAAAAGATCACTTGACTATCTTTTCAATTTTAAGGAGTCTGAAAAGAGCTTAACTATGGACTCCCTCATCATTTTTCGTAAATTTAGTCCCTTGAGCCTGAAAAAGTTTAAAACATTACTTAGGATAACTCTCTCGGCGAGACGTGTCTCCTGAGGCGTACCTTTTTGCTGGTTAATCTATTGGATGGAAAAGGGGTAAAATTATGCCAAATAGATGTTCTTTTTGGACCAATTAATGAGTGTGAAAGAAACAATGTTACTCGACGATCTTTTCCTGTTTAGGGATTTTGAAAAGGGCTTAAAGAAGACTCCATGGGTTTCCTTTTTCATAAATAATCTCCAAGGCCCGAAAAAGTGATTAACCAAAACCAAGGAGAATGGCCCTTTTTCACAAATTTAGACCCTTAGGCCCAGAAAAAGGGTTAAACTTACACTTGAGAATACTCCCCTAGCGAACCGTAGCTCCTATGGTGTACCTTTTTCGTAAAATTAGCCAGCCGGACCGAAAAAGGGGTAAACTATCATTGGACATATGTGCATTCAAATTTCACTTTGGAGAGCATGAAAGGAAACAAGATCGCTCGACAATCTTTTCAATTTTAGAGAGTCTGAAAAGAGATTAAAGAAGACTCCCTGGGGGATCCTTTTCGTATGTGATATAAACGAGGCTGAAAAGGATAAATAATATCTCTCTAGATGTCGTTTTCATAGTTTAAGTGAGCTTGAAAGAAGACAAACCATGCTCTAGGGGAGTCCCATGGGTATAGACCAGAAAAATGATGAAGAAGAAGGATGAGACTTCAACACAAAGTCATGATGGGACTAAACATGACTCCCGTGCCTATGAATTACTTTGGCATGGGAACCAAATGCAAAACAAGGCTCTAACTAGGATTCCCATGAAAGGAAGGCTCTACCACATAAAGTACGACACACTTATCAATAAGGAAGGTTAGTGTCACAATTCAGTGGGGTCGATCCTAAGGCCAAAAGAACCAGGAAACGGATAATGCAAAAATTCAAGTAGGGGAAAATATAACATATATGCAAGTTTCAAGGTCAATACTTGTCAGAACGGATCGATACGATGAACAAACGTCAAAGAAAAAATGTCTTCAAAATCCTACATATAAGGCTAATAACACTCATCCAGAAGTTAATAAATCCAATATAGATAGAAACTTCAGAAAATAAGAGGTGCTACTGAATACAAAAATTGAAAACAACAAGCCTTAACTGTACAATATGGTATAAGGTACTGCGTAGCCTTACGACTCATGCATAATACCGGTTCAAGTAGAGCCTGTTGCTAGGATTTGAACAAGAGTCTCTTCGATAGTCAACCTGGAAAGTATTCCAAAAGGGAAGAAAACAAAAACCATGGTGTAAGTCTTACGACAATATACAATCCGTAGTCATGGCTTCAAGGATAACCTCATCCGAAGGAAATTCAATGTCCGAGAAATCACGCGAACGAGGAGTGTCGACAATCCTAAAGGGTGAAGCAAACTAACCTTATTCCATATGATGATGGAGGTTCTGTCTAGGACTGGAAGAGTCTATTAACGAAGAATCACAAGCACAAGGGCTGAGGATCTACAAAGAATGATATTAGACTCGAAAGGAAACTCAAGATCACTCAGACCAAGAGGGGGAAGCAAGGGCTCCCATGGCCCCATTGGATTAAAAAACTGATCAATTACTGAGAACATGTCTCAAGAAGGCAAACATGATTGTACAGGTTCCTGCTCAGAAGCAATTGAACATAGAGGATAAGACGCCACATAATTTACCCATGGTAGGATAGAGTCTAAACGAACACTAGGAACATATAAAGGGGCAGCCTGAACTAATGCCGAATTAGGATGGTGATTATCAGATGCCAATTGGTTGATAGTGACAATATTTCCATTGTGAGGGAAATGCATCACCCAGAAGAGCGTAGACACCATAACGTTCATAGAATATACATAGTCATTCTCGAGAAGCATATTGAAATCTAACGGGAATTGCACCACTATAACATTGACCAGGACAATGTTCCCACCTAACGAGATAGGAAACTGAGAAAGAATCCCCAAATATTCACTAGGACGTTTGTCAAAATCCAACAACTCATGAGAAGTAGACACAATATCGGGAGAACCTAAAGCTTTCCAAGCCGAGGAGGATAAAATACTCGGGGAGGCTCCTTCATCCACAATACATCGGTAATTTTTTTTGAATTAGCTTCAACCCTTATTTGAAAGAGTGCAGAAGAAGGAAGGTGAGGCTCAACAAGGTCATTCCAATCAAAGGAAACCATCCTGGGACTTGGAGGGGGTGTGATCGAATTAAGCAGAATGTCCCCTTGTTCCGAAGGTACTGAACTGGAAAATACTAAAAAAATAGTCGGTAGACACATCACTCCTCAACATAAGAGTGGGATCGGCTGAACATTGCATCGGTGTGACCACTTTGGTAGACTCAACACTCTCCAAGAGAAGAGTGGGATCAACTAAAGATTTCATCGATGTGACCACTTTCTCAACCATTGACTGGATAGACTACGAGACAACATGGTCTGAAGGTGCATAACCCCCAAAAATAGGAGTGGGATCGACCGAAGATTGCATTTGCGTGACCACTGGATAAATAGATTGCGAGACAACAAGGTATGAAGGCACATCACCCCTCAAAAGAGAAGGGGGATTGACCGCATATTGCATTGATACAACCACTTCATCAACCAAAGGCTGAACAGACTACTGGGAAACAAAAGAAGAATCAGAATCAGAAGAGATTGCATACATGGAACACAATATTCGTACCTATGGAATACCAGGGCACAAATGAGTAAGGTGATATCCCTTGCAAATATTACAAGGGAACTTAGGCTTACATCCTATCCATCTAGGTTTGTCAACATAATCAATGCCCCCAATATGACTAGTAGTGGCTGGTTTCTTGCCCTCAACATGACTAGCATAGGTTGTTGACATATCACTCGTATGACTTACATTGATGAGACTCACACCCCCAACATGACTTGCAGTGGTTGGTTGCACATATCCAACATGACTTGCAGAGGTTGGTGATATTTGTCCAGTATGACTAGCAGTGACTAGAGTCTTGCTTCCAACATGATTCGTAGTGGATGGTTGCTTGTCTTCAACATGACTTGCATAGGTTGTTAACAACTCTGCAAAATGACTGTCAGAGGTTGGTGATTAGTCAATAACATGACTCACAGAGGCTACATACCTATTTCCATTATGACTAGCCGTGACTGCACTTTTCCCCCCAGCATGACTAGCAGAGGCTGAAGATTTTTTCTTCCTATTCTTCCTCTTTCTATTTCATTTAGACTTCTGGTTACTAGTAGCTAGACTTTCACCAAAGAAAGAAGAAGGAGGAGGAGAATACTTTGTTGACGAAGGAACATCGACATGATTCCCATGACATAAGGTGATTAATTGAGAAGCGATAAGAGCATTAGGGACATTTGGAATGGTACCCAACCAAACCAGTAGTCACACATTCAACCCAAGAATGTTCAAAGTGGCCATCAAAGGGAAACCAACGTTTCCAAGAAAAAGAAAAGCACAAGAATCCCCTTGCAAAGGGGTTCCTTGGTTGGTATCGTCCGGAACTTTGGCCATGAAGATCTTATGCACAGGTTCTTCCCTTGCGGGATCTTTCAAGTTCGTAAAAGTATCACACACTGACTCTGGCTAACCGGTGGTATAAAAACCCACGCCTAGGAGGAAACTCAACAATTTCAAAAGAAATACCAAGGGTCCTTTCTGACCAACAAAGTGGTTGGTCAAGCACCTTGAATCATCAATCCAAAAGTGTTGACACTGAAACAACCTAAGGCCAACTACACAAAGCATTACTCCAATAAAAATCCCTAAGAGAAACATCACAAGCAAACAAATTTTCCAAATATTCATCCCATGTGGATGAGGTCCTGAGTCCAAAGCAATGAATGACTAACTCTCCATAGAAAACTAGGG
The DNA here is from genome assembly GCA_009831015.1 of Picea engelmannii. Taxonomy (NCBI): domain Eukaryota; kingdom Viridiplantae; phylum Streptophyta; class Pinopsida; order Pinales; family Pinaceae; genus Picea; species Picea engelmannii. The sequence goes on along the minus strand of ML789883.1, from coordinate 789,415 downwards.
AGCACAAGGCACACCACTAAAAATAAAATACTAAAAGATACAAGCCAAACAAACTACCCTTATGAATGCTTTCGATCTAGGGAGATGAAGTATTGATCGTCAAAATCATTCACAAAGGAAAACTACTGGCCAAGAGAAGTAGTTACCCAGACCTCCGACTAACGGTCCCTTCGGGTGTCGCCTAGAGAGTACATAGTTTGACTTAGGTACCATGATACACCCCTCGCAGTCACATGTGTGTCAACCTATATAATGGAAACTAGGCCACCAAATTGTAATCAACAACCAGGGGGGTACAATCGATAACCAAGCGAGTGTATGGGCAGGGTAACTAAGCCCAAAGCTACTCCTGAGGCCTGAAACACAACAGGGCTAGAATCACTCTTAGATTACCTTGGAGGAATCCAAGTGTCTCAAAGGTATGACACAAGTCGGGCTAGTAACACTACAGGATTCACCCCCGATACACACTCTCCAAAATGCTTTGTCAGGATCGAGAGTGGATATCTCCATCACCATCCTCCACGTGGCCTTGTGTTTGACTCTTGTGTTAAAGGAGCTTCCCATATTGAGTAATTACAAGTGGATTTTTCACACCCTAGCGCAAACACTTAATTTAAGTTTTGGTTTTCCTTGGAGAGTTTACCTCTCCACACCTAATCCAAGACCCTAGCCTAAGCTATTGATGAACCCTTGAAAAAGTGTTACTAATATATTTTAGATTAGTGCACTCATTTCAGACGCTTTTTTTACTCAAGGAACATAAGTGCAACTGATGTTGTTTGAGACTCTTGTAAAAAAGAAACTAATTAGAACACTGGAAAATAATATTTTACGCTAATTGTACAAATAAAAAAGAGTTTCAAGCAAAATGCATGAACAATCCTTCAAAAACTTGAAATGAAAAAATTTCTCTTTTCGATGCAAAAAATGCACAATGCAACTTTTTCCTCAATGCGAGAAAAGTAAAGGAAGAAAACCAACAAGTATTATTTTCCTTTTAAAATTCTTTTCAATATGAGAAGAAAACAAAAACCTACACTAAGATCTTTTACCTTTTCAAATATAAAATGTAAACAATGCAATGCAACATGAAAATGCAACTAAGAAGCTTCTTTTCTATTTTTTTTTGAAAATGAAAGCAAGGGAAGGGAAGAAAAAGATTGAACTCAACTACAATTATTTTTTTTCTTTGATTTTTTTTTAGGTTTTGAAATGAAAACCTAAGGAGCACAGTAAAACAACTTTTCTTTTCTTTTTCAAAGCATACAAAGAGAGAAGGAAAACAAACAAAATATTGATTCATGTCCTAGACCACTGCCATAGGGCAGAGATTCAACACAATTTAGAGGAGAACCTGAAGCTTGTAAACAAACCATCAAACTTTGAAAAAAAATAGAGAAATAAAAAAGAATATACAATAGAGATATTCTTGCAACCTTTTAAACAAACTGAGACTCAAAACCTGTCAAGCAATAGTCAACAGAGGTCCCTGATACTCAGGAAGACCCGAGAAACAACAACATTTTTGAAAAGGGAAAAAGGTTTTGAAAAAACCCTAAATTCTAACAGATACGCGAGCTGTGTTTAGATATCATGCGTATGTATGCAAGTTGTACTAAGGCAACATAGAAGTCTGAACAACTAACATGACACCTACAAGTATGGAAATCTTCAAAAATGAAAAGATTCAGGATTGAGACCCAAATCAAGAAACCTGATAAACACACAGAGGGTGACCATAGACTTAGATAGAATCAGAAAGCATAGATAAAATAAGAAAGAAAACCAAATAAATATCTCCCAAGTAGACCCTGAGGAGACTCCCTAGTGGAGTCACCAACTTTGCTATGGGAAAAATCCCCCTAATCTGTGTCTAGCGACTAGGCAAAGACTTGACACCTTAAAAGACAGAAAAGATTCTATTCTACCCAAATACAACAATACCTAATGTTAATTAAGGGAAGGGAGAGAGGATCAAATTATGTACCTTAAGTACTTCTATCTGTAGTATATCCCTTCCTGTCGTTGTTCGTTCCTAGATTGCAGGCCTCCTCCCAATGCTGTCCTGAAACAAATTTAAAGAACACAATATGACAACATATGCATAACTACAAAGATCATCTAAAGGGTTAGTTATTCATGAAAACCATCCATAAATAAAAACATAAAGACATAAAGATCTGGGACAATAATTTTTCTCTTCTATTGATAACAAGATTGTAAGTTACAACCTGAATTTTGTCGATGCCACTCCATGAACCTCGCCTGAGTTCCTCTACTTTGACTCCAAGTGCATCGTTCTCAATGTGCTATCCTCACAACCAACATGCCAATATAGGGAAAAGGGATGTATTGTATAAGGAGGAAGGATGGTAGGGAATGCTGAGGATGAAAACTCAGAACAAGATGCAAAAGACTTGGAATACAAGGGAGAAACTTTGGCAGAGTTCACTTGCCTCTTCTTTCATATATTCAAATGACCCCCTAGGACCATTTTATATGGATAAATGATGGTTATTTAGTTGTGAGAAGGGCTATATAAGGTAAGAATGGTTATCCAACCCAAAATAGCTCGTAAACCTCGCTGGAGAGCACAAATTTTTTAATTTGTTGCAAATTCTGTGAGCATACACGGGTTGTCTATGTATCAGGTAGCATACATACGTGGGATGCCTATATATCAAGTAGCATATGTATGTGGGATACTTATATATCAGGTAGCATACACCTTGAAAAAATGACTTTTTAAGAAGGAAACTTAGCAAACGGGATTTGCAAGTGTGTATATGGATGAGCCATGGCCAATAATGCATAGTGGTGGCATTTTGGACTATAACTATTATGATGTTGGTATTTATTGGATGCACTACTTTCATGTGCTTCAACTTCAAGGAAAACTTGAGCCACACTTTGTACCTCTTGCCGTCAAACAATTAACATGTTATAGTGGATCTTTATATTTATAATACTGGCTTACTTTGAATGCCCTACACTTGGTTGCTTTCACCAATCCAAATCATCAACAAGGAATTCAATATACTTCTAACATAGGTCATATTCACTAAGTTGTAGAATCGTTTTGGTTTGGGCGATATGGAGTTTAGGAGAGGCAATGTGGTCCCTTTATTAACATTAATGTGGGAAGTAAATCTTGTGTGGTAAAGAATTCTTTCTATGTGCCCCTGTTCAACTCAAGGGGGGGTGTTGGAATTATTGGTGTAATTTGTACATGTGGCCATGGAACATATGAGATGTATCATTAATTTACTTGTAATCATGGCTAAGGCCACACTTTACTATTTTATTATATTACTAAGTGTGGTTAAGGCTGACCTAATCAAATTTTATATGCAAGCTCAATAATCCTCTTGGGAAGTGTGCCCATACTTATTGGGCCCATACCCCGCTTGGGAGGATACCATACCTACCCGAGAGGTATAAATACACCACTGAATCTTTATTTGTAAAGTATCTTTTTGGATCATTGAGCTAAGGCTCTTTAATACAAGTGTTTTAAGCCTACGATCACTACGTCTTTGGCATTTTCTTCTGGTTGGTATATTTTCTCTTTTATGTGCATTTGTGCATATCATGTGCAACATACTCATGTTTGGGAGTATTTCTCTCTCTAGTGATCATTTAGTTCAACCCTAGCACAATTCTTTAGATTTTTCTTTTCTCTTTTTACAATAGGTTTTTGGGTTGGTGTTTTGGTTCCATTAAATCCCCTCTTTTTATTTATGATCTCAACATTAGAGTGATGAATATTTGATCCAAAGAAACTATAGTAAGTTAGGACATGTTTAAATCTTGGAAGAAATAAATACTTGATGGGATGAATGTCGTTTATGAATAGATTTAGTATGAGAACTTAGAGTTAATGAAGTTTTGGCAGTGGATCACAAGAGAGAATGAATATATGTAGTCCAAGCTATAGACATTAGAGGATTTCCCCACTACCTTGATGAAAAATCTTTCTAAATTGCAAGGTTAGGTTTCCCAAGTGATTACTCATTCTTTAGAGGGCATGACATGAGAAGAAACATTGCAATAAAAAGCTATAGGAAGTTGTAGGAAGACTTGGGAGCCAAGGAGGAGTTGTTGTCTTGTCTTGAAGAATATGTTGAGGAGATGAAAAAGAAAAATCTCTCTATTGTGAGAATCCAACTTCAGATGCTTAGCCCAAGAAAAAAGTGAACATGTTAACACATCCCAATGTTTAATGGGAATAATTAGAAGACACTAATGAGATCTTTGAGAATCACATCATAGGAATTAGATTTAAATTATCGTTGAAGATGGTTATGCACGCTAGGGCCTTGGAAATAATTGTTAAGACAAAATTCCAGTGAAGCCACTTCCAAGGAAAATACATTAATATTGAATGGTAGTTGAAGGACATTGATTGAAGAAATAAGGTCGCCACTACAATGAGTTCAAGTGCCAAGCCTAGGAAGGAAAAATAAGTGAAATTGCAAGAATTTCAAACTATGCCAACACTTGAAGAGCCAAGTGAAGAAGGCAACAAGCTCAAGGGAATCCCATGAAGGTATGGTAAGTCAAATTCCATTAACTGTTTTCATTGTAACAAGAAGGGGCATAATGCAAAGTAGTGCAAATAATGCAAGGCATGTTCTTTTGAGGCAAGGCTAATCATGTTTTTGATGCATGTTGGTGGAAGCGATATTTTTGAGAAAGGATTTTGGTGTGTTGGATAGAAGAGAGGCTCAAATCACTATTAGCCTATGGCTACCTATACAATCAATAAGTCCTTCATTACCTATGTATTTCATACCATATGATATAGTTCTTATCCTAAGACTATAGTAAATCCTATTTTTCCTCCTATCCTTGTCTCTTTACGAGGTGTTGCTATGAGAGAAAATATAGCTCATGAGGTGGTTACACCCATTGTATTATATATTTATATCTTTGTTGTGAATATAATTGACCACATTTATGCATTTTCCACCATTTCTTGTGTTCCTCTTTCGTTTATGTGTATGCTAATTGTTAGTTTTACAATTAGCTTCATTTATTTTAATTGGTATTAGAGCTATTATAGTTTTAAGGGTCTAGTGACTTGATGGTGGTGATTGATGGGAGGTTTTAGATTTGCAATGTAAGGTCCCAATTTTTGAACCATGGTATAAGGTCAAGGTATTGTTGCTTCACTATCAAAGGTTTCAAGATCCATCATTGGTCCATGTCGAAAGTTTAAGACATGAACACACTATACCAAATGATTTACCACATGAATCTCAAGTCAATACCCCAATAGTTAACAAAGTCATATTCCTCATAACATTTTTTATTGTGATTAATTGTGAGTGCTTTATATCATACAATATTATATACTTATGTGTGCTATAAACATCGAGTGATATGCATGCACAAATGCAACAAGAAGACCCTCAATTCATTGTTTTTATGTAATCTCATTGAATATTCCACTGGAGGATTTGATTGTGCTAAGATCACTAGCTAAGTTGATTTTCCTAGATTCCATTGATTTCACAATATGTCTATGCTATCTAAATCCTGTACCTTTGTCTAAAGCATGAGCCACCAATATCCATCACCTTCAAATTATCCATTTCATAGGGATTCAAATCCTTGCTACTTAGATGAGATTGGACCCCTATGTAGTAGAGCGATATTCTATAGATAATGAGCTACAATAACCTCAATCCTAGCATCTAAAGTACAAATCATTAGATATTTTTAGCTGGTTGATTGATACATAGGCTTCACGTGAAGAAGACAAAAATAGTCAATTGAAGTTGGTAAAAAATAGTTGATTTGATGATACAACATGATTGCGAGATCTATATGATGTTGTGGGATTGGTTTGATGGATGAAGGAGGAGTGCATGCGATGCCACTATGTCATCAGAGTCTCAATGATCGAAGGGGAATGCTTGAGAAGGATTGTGAAGGAGGATGGAACTGCAATAGGACTTGAGCACATTGGAGAAGCATAAAAGACAATAAATTGAGCAAATCGGTTCTATGAATTTTGACATGCAAAATGATTTTTTTATGATTGAAAGGAATGAAATTATTCTAACAATGTTTTGAAGTTTGATATAATCTTCATGATACTTGAGAGAAACATGTTCTTAAGAATTTCTAGTGAATTGTATTGAAGAGACATTGTAGGATTATTCCATCCCATTCATTTTCAATACATAGATTTGGTTACCAATTAATACATGCTTATTAATTATGTTGATCCTATATATAAGATCTGTAGATCTATTGTAAAAGCCTTAAGTGACACTTGAGAGAAATATGTTCCTAATAATTTCTAGTGAATTGTATTGAGGAGACATTGTAGGATTATTCCATCCCATTCATTTTCAATACATAGATTTGGTTGTATGCTTATTAATTATGTTGATCCTATATATAAGATTTGTAGATCTATTGTAAAAGCCTTGTTTCAAAAAGATCTAGTAAATCGCTTGAATGCATATATGTTGTTGTTGGGCAATCAATTAAAGATTATGATGAGTGATCTATCATGATGTATGATTACCACTCCACTCAGAAATTGATCCACCATGGTTACAATTCGTTGTTGTCTAATATAAAATGAGATTAAAGTTGTAGGTCAAACTACACCAACAAAACATAGATCCAAGCACAATATCCTTCTGAAATTCCCATTTCTACCAGCAGATTGCATAACAAGGCTTTGAAATTCCCATTTCTACCATCAGATTGCATAACAAGGCTTTAACAGGCCAAGTTAAAAGATTGGGTGTAAAGTTAGTAAGTGCTTGTGTGATGAGCCCCGAATTGGTCCATTTAGAAAGGAAACAAGAGAGGTTGCAGAGCAACAAGTCCCTGCCAAGAAGGTAGAGGAGCTTGTTGTTTTTTACTTATCTTTTAAAGGCTAATCAACATCTACCGTATTATGCTCGAAACAATTCCAGGTACAATAGAAACATATTCACCAGTTCTAGTACCAGTTACAAAGGTAGCATCAATACACATAGTAGCACCACCAACAACAACAGTTGATTTCTATGAAGCAGAAGTAGATCCAGTTGCATATCTACCAGTAGCACAGGTTACTGACCTAATAGTATATTAAGTCGATCCTTTAGATTCTAAAGATGTTTCTCGAGCAAAGTAGTTCAAGATCCAGGGCCAGTAACCAGTAACAACTAAGCACATCACGACTCCCAATAACAGAAAGTATGCAGAGCTAAGTATTAATATACAATCTTTACTTACCCACAATTAACATCTCAACTATCAACCTCTCCAATATATTATTAATAGTGTCTAGATCATCTATGTATGGCTTATCTAGGTTTTGTTCACTATGCGAGTACTGGGGAACTACAACTAGTGTATACCTAGTAAGGGTTACTGCTTATGGCGTTCAAACTCTCTATGGCCTTAGGACATATGGGACTAAAGGTAGTTATTAATTGCATTATATATGTGAATATCCACACCCGTGCACAATCGAAACCTCAAACTCCTTCATTTCTATTGCTGTTGGGAAGGCCCGCTGTGTTGTCTCCAAAATCTAGTCCTCCGTGGGCTTCCATCCTTGTTCTCGCATTTCGACAATCTGAGCTTCCATCCTTGTTCTCTAACAACTGTAAGTGAGGCGACGAGTTCTGTCCTGCTAACTGTAATTTTTTATGTGCTATGATGTTGGTTGGATGGCACGCCTTGGCAGTTCTCCATTGCGGAAGTTAAGAGTTGATAAACACTATAGGTAGGTAGGATCGATCTACAAACCACTTCGAATGCGGAATATCATGTTTCATATAGCTTTCCTTGGATCACTTCGATAAACAACACAAATGATTTAAGACAAAATAGTTACGAGTGTTACAATCCTTATTTAATGTATAGTATTATAGTCCATGATTTATGATGGGTTCATAATATTTGAAACTAGTAATGGAATGAGAAAGGCATTGAAAGGATAAAAGGTTGAGAGCCGTAGACTTGACACTAGTTTTATGGAAAAGATAAACAGGAACACATGTCATTTGCGGGACGTGAATGCAACACCACATGTTTTCTCCAGGGTTGAAAGAAACACCTCGAAGAAGCTTCTCTCCTGCTCATACAACCGGTGTCTCACCGGGGAAAGAACTCACTGCTTTTCCTACCTAAACTGGGGCCATATGCTGCTAGCTAGTGATATTCAATCAACTGCGCGTACTCCAACTTGAATGGGTAAAGCCAAGAATGGTAAATCATAAGTGAAAGGGAAAAGAAAGGTTGTGACCTGCAAGCTAGAGTTAGATAATAGCTTAACATAATCAACTCATGCTGGAGGATCTGGAATAGGATGTGCTGCTGGCTAGCTAGCTTGCTGGCTTTGGAATTCTGGTGTAGCATGGCTGGCTTGCTGCTGGTCGCGACCATAGTCATTTCACACTGCTTATGCGCTATGAGTGAGGGTTTCTAGCACTTGTTTGAAGGATTTTATTTCTTGAATGCACTCCTAATCGTCTTCTCTTTTTGAATGCACTCCTAATCGTCTTCTCTTTTGAAACAAGGAACTCTTTCATTAGGCTCGTGCGAAGAGAGAGTTGCATTTTTTAAAATCTCATTTCACCTTTAAACGAGCCCGAGCAAAGATGATGAGGCTTGACCACGCAAAGCGATGTGTGAAGAGGATGGGGCCTCTCCATGCCAAGCGATGATGCTATTTGTGAGCTGTGAATGCTAATGCAAATTTAAAAAAAAAATTCCGGGCTTAATTAGAATGTATGATTTTAATTGTGCAGTAGTTGATTTCACCTAGAAGGTACTTTGGGATATTAGGAGACTTGATCATCTATAAAACAACTGGGTTAAACGAAGGGATTGAAACATTCGTTATCAAGGATGAGATTTGATCATAGGACAGTGCTACACGAATTCTATAGGTGGAATTCGCACATATTAACGTATATAAGGATGGATGGATGATATTCACTTATATAATGAAGTGACAACCTGGTCTTGTTAAAACTCTAATCATAAGTTAGTTAGTTTATCTAACTGTTATACAATATTACATAACAGTTATGGTTTTTTTGTATTATATATGTACGTCTATATACATTATTATTTGCTCATTGATAAATATAGAGTATGCCTTTTCTGCCAATATTTATTTATCTCTGTTCATCATGGTTTCTTGATTGCTTGAGTTATTTCCATTATGTTTCTGCTGTTTTCTTCATTATAAATCTAACAGTGGTATCAGAACATATGGATCTTATGAGCTTAGTAGTTTATCAGATTCCTATAGTTTTTAGGACCTGGTAGTTTATCAGATTCCTATAGTTTTTAGGACCTGGTAGATCATGTAGTTTTTCCATGGAATTGAAATGCAGTGAGAATGTGCAAGGAAGGAGTTTTGATCTAGATCTCGAGTTCTTCCCAAGAAAAAAGACGTGAAGTCGTGAGAAACCCGTGAAGGAAACCAGAGAGCCTCCGTCTGTCTGCCTGGCGATTCGGTGGAAGAGGGCCGCCAGTTTTTTGAAAGTTGAGAAGCCTGGAGTAATACACGCTGATGTGGATCGCCAGTCTTGAAGGAGAATCCGCGTTGTTGAAGGAGAATTTGCGTCATTCTGATTTGAGGGAGCCTGAGGAGAGGAAGAAACAGATTGCTGTGTAAAAATCTGTTGCTGTGTAAAAGTATATCGCCGTGTGGGGTGAATTGCCACAAAGGAGAGATCGGCTATGTGGAGCATCGACAGATACAGATTGATGTGTGGGGTATATACACTTTCATCTCAGCGAGAGGGCCCACGGGCCCGGAGTTATGAAAGTTTGAGTAGAGCTTTCGATTCGTAGAGCATAATGGGAGAAAAAGGGTGAAGGAGGAGCGGCCGAGTAAAACCCTAGCCGTCATTTCGATTTCGCAAAGGTTGATATCTCTTCGCCGGAAGCTGATCCTTTGGCCACAAGGAAAGAAGAGCTTGCCAGAAAAGTAATCGACGGTCTGTCACTATTCATTTTTTTTTCCACACACAGGAGGAAGGTTTTGTCCGTGGTCAAAGAGGTGCTGCCAAATTTGCCGAACTTGGCTACAAACTGCTTAACATAATAGCTCTATATCTCTACTGTTTGACAAAACGTGTGAGATATATTTGTGGTGAAGAAAGCCCAAAAGATCATGGCATGCAGTTGGAAGTGAAAATCGTGGAGTATTGAAGGATGATGGGCTCGAAATGAATGACACTGTCATGAATTTGACGTAACATTTTCAATTTTATTAAAATGACATGAGAGAGCTTGGGAAAGTCTCATCAAATTTCAATTTTATTAAAATGACGTGAGAGATCTTGGGAATTAATATTGAAGTGAGCCAATTTGAAGTTAAGCTTTATGAGGTGATATTTTAAATAACACATTTTCCACATCCCTAGTTTTGTGATATTTTAAATATGATGCTTCATGGAGATTATTGTATTGTGGATAGAGCCATAGTCATGGGAAAAAATCCACCTTCTTGTGCGTATTGAAGGAGCACATGAGAATATGTCATCGACTAGTTATTATGAGCCACATGGTTTAATTTTTTCTATTGTCATCGTTTTTTATAGTTATTCATTGTAAATTTTACCAAACCTTATGATAAAAAAAACAAAAGGAAAATCTAATATAAGGAGTTATAAGAATGTTCTCATTATAAGAATGTTTGCAATTGTAAAATTATTTGTAATTGGAGTTATAAGGGTTTGTTATTTATTTGAAGACATTTTGTAAAGGTGTTATAAGGAGTTTTTGGAAGTTATAAGGTGTCCTTGACCTACCCGAAATTGAATAAGGGGGTTTTAGGATATTTGTGTGCGTTTAAGTCATTGGTCATCTCTCTTCCGTATTCTGCATAATGGCAAGAATTGAATAAATATTTACAATATTGCGCACATTAATTAGCTCAACTACGAAATCTACAATTGCAATAAACAAGTGCACTCTTAGTACAATGATCACTTGTTTACAAGTAACAAAAGAAAATTGATATGTTCAAACTTCAAAACAAGTTGTTGTCTGATGAGTTAAGTTTGCTTTGACACCAACAATGTGATTTCAACAACCAAAATGACATCAAGGATTAAAATAATGAAGACGCTTAGTTGATTAGTGATGACCGTCATAAACATGAAAATGAGTTGGATGAAGTCCCTATGTCAGAAAAAGTTGCGGATAAATGTGGCAAAGAAATTAGAATTGTTCGACCATGGGAAGAATTACGCTTTAAACGAAATCGATATGGACTAGGATATGAAAAGGATGTTGACAACCTTTTTCATATTCCTAATTATTGCGAACCTGTTTTCTTTGTGAGTGGAGGTTTTTTGAATGATGATAAGATGACAGAGCTTGAGGATATTGGTAAGAAACAGGTACATGATATTATTGTTGATGATGTTGTTACATATATTCCAAATCACGACTATCGGTTGAATAAAGAACTCATACAGTGCAAACATTGTCATCGGTTTGGCCATGATAAGTCAAACTGTTTTGATCTTCATCCATGCAAATTTTGTGGGAAGACAAATCACCTCTCAGTAACGTGTCAAAAGCGCAAGCGGAAACATATTCATTTTGCATGGTTAGGGAATTGGCGTTGGCGTTTGGAAGCCAATTTATTGGAGCATTCTTATCGCTGGATTTATACACAAGTACAACTGTCATTGATTGGAGATATTTCTACAGTTGACAGACATAAATGTTTTTTAGGATTGGATGATATAGGGTATGATCAGGGCCCAGTTGATGTAGTCTTCTGAGTTGAAGACCAAGTCTTCAAACTTCGCCAGAAGATAGTTTGATTAACCTTTTCCACTTTACATTGTGAAAGTGTACACATTGTTCTAGTAGATTATACAGGTGCTGGATCTCTTCTTGGCCATACTTGTGAATGAAGGTCAAGGGAATTTGAACCACTTGTCCTTGACAGTGGGGAAATCTAAAGTTTTTAGTTAGGTTCCAAGTTTGATTTAGAGCCTGTGAACAAATGATCAAATATGCAACCTAGTTCTTGGTATGCAGTCTTGTTCCTGAACATATTGTTCTTGATAGTTTGTGGTCAACTTAAAACCACCAATTGAGCAGAAGACACGAAGTTCTGTTTGTTACTTTTTCAGATTTTTGACCCTTGAGCTCTTGTTAGTTTATGGTCAACTTAAAACCATGCCATTTAGTAGAGGACATCAACTTCTGCTAGACATTCGGTTTGTGGTCATCCCAAAACCACCAGATTGATTTGTGGTCATCCCGAAACCACCAAATAAGTTTGTGGTCACCCTTAAACCACCAATTTAGTAGAAGACATCAACTTCTGCTATTTTTTTCAGAGTTCAGAGAGCATATTTAGCCAACCCTATAAATATTCACTTGACACATTGTTGATTATCAAGTAGTGGCAGTTTTTCAGGCAAGAACGAACTTATGATTAAGGGGGGATGTTAAAAATCCAATCATAAGTTAGTTAGTTTACCTAACTGTTATACAGTTACATGACAATTATGGTCTTTTTTTATTTATTATATATGTACGTCTATGTACATTATTATTTTCTCATTGATGAATATAGAGTATGCCTTTTCTGCCAATATTTATTTATCTCTGTTCATCATGGTTTCTTGATTGCTTGAGTTATTTCCATTAAGTTTCTGTTGTTTTCTTCATTATGAATCTAACAGGCTGTGTGTCTATCCATCTATCCAGAGAGAGAGCTCTATAGTTGGCGTAGCCAATTCCGGCCACCGATGGAAGGGAAGGGCCTACCATAAATCTACTGCTTCAAATGACAAATAAGAAAAAATGTATGCCCTCAAAAACTGATTGTTGCTCCCTCGCGAGTATAGCACGATGAGAGTTACATCAACGAATATAGCATGATGAGAGTTACAACAGCTCTGGATGAAGGGATAAATAATATTAATAAAAGGCCCTTTGGGGGGATCTCTACCGCAGGTGCCAAAGGATAATGGAAAAATCCTAAAGGAAGGACCCTACACCTCCAACTGAAATACACTACAGACTGCCTCGCACCAGAAGTCAACACTACTCGACAACACAACGACATAAGCATATCACTTTGATAACGCACGCGGTGTAAACCAACAACATGAGGCACAGGGGGGAGGGAGGGACTAAGGAAGGATGATCCGACATGCATCCATCATTTCCACTTAGACCAGATTCTATAAGGACGGTACTGGATGGTCTTCATCTCCTCAATAATCTATCTCTCAGTGAGACCAAAAGCATGAAAATCCATTGTGCACAACAATCTTGAGATCTTATAGATAATTTTTTTGATTATGCAATCCATATGTCTCTGATCATTTCTACAAACGAGCATAGTCAGTCAGGGAACAACTCGAAAGAATAATATTTCTTATTCTGAATTCAACTAGTAGTTTCACTTGGTGAGACCACTTAGTGGCCCTTCCTAAAGCCCGAGATTGATTGGTTTCGGCCTCTCTCGCACAAATCAATTTGGCTGGATGTTGCTACTGCTCTAATACAGAGTATTCTTGTTCCTCTTGTTAGAGATTTTGGAGACACTCTTATAAAAAAAATACTTATTTGGGGGGTGTGCCAAAGGACTGGGGCGAAGCAGAGCGAGATCCCTCAATCGCAGAAAATAAATCCTTTTTATGTATATAGATATGAGATCAAAGATTTGGATTCAACGGTTGGTGATGGTGAATGGGGATTATTTTTCTGACAATGTCTCTCTTAGCTCCTAAGCCACCCGATCAATGTGAGTCTAGAATATGCAACAAAGCAACGACTACCCTAGAATCTAATGCAACTACTTTCCTAGAAGGTGTTGAAATTGATCATAGATCTCCATCGCCTACAGAGATACATTGAACAACCAAGCTATATAAGGTACTTGAAAGATTTACATTAGGCTTATTTTTTCTAATGTAGTGATAATTGTGAGTGGGTTTTGTTCAATATAGAAAAATTGCACATACAAAGGGCCTTACCTTTGTGGAACTCCACCTTCTGGGTGCAGAGAATTGCAGAGAATACTACGTGCATATATGTTGGTAAGTTCATTGTTAAAATATATTTCAGGCTTAACTAACTAATTTATGCAATTTAACATTAACTATTGTATGAAAAATTGCATTAAATTGCAGGGAAAAATTGCAGAGATAAAGGTGGAACTCCACCTTGAAACATATGGTTACAGAGAATACAACTTGGATATTTTCTTGGTTGCAGAGAATATGACCTATTTGCTTACTTGTAGAGAATATGACCTAATTGAAGAGAATACAACCTTGGTTGCAATGAATATGAGGTGACAATGAATAGGAGGTAAGAAGAGGATGGTAAAAGGATAAGGATGTTTTCATCTTGGGCGTTCAGCACATGGGAAGCATGCCAGAAGCCAGACACACTTGTGGGAGGTTGAGGGAATTTCAATAAACAATGTAGAAATCTTTAAGATTGAAAAACGCTTTAACATTTAATGCCACTAAGTAATGCTAGACTTAGTTCTAGCATTACTTGACTTTGGAAACATTAATCTATCAAATATGCACTTGGAAATGGTTTTAAGCTATGATATGGTCAGAGTGTGCCTCGGGAAGAAGCCAAACAAGACATCAAATTTAAAACTTATATCTAAAAGCCAAATGCAACTTGTAAATTTAGATGAAAATCTTAAAACTTTGGTTAAATAACTGAATTTCCGCGACAAACTAATGCAGAGACTAAAAATCGATTACTATTAGTCCCTCCAACACAAAGGACAGGGACTAATAAATCAAATCACTTGATCCACTCTAGATCATAGATATTTAAAGCAAGAATAAATCCACATATTCTGTCATCAATGAAGCGTAGAGAGATATTGTCTGCTGGAATGATTCTTGTTGAACCTCAATAAATAACACATCACCTCAAAAGAGGAAAACAAAAAAAAAATGCATGTTGCGAAGTAGAGGCACAACATTCAAGGAAATAAACATATACATTTAATTTTATTTGGACATTGACCTCTTTATCCCACATGACTAGAATGATGGAATAATAAATTGGTTTATATTAAAAAGTGACCATATTTTGGTGCCATAAATAATATGAAGAGCAATAGAGCTTACGTAATACCTTATCAAAGTATTGTGTGGGGAATGTCTTGGGCTTGGCTTGTAATAAGCTCCCATTTTAAGATGAAAAATTGAAAAGTGTTTAGGAGTTATGGTTTTTGGGTGGAGGCATTGTTTGAAATGAGACTTTTAAAGGGGTTAATAGTTGTTGTTGGCCATAGTTTTTTTGGGTTGGAGGAATTTTTTTTGGAATATATTAGTGTCTGATAAAATTTAAATCTGTCTTGTGTTTTAGATGTATATCCAAATTGAATAAGGGGGCCTAAGGAACATTATAAACCCATAGTTTTTGGGTTGGAGGAATTGTTTTTGGAATATATTAGTGTCTGGTAAAATTAAAATTTGGCTTGTGTTCTAGATGTATATCCAAATTGAATAAGGGGGCCTAAGGAACATTATATACTCATGAGTTATGGTGAAGGATTTTAATGCTTCAATGGTTATTTTGTGTCTATTTTGGACATTGGATTTTCATAGTTGAGATATTTTCAAATTAATCATGATGCTTACAATTGAAACTTTAAAGAAAATCACACATAGAGTACAAAGGTGTAAATATATTGATAGATAAATGAGAAAGAAGGTGAAATCTTAATGATGGTTTTGGAAGTCATCACATTAATAAAGGTGTTTGCAAATAGTCAAGTCTTTGAATCTAGCTTCAACTTAAAATTTTTGTAAATTAAAAATGAATTTTGAGTCATGATGCATTTGAGTTTTAAGTCATTGTCAAGATGAACTTGACATAATTAAGTCAATTGGGAGTCAAAAGGGCAGAGTTGCAAGAAACCCTTTTAAGATCAATTAGGGGGTTTTGAGTTAGAAATTGAATTCATAAATTGTTGTAAAAGGACCTACCTAAAATTGAATAAGGACCTCAAACTGAATGAGTCAAATCTTGGATTCAATTAACACACTTATTGAGACTAACTAACTTAATATGGGCGTGCATTTTCTTGTTAGAATTAGCTACTCTGACAAAACACATATATTCACACCAAAGATATTTGCTGCCACATCAAAGAGAGTTTATTGGAGGAATCAAAGAACCATCCCACATAGAAGGATATGAGTCCACAATTGCAAGATTCGCCTTAGGTTATACATTTCATGTTTTATTGTTTTTTTTTGTGAGACGATAAATGATTTCTTCTCTTTCCCTCCAAAATGTTGTTTGAGTCATTTAAATTCACTATTTGAATGATTTGTTAGATACATGCTCAGGGGATATATCAGATTCTCACTCTTTGTTTTCGACTCACATTTATTTTCTCTCAAATTTACAGTTAATTGAGATTGGTTATGACACACCCCATATGAAAAACATGATGCCACTAGGGTTTTCGTGACTTGCGAGACTAGCCTTTAGCTAAGAAACCGTGACCCAGTGGCATCTAAGCTGTCAAAATCACCTAGGGATTTCACCTGACTCGGGGTTGGAAACTGCGATCCAGGGGCATCTAAGTTGTAAACTGTCAAAATCACCCATGGATTTCACCCGGCCCGAGCCACACCAACCCTTAGTTGGCTATATTTTTTAGGTGTCTCCTCCTAACTATATCATGTTTCAAACTTGGGTCTCCCTACAAACAAAACCCTTCAAAACCAATCATGCTAGTAGGATTTGAATTAAATTTTGAAGGACATGGGGGTGGGATTTGATCCACTTATGTGGGCATGGGTCGCAATACCATTTAATATACTATCTCTGCGTGCAACCAAAATTTTGACCACTACCTCATGGTGTCTCCATAGCTCTAGGCTAGGCCCTCATGGGAATTGAACCTTTCCCAACAATGAAAAAATCCTTGCATTCCACCATAGGATCCAACCCCTTTGGACTTTTTTTGATTAACATTTATTTTCTCCCAAATCTATAATTAATTGAGATTGGTTTTGATACACACACACACTAAAAACAAAAATCCATATGTATAATCATGAATCCACTAGAGATTTGAGATCATTTCTCTTTCCTTGGCTATCTTTTGGACCTATTTTTTTCATCTTGCTAGTTAGTAGGATAGTTTGTCCTTTACTTAAACCCCAACACATAGTTGTGAGGTCATTTTAAAAAAAAATCATATTTTGAACCTTCTTAGAAAATCTCACTGATGTTTTCTAGGTTCTGTTGTGACTGTTACAACAACCTCCCTCCATTATTCATTTTCCTTAATTATAAAATAATGGAGTCTTTCAAATTTTTAAATGCGGTCCCTTGAAATTCAAAGTTTCTCTATTATCTTTTGAAAACTTAAAAAATAATAATAAAAATAAATTCTTCGATATCATAATAAAATAAATTAGTGCATTTATGTACTGATCTTACTTTTTTAAGTTACCTCATAATAAAACTAAAAGATGCTAGTTTAATAAAGGTTGCTAATATCAGTAATTACATGATTCGATGGAATCTTGTAATTACTGATAAAATCATAGTTCAGGTTTGAAATCAATTCTTCTTCATGATTTTTCCTTATCTCACAAAGTCTTGTTTTCATGATTGGGTTTTGAAGGAGCTATTCAATGTTTACTTGTGGTTTTGAACTATCAAATTTCTATGAAGATCAAATATTGATTTCAAAGGGACAATTTCCAAGACTAAAGTTAACATTTGATGCACAATTAATATTTCTGTATGATAAATTATACGTCAAAGTGTTAATAGTTAGCTCTTATTGTTTATATCGTTGCTATGATTTCTTTCCTATCATTATCCTACCTATGTCTAACATGATTACCTTATCCATTACAAACAATCAATACCTTTTACCTCCACTCATAACTCATTTTGTGGCCTTAATTCGAAATTATTCGTCAACTTCCCATAAAATGCTGATTACACTTGGCTGAACCCAAGCTCATACCCCGCCACCTCGCTGAAAACACCATAGAGTCAATGATTACAATCATAAGTATATACTTCCGAGCTGAACAGGTCTCTGTGAGATAAAATAACCAAAACTGTTAGACAAAGGAAATGAAGTTTTGGTACAGAGAAAATCAAATAGTGAGTCAAGAACCAGAAAGGGTTACAATGGAAAATGACAATCCAATTTGAGCCTTATGGAGCATAATTAATCGACATTCACCCTGAGTGTATTGTAATCTTGGAGAAGACTAGTTGGAGACAATTCTTTGAAAAATTCATTGGGCATATAGAAGACATGACCAAAGTATTTGCTCAAACCTTCGATGGTGAATGTGCACAGGTAGGAAACTTGACCATACATCTTTCTGAAAATTATTTTGTTAGGGCTTCCTGAAATGGGGGAGAAGTGGTTTAAGAACAAATCTATTGACTTGAGAGCCTAGACCCCATTCCTCATAAGAAATGGACAAAAACTTAACTGCGTTGCAGGGGTGCCCATGGTTTCATTGAAGGATCTATGGAAAGACCTAGCTTTTTTAATTCAGAAATACATAACATGTGAGGGACGTTTTAGCTTGATTTTTCTTTACCATATTAGAAATTTATTGCATATTAAAGGAGAAAAGCTCCTAAATTTTCCTTACTACTTGCTTAAATCTCTAACTAAGATGTCAAAGGCCATATAGAAGTTGAAGAAAAATTACAACAAGTCTCTTTATCTTCATGGCCTAATCAAAATTATTTTCAAGGATGAATTGCATAAACAAGGAATTAAATGGGATAAATTCTTAATGGATAATGGTTTTAAAGAGAAAGACACCACATGGGTTGTTACAGGAAGTTTGCTACAAGTCACTACAGATATAGGGTCAACAAATGCAACTTACAATAAAGTGGATCCCACATTTGAGGATACAGAGGATGTACAAGAAATTCTTTGAGTATCATGGATTAAAAACGATAAAGAGGGAAACATAATCTCAAGGAAAATGCAGTTGCAAAATGGACACCTCAAACCAGAACAACCAGATCCATGGATAAAATAATTCAAGAGGATCAAAGAAAAAATTAAGAACCGAGTCATGTTGTAAATAAACCAACAAAGAAACACAAAGTCCAAACCTAATAATCAAACCCTAGATCAACCCTCGAGTTGGATGAATCTTAGCAAGCATTTTATGAGTTTTTGGAAAGTATGGAAATGGTGGATGGAAGTCCTCCAGTCAACGATAAAGAAACTTCTTCAAACAACAATATTAACAAGAATGATTTGCCTACAACTGTGTATTGTAAAAAAGAAGGTATACCTATAGATACTAGCAATGAAAGAGGCCAACCTTCAATGCCAAATGAGCACTTACTCACTCTGTCAACCTTCATTATAACCTCTTAATTATACAAAAAAAAAAGAACATGTTATAATATTAAAAAATTGAGGTTAAGGAATTTAAAATCCTTAAAAAGGTCATTAAAACTGAAAATGAATCTATGAGGGCACACAATTTAAGAATGCTGAATGAGAATGATAGTTTAAGATATGAAAATGAGCAACTATTGAAAAAAAACGCTCCATTGGAAAAACAAGAGTATAAGTGATTCAAACAAAAGAAGAAACTTAAATTGCAAAACCAAAACCTACAAGTAAAATTCCTCATGCATAGACCAAGAAGACAAATAAGAAAAAAGAACTCGAACACTAAATCAGACAATTGAAATCAAATTAGGAAATTAACAATTTTTTCCACTTTTACCCCCAAGACCTGTTATTTTTTTTTTGGCACATACACTTCCATTATAGCCAGAGATCTCTCATGGCAATGATATTTAATATGGTAAGGTAATAATTGTTTCGTTTTGATTTCCTAAATTTATGTTATTTGTGTTTACTAGAACAACATGATTTTTGTAATCGTCATTTGTTGTTACATATGCAAACAATTGTGAATAAATTGCACACATGGGTTATCACCCTTGTTTTCATAGGATGGTGTGTTGCTCACTGTTCCAGCAGATTCGATCTAAAAATCCTCGGTCAATGTACAAGTCAACCTAGGAGTTAGCGTGACAATTTTGTAGCATTAAGAATAACAAAATGACATCTTTAAAGATCACGTTGAATATTTTTCTCAAGGTTTGAATCAAGGATATTAGACAAGAAGATATTTTGTAATAAATAAAAGGAGTAATGTTAGATTAGTTAGTTAAACATTGAAGTATTATAAATAGTCAAGAATGCAAATACCAAGAGGGGAGAATTTCAAAGAGCTAGAGGGAAGATTTCTATTGCCTAATACTTTTGAGTTCTTTTTGGACAAGAGGCCAGTGTATGAAAGTGGATTTGGTATTTTTATTTTTATTGCCCAATACTTTTGAGTTCTTTCTGGAATACAATGTATGAAAGTGGATTTGGTATTTCTATTGAAAAAATCTTTTATTATATTTGATTTTTCTAGGGAGATCAAAAAAACCAAGATTGAATTTGTTATTTTTATCAAGGTTTATCTTATTTATGAAACATTTTGTTTTTAGCATGTTGCATTGAATGAAGTAAAGATGTTAGCATTTTCATTTCTGTTAAATGTTGAATCAGCCCTCATTCATTTAGTCATTATAAATTATTTTTTTGGACATTACAACTAACTAAATATTAAGCAAAAGATACTCATTTCCATTCATAATTATTTTCTGTGGAATTATTGTGTGTATTTTAACAAATGATGAATCCTTCGGAATTCTTTCTTGAAGGCTTGTCATTTAATTTTTTTTCTTATGTTTGATATATGTTTCCTATCAGACAACAAAGATTAACATTTCAGCCAGTCAATTTCTTGCAGGTTGTGAATGAATTGATATAATTTTCAAAAAATAGTTCATTAGACTATTGTCTCATAGCTATATGTTTTCTGAAAATTTCTAATTATCTCTTTGGTCATCAGTAAAGTGTAGATGTAATGATTGCTATCTATATGTAATGATTGTTATCTATTCTTAGTAACAATTGTTAGCATATTTAAAACATTCTTGAGGTGATGAATTCTTTCTATTACTTGAAAATCTATCTTCCCCATCTGCAAACTTCTAGTTTTGCTTTGATTTTTTTTTGAGATATGAATAGTACATTAGTTTCATTTTCTTTTATAAACATAGGTTAGGATAGATTAAAGACTCTTTTCGAAAGAGAAGCATCTTGAGTGGAAAACCAAGTACATTAATCGGTTGGAAACTACCATCCCAAACAAAACGATTCTAATTGGGGCTTGTGATCGAGTAGTTTTCCCTTGTTGCCAGAGAGAATATTCTCGCATATCAACAAGTTCTTACACAAATTGTGCATTTTCCCTCTCAAGACCTACATGATTTAGTCACATAGGTGGATATTCTTTCTACTTATGCAATCATGCCGTTGTTGGACCTAGAGCCCACATAACCCCTATTAAATCTATTTTTGAGTAGGCTTTTACTTTTGTGAAAGTTGTATTCAACATGTTTACTTTTTTCCATGAATTATTAATTGGTTTTACTCGTTGTTTTTCATTTGAAATTGCTCAAAGTTAAGAAAATAAGTGGAGAAATAACAAACTCATTACTTTCGATTATTTATCTCTTTCAATTTGTTTTCTTTATTGTAATTTATTTTTTAGCATTTTTCTTTCAACATTTCATTTCTATTTATCACCACACTCTTGCAAACAACAAAGGACTTAAGAATTTTCCTCATCAAAGTATGCTTTTTCCTTGCATTCATAACCAATTTCGATGAATCATAAAACATAGCTATCAACTTGACAAAAACCCTGTAGAGTTTTAATTTTTTAGAGGCTACGTTTAGTAGCTATTTTTACCCCAAATAGTTAAGTGGTGTTCCTAGAATCACACAATTTTTTCGGGGTTAAAATTAAAACTTGTTTGAAATGTGGTCTTAACCATTAGTATCGTTGCAACCAAAACCTTAAAATTGACCCATGAATCGAAAATTAGTGCGTCCAAATTCGCATCCCTTTTCTTGTAGGGTTAAAATTACAACTTGTTTGATAGTGTGACTTTAACAACTAATATTGTTGTAACCAAAATCTTAAAATCAACTCTCAAAACAAAAAAAAATGCTCTTAGAGTCACCCATTTTTTTCGAGGTTAAAATTAAAACTTGTTTGAAACAAGAAGTTAACAGTGTGTATTGTGACACCAATTACACCATTTTTAAAACCATGACTAAAAATCTAAATACTATTAAAAAAAAAATATATTAAAAAAAAAAAAAAAAAAATTAAAAAAAAACATATTTTAATTATCTTTCTGGATTGTTACACCAAATTCACCATTTTTAAAACCATGACTAAAAAGCTAAACACTATTGAAAAAATATATTAAAAAACATTAAAAAAAACATATTTGAAAAATAATTAAAATAAAAATTAAGGAAAAACTTACTCACGCCTCTTTTACCATTAAAACACAAATTTCTTTAAAAAAAAAAAAACATTAAACATTGATTTGAAAAAAACCAAAAAGGAAAATTGGAGAGGGTGGCGTTCTCCCTCCCGATTTCCTCATAGCCAATGTCATCTTCGCAAAAGGATTTGATTCTCTGCATCAATATTCATTTACAATTTTTATTTCAAAACACACTTTATTTAAATATTGAGAGTATGACGCATAAGATTGATAAACTTAACCCTCACTAATTTGACGCGTCCATTTTCAGGGTTTACACAATGCTTCATACTAAATTGAATTGTTTATTTTTTTAAAATTTTGATGGTCGGGGTAGTTTTAAAATGGACAATCAGTTCCCATGGGGTCTCAATGGGTGGGGCCTTGGACGCACACATGGTGCTCTAGGCCCCCACTACCATGCAACGATTTTCAATCATTGCGAGAGCTGGATGGTTGGACTCAAATGTAATGTGGGAGATTTGGATGCTGCAATAGGGAATGCGCCACCCTTTCTCTCAACACACTTGTGATGATGCTGAGGGTGAGTATGCATGATCAATAGTACTGTTATTTTAAGGGCATAGTTATGATTGGGTGAGGTGAATTGAATAAGGTCAGAATAGTAATGAAAACGGAGTCTGATAGAGTCTCATATGCTTATGACGAGTGGTTGGAATGATCCCAAAATCATCATGAGAGTAAGGGACAAAGGAGGTCTATATTTCAATGGAATTTCGGTGGCAGAGTTGGTTAGCTTGGGAGCTTTATGGAGCATAGAATGGCTCTTTCTTCCTTATCTCGAGTGTGGTTTCCTGGTGTCAGGTCTATGTTTGTTTTGCTTCGTGTCTTTGGTCTCTTATTTCATTTTCGAAAGGAGGGGTTGTTTTTTCTAGTCGAAACTGGGAGGGCTTGGAGAGGGTTTTCATTGTAGTCAATTTTGAGGAAGATTTTGTTGTGGTTAGTCGAGGAGAGTTTGTGTTTCATCTTTGGCATGTGTCTCTGTATTTTTTTGGATATAGAGATGGGTAGATGTTTGGGGAAATGGGGGAGTGCTCATAAGCATAAGGGTAAGGGGAGTGATGGTAAAGCTTCTTCATCTAGATCCAGGGCTTCCACAACCAATTCAGAGAGCAAAGCTTGGGAAGCTAAACACTGTTTTATAGAAAACTGCTTAGAGAAAGCATAGAAAGAAGTAGAGGAGGTGGAGGAGGTTGTGAGGGATAAGTTCTATATGATCCCAGATGGTAATATTATGGAGGAAATTCAGGGCTAGGTGGACAATCCAATGTTTTTTCGAACTCGAGATACAAAATTCTTCAAGATTTTGGAAACATATTGTTTGGTGAAGAATTTGGTGGCCTAACCATTGGAGAAAAATAAGGAGGAGAATCAAGAAATCCTCCATACAATTATAATCTTCAAGGGAAAGTTCGAAGCAATGTGCTAGTTAGTTTTCAACATCAAGATCACTATTTAAAAGGCAGAAAAGGGGATTGGTAAAGGAAAACAATTAGAGGGCTCCTTGAGCTCAGTTGGGACCTAAGAAAACCTCATAGTGTTGGGAACATATACGCAACCTTCAAAGGCCCCCCTGATGTATGATGAAGATGTAGAACAAGTGCTAGAGGAGAACATCCATTCTCCAAATGATTTAAGTTTGGTCAAAGCATGGCTTTTTCTTTTGTTTTTTTAGTTTCTGCAATCATGGATAATGATAATGGGAAACCCAACAAACATCCACATGAATCCAAAGGAAGGCACACTCCCTCAACTAGCTAGATTCTTGGAAGGCACACTCTCTCAACTTATTGGAGGAGAAGAACAACTGGGCACAAGTCCCAAGGGAACAGTTGATCAAATCTAGCTAACAAATTGTTAGAAGCTAGTTGTAGCTTGACCTATTCAAGCCATCATGTAATAACAAACATCTATATAATATTTCCTCCTATCATAAATAAAGTGATGGTCATTTTTCTCTAAGTTTTTGTGATATTATTCATGTTTTCCTAGTTAATTTCCTGAGTATTGCTATTGTAGATCAAATGGTATTAGAGCATCGATCTGAGATGCTTCTGCTCCAGTGAGTTTTAGACATAGATTTTTTTTTATGGGTTGCTAGTGTTTATACTCACCCAATATCCATATCTAGAGGTGCGTTAGGGGTGGCTCCACCCTCTATCTCTCAGGAAGTGTGCTAGGGATTGCTCTATACCTCCACTACCTAGTCCTTTATGGTGATTTCTAGCTTTAGGGGTGTGCTTAGGGATCAAATCGCCCTTCATCTCTTCCAAGAAGTGTGCTAGGATTTCTCTCACCCTCCACTTCTCAGTGCTTTGGTGGTGGGGATATTCCATTCCCCTCCTCTTCTCTAGTTATTTCTAGGGTGCACTAGGGTTTTCCACGTCCTCCCCTCTCTTCCAGCGTGTGCTTAGATAGATTTTTGTAGAACTCTCTCCCTTTTGGGCTCCAGATGATGTGCTTCAAAGTTGGATCTAGATCTAGAGTTTTCCCATCCAGATCTAGATCCCAATCCATATCCATATCCACTTTAAGAGGATAATGCACTAGGGTTTTCTCTAGATGATGTACTTTAGGGTTTTCCCTCCCTCTTGGGCTCCAACACCCTTTCTCTTCCGTTTTTAGTGAACTTTCCATTCTTAGTTCTCAATTTCTTTAGTATACGAAGATAATGCCTCCTCGTAGAGACCCCTCCTCGGAGGATTCTACATCTGGGCAATATTCTCCCATTCAGGACCTAGATCTTTCTCTGAATGAAATCATGTGGCTCCAACAAAGATCTCCAATGCCTTTGCAGTTGGATACTCATTTCTAGTTGCCTAAGTTTTCCAGGGCATATGAATGGTGAGGTTGTTGATTCTTTGGTACATAGTCTATCCAATTATTTCAAGACCTTCCTAGGAATGCCATAAGAAGAGAAGCTATAGATCGCTAGTTTGAAATTGGAAGGGGTTGCTCAAGCTTGGTGGGACACCCAAACTAATACCTCCTCTTTGGTGGTGGACTTGGGAGATCAACTTGTGACCACCCCACCACCTATTGGTTCTTGGGGTGCCTTTTTTTAAGAACTACATAGTCACTTCTATCCCCCGGGGTACTGTCAAAATATTCTAGCTTGTTGGTTGCAACTCTTCCTACTCTCAGGCCAGTCAATCCAAAGCTACATTTAGGTGTTTACTAAGCTGCACATTTAGTTTCAGATTCAATATCTGGAAGATGTACTCATTGTTAAATTCAATTCTAGTCTTTTATTATTGTTACATAGAGAGGTTGATTTATTTGAAATCTATTTCTTAGATAAGGCCTTTCTTCGGGCCTTGGTTGTGGAATAAAATATTTATTCTTGCCTTTGATCTCTTCTATCCAAAGTTGTCCCTTCATCAACTCCTTCACCTTCCTCTCCTACCTCTTCCATGCCTACAAAATGGTGTTCTTATCACAAATATCAGTTTCACTCCTCAGCTTAATGTCGTGTTTTTTGTAATTAGAATGTTGTCAAGACTCTATTCGTTGATGCTCCTGAGTCCTCCTCAAGCACACCACCCCCATGAGATGATCACCTTGGATAATCCTATGGAACTAGACCCCTCTCTCCTACTCATGGCCACTGATCCCTATACTTCCTTACCAACACCTTTGTTTACTCACAATTTCCAGATCAAGCAATCCCTGTCCATGCTTAGCCTCGAGAATGGTATCCCAAATAATTTGGTTTATTAGGATTTGGTGTAGCGGTTGGAACTTCCTACTAACCCTCATCTGGAACTCTACCAAATGGGTTGGGTTTAGAAGGATGGTCCCCATGTGATGGTGACACAACGTTGTACCCTTACTTTTGCCATCGACCCTTTCCATGATATTGCTCTTTGTGATGTGTCTCCTTTGGATTGCATAGATGTGCTTCTGAGTATAACCTATCAAAAGCTTTGTCACAATGTATACCATGATTGCAATCATCGGTATCATATTGAGAAACATGGACACACCTATGTCCTCACCTTATCCTCTCTGAAATCACATACCTTACTTTATGGTCAACCTGTTGTTTTTCAAATCAGTCTCAACAAATCCATTCCCCTTACTTTATGGTCAACCTGTTGTTTTTCAAATCAGTCTCAACAAATCCATTCCCCTTTATTTGGTGCGCCCTATTAAACCATATATCCCCTCTCATGCCCTTCCTTCATATCTGTCTGCTTTACTCACATCCTTTGAAGATGTCTTTGATGCACCCACCAAACTACCCCCCGTTCGTTCCATTGAACATTCCATTGATCTTATTCCTAGAACCACTTTTCCCAATGCCCCTTCTTATCGCCCGGATCCTTGTGAGGAGGAGGAAGTGTAACAACAACTCCAAAAAATTCTTAATACCAATCACATCCAACTAATTTCTTCACCTTGTGTCTCTCCCGCCTTCATCATTCCCAAGAAGGAGTATGAGGAGTGACGTCTACTCACAGTCTATTGGGATTTTAATAAGATTACAATCAATAATTGTTACCCTCTACCACACATTAATGATTTACTAGATCATTTGAAGGGTGCCCACTTCTTTACCGTAATGGATATTACATCAGGGTATCATTAGGTTCTCATGAACGCAACATACACATGGAAGACAACTTTCAAAACCAAATTTGGTCTTTATGAATGGATGTTGATGCCATTCAGTCTTACTAACACCCTTGCCACTTTCATGAGGATAATCAATGACATTTTTAGAGAAAACTTGGGAAAAATTGTGGTGATCTATTTGGATGAAATCTTGGTCTTCAACAAGACCTAGGAGGATCATTTTCTCCATGTGCACACTATGCTAGACTTACTGGACACTCACAAATTGCAGGTGAAACATCATAAATATTATTTTGGGAAATCTTCAATTCAATATTTGGGTTTTGTTGTCTTTGTTGAGGGTGTTAGTTCGGATCCCAATAAAGTCCAAGCTCTTGCATAGTGACCAACACCTCACTCAACTCTAGAACTCAATATATTTATGGGTGACATTAATTTTTATCAATGGTTCATTTCTCACTTCTCTCAGTTAACATTCCTTCTTCATCAACTCTCCAACTAGAATCAATTCGTGTGGTCTCCCTTGGAACAATAACAATTTTAGGCTCTCAAAACTTCTCTTTGTTCCACTCATGTACTTCGTTTACCCGATCTTCAGTCTCCCTTTGAGATTGAGATGGATTCCTCTTAGTATGCTATTGGAACAGTTCTTAAACATGGAGGACACCCTACTTCATACCATTAAGAGACATTGTTTGATGCCAAATGCAATTATAGCACTTATAAAAAAGAGTTCTACAGTCTAGTCCAAGCATTGAAATAGTGGCGCCATTACATCCTTGGGAAATAAAAATCCTCCACACGGATCATCATCCATTGATTTTCATCAATTCTCAGACTAAGATATAGGAACAACGTCAATGAAAGTGGGCTTCTTACATTCAACAATTTCATTTGGTGATTAAATACAAGAAGGGCACGTCTAATCAGATGGATGATATCCTGATCCAACCCCGTATGTAGGTACTTCAACTCCTGGCTATGCGTTGTGTTTCCTATGAGGCTTGGAATCCTTTCTATGCTTTTGATCCCTTCTTTGTAAAGCTGTCGTGCAACATCCCACTTAGGTCAATCAAACACCATTTCTAGATTACACAATTAGAGATGAGTGGCTATATAAACTTAATCAGTTATGTGTCCTAGCTTTTGAAGATTGTATTTCTTTGATAAAGGAGGCTCATGATTCCTCCTATGGTGGCCATTTTGGGTTTCTGAAAATAGTTCAACACTTGTAGTGACATTTCTTTTGGCCTTCTTGACTCGTCAAGTGGAGCATTTAATTTGTGCTTGTGCATTGTGTATTCAACATAAACCTGCCAATCGTAAATTTTGTTTGTATCAACCCCTTCCTCTTCCTTCCCTCCATTGAGATTCTCTTTCCATGGATTTGCTTAGTGGTTTACCTATGACCTTACACAAACATGATGCTATATGGGTTATTTTTTGTCGTTTTTCTAAGATGTCTCTTTTATCCATTGCACTAAGACCACTACCGCTACCCAAACCACTTCCTTGTTCTTTCACCATGTTTGGCCACAATTTTGCCTTCTTACTAGCATCATCTTTGATCATGACGCTCGCTTTTTCAACACATTCTAGAAAACATTATGGGATTTACTGAGTTTTCAACTCAAATATTCTACTTTCTTCCATTGTTAGGGACCTAACTTCCCTAACCTCTCACATAGGTAGAATAATATATTTTCCATGTAATAAATGATGATATTAGTTAATAAGGCCTATTTAATAATGTGAACAAGTCTAATGTAAGAAGACTTAATAGAATCTTCCACTTCTAGATATATCTTCCTCTAGAATGTTTTTTAGAAGATAGAAGTAGTATAAATAAGAGTAGGAGATTGCCCCCTCTTCCGCTTCTTAGAGAAAAAATTGTCTTGAGAGTTATTGTAAT
The DNA here is from genome assembly GCA_009831015.1 of Picea engelmannii. Taxonomy (NCBI): domain Eukaryota; kingdom Viridiplantae; phylum Streptophyta; class Pinopsida; order Pinales; family Pinaceae; genus Picea; species Picea engelmannii. The sequence continues at coordinate 760,479 of ML789883.1, read as the reverse complement.
AGAGAGTTGATCTGTTGGAGGTTTCCCCCTCGAAGATGCAAGTGAACATTGATTTCTTTCAATAAATGTATTATTGTTGGTATTTCTATTCTCATTATTTTGTTGTTCCGTTGGTATTTGCTAAATATTTCTGTTTTTTCTTATTACATTACATCTAGTACCTTACAAGTGGTATCAAAGCACTTTCCTCTACAAAAACTATGGGAATTGTTTTTTCAAGGTAGACATGTGTACTATTGGCATCTTTAAATCATAGAGATCTGTCTTTCAATGGGTAAAACTGTGGTGGGGAAGAATACATGTAGGAAATATAGACGGTTTCACGGGTTACTCAAAATAGGTGTTTCAGCTTGTTGGAAACCTCTGTAACCCATGTTGGTACCCCTCAATTAGTACCACATAAGACATGATCTATACACAACCGTCTCTCCCACGTACCGTCAGGTATATCGAGATTCCCCTAGGTCTCCTGAAACAAACTCTAGATCAACCAATCAACCACCTGACTGCTATAGTGACACTAAGAACAACACTCGGGAATATACTCTCTAGTACTTGGGTAATTGGGTAGTACGGATAAGGGTACGATCAAGAATCTTTAGTTGGTTCCCTACGATATTGGGACGAGTACTATTGTTTGAACCTACACATATATCAGAGAGATATAGCACAGGGAAAACCCTTGTTTGTAGGAACCTTGAAAAACCTAACCCTCGGGAAATACACAGAACCAAAAAGGAACATATGAGATCTATTGCTACGCAACCATACCTCCTGCATTCTGGTTGCAAAATTCCTACAGAATTTTCTTGTTAAAAATTTGGCCACTTTGTCACTACAGTATTCCTCAGGTCGAATTATAACTCTGCAGGAGTAAGAAAAAAGTATAATGGTCCCGTCAACACCCTTATTCGGGAACTATCCCATTTGATTTCTCTCTCCTCCCTGTTCACCATGGTACCTATCATTTTTAAGCCCTTTTTTTTTCATGGACCAAACCCCATCCTAACACCTCGATTTGTGACCTATACCATTGTACTTCCCTTTTTTTCTTGATCTCCGTGGTATCTATCACTTCTTACCCCCTTTTTTTTTTAATTTTTAATTTTTTCTGTGGTACCACCCACCCTTATTTAACACATATCCCAATGGATTTCCTTGGTCGCCATGATTGTAGTGATATATATCACATATCCTCCTTTATTCAGTGGACCTACTCCCCATTCCAGGCACCCCATCTTTCCACATGGCCACCACTCACACCCAATAACTGCAAGTCGAAATCAACAATAACAAGGCCCGGTTTGACTGAGGACCAAGTCCAGACCTAATTTTCCAACATCACGACATAATTTTCCAAAGTTGGAAAACGATTTGACAAATTAGAGGGAAAATTTGACACCCTTAATGCCACTCTCAACCATATACTGAAGCGATCCCAAGACCCCCCCCCCNCCCTAAAAAACCCTCCCAAGTAGATGGTGCTGACTCTTCCCATAGTATGGATTTTCATTCCAACCGCTTTCCTTGTGATCCGCGTCTTCCCCGAGTTGAGGTCAATAAATTTGATGGCTTAGATCCCATGGGTTGGGTCACCCAAATGGAGCATTATTTTTCTTTGCATGGAATTACTGATGAGTTGGCCAAACTTCATTATGTTGTTCTCTATCTGGATCCTGAACACTAACAATGGTGGCAATGACATAAAAATGAACGCCAATAGTATGTTTCTTGGACCCAGTTTGTTGCATATATTTATGAATGATTTGACACTGACACCGACTATTTAGGCCATTTGGCCAAGTTGAAACAATATGTCACAATTGAAGAATTTATAACCGCCTTTGAGCACTTACCTTTCAGAATGGAGGGCATGATGAATGCCTTCTTCATGAAATATTTTATCAGTGGCCTAAAGGATGAAATCCAAGCCCAAGTCCTCATGGATCGCCCCCAGACTTGGTTGCAAGCTACTAAATGTGCCAAAGAAGCAAAACAAGTTGTCATTTCCTAGAACCAAAAACCTTCTTTTCCTCCCCGCCCTCAACCTACCAATCCTGACCCTTAGGACACTCCTCTTAAGATCCATAAATTAACTCAGGAAGAAATGGATAAACACAAACTAAAGGGTCTTTTCTATAATTGTGATGACAAATATTTCTCTGGGCACAAGTTGAAGGAACAAAATATTTTATGTCCATTTTTGAGGATGTTGCTGAAGAGGAGGCTGAAGCTTCCCCTGTGGTAGAGATACCTCACATAGATGATACTAATCCTCTCGTTGATCCCCCAAAACTCAAACGATTGATTTCACTGCATGCCCTTACTATCTTCTCTACTCCCTAAACCTTCAAGATAATTGGCTACATTAAGCATAGGAAAGTCATAATCCTTGTTGACAGTGGAAACAACCATAATTTTATTCACCATCGCATTTCCTAGGAAATCAATTGCTATATTCATGTCATCAACAGTTTTCAAATCATGATTTCCAATGGTGGTTCCATGAAATGTGGTGGGCATTGTGAAAATGTGCACCTACAAATTGGTTAGTACCAACTGAAATCTCATACGTTTGCTATCGATATGGGTGGTTGTGACATTATTCTTGGTGCTAAATGGTTATGCACTATGGTCCCCATCCTCTTGGATTTTAAGGAATTAACCATGTAATTCCAATAGCAAGGACACCAATATAAGTTCCAAGGCATCACAATAGGCTCCCCTAAGATCAACAGTTCCCATCGAATGGAAAAACTCCTCAAAAAAGGTCATTCGGGCATTATTTCCTAACTCCATTCCATTCAAGTAGTTAAGACACCATCTATGCATCCTGACCTCACATCTATCCTCTCCCATCACCAAGTCATTTTTTCCACTCCCTATGGACTTCCCCCTTCCTGTGGTGTTCACGATCTTTCCTTGCCTCTAGTCCCATGTATCCTTCCTTCGAATGTTCGCCCTTATCATCATCCATTTGCCTAGAAGAAAGAAATTAAGAAAATTATTCAAGAATTGCTCAAATTTGGTGTTATCCATCCTAGTACCAACCCTTATTCTTCTCTTATGGTCATGGTACTCAAGAAAGAAGGCACTTGGTGCATGTGTCCCAAATGTGTCCATAAATTCGCGCTGTCAACAAACTCACCATCAAAGACAATTTTCCCATTCCTATCATTGATGACCTGCTGGATGAATTGAGTGGTGCTCAATAGTTTACTAAACTTTACCTTCATTCTGGCTACCACCAGATACGTATGAAAGAGGAAGACATTCCCAAGACTGCATTCAGAAATCATGAGGGTCACTATGAGTTCTTGGTCATGGTCTTTGGCTTGTGTAATGCTCTCTCCACTTTCCAAAGTCTCATGAATCATGTCTTCCATCCTTTCCTTTGTCATTTTGTCTTAGTTTTCTTTGATGATATTCTCATCTGTAGTAAAACTTGGAAAGCCCATATAGCCCATGTGGATCAAGTTCTCCATCTACTCTCTCATCAAAAAATTTTCCTCAAAAAGTATAGATGTGCCTTTGGAGCCTCAGAAGTGGAGTACCTAGGTCATATTATCGGTAAGGATGGAATACGAGTGGATCCTGAGAAAATCGAAGCTACGAAGGATTGTCCTTGCCCTAAAAATCTTAAAATATTGCATGGTTTTCTGGGTTTAACAAGATATTATTGCAAGTTTGTTCATAATTATGGAAAAATTGTAGCACCTCTCACTGCTCACCTTAAAAAAAAATGCTTTCACTTGGACTTCAATCGCTGATCAATCCTTCCACACCTTGAAAGAGGCTATTTCCACGACTCCTGTCCTGACACTTCCAGACTTCACCAAGACATTTTTCTTGGAATGTGATGCTTCAGGGAAAGGAATTGGGGCAATATTCATGCAAGATGGGAGACCTTTGGATTTCACTAGAAAACAACTCTTGTAGTAACATTTGGGCCAATCAATATATGAAAATGAAATGGTGGCTATTTTTCATGCCGTGGATCTCTTACATCCTTATCTATTGGGGAAATTCTTCCAAATTAAAACTGATCATCAGAGCCTCAAGTATTTTCTCGAACAACAAATTTCATCCCTGGAGCAACAAAAATGGGTGACCGAGCTCTTTGGATATGATTATGAGATAATTTACAAGAAGGGAAAAGAAAATGTGGTTGTTGATGCTCTTTCTATAAAGTATGAAGAAGAAAGGCCCCTCTTTTCCCTCTCCTTCATTGTACCATATTGGCTCCAAGATAATCTCCAGGAATGGCTGGAAGACCCCAAAATTTCTCGCTTGATCCAAAAATTGAAACACCATTCTCAAACCTCTCTAGGGTGCTCTTGACACAATGAAGAGCTTCACTACAAAGGTCGTCTGTATTTAAGGAAACAATCACAACTTAAATCCATGGTGCTTTCTGAGCTTCATGTTTCACCCACAACTGGGAATTTATGGTTTACCAAAACCTATGAATGGGTCAAACATTCTTTTTTCTAGGATAATATGAAACATGACACCTACACGTCTATGGATGAATGTTATACCTGTCAACGCAATAAGGGGGAAACAATTAAATCTTTAGGCATGCTCCAACTGCTTCCGATTCCCCCTGCTATTTTGAGGGATATTTCTATGGATTTCATTGTTAGCCTCCTTAAATCAGGTAATAAGTCCTTCATCATTATGGTAGTCAATCACCTTTACAAATATGATAATTTATGTGCTTGTCAACACCCATTCACCGCATCCACAATGGCTCAAATTTTTATGGATACTATATTCAAACTTGATGGCTTGCCTTATTTTGTTGTCTCCGACTGAGATCCAAATTTCATCAGCAATTTTTGGAAAGAATTGTTCAAGCTCTATGGAACCAAATTTCATCATAACACCACTTATCATCCCCAGACTGATGGAAAAACTGAATTTGTCAACAAGTGTTTGGAAACATATTTGAGGTGTTTTGCATCTGAATGATAAAATCAATGGGCTCAGTGGTTACCTATCACTAAATGGTGTAACATCACACCTTACCATACTGCTACTTGCATGACTCCTTTTGAAGCAGTATATGGGGAAAATCCACTGTCAGTTCTCTCATACATGCCAAAAGTCTCCAAGGTTTAGGAGGTTAACAACACTCTCACAGTCCGAGCAACCATTCTCTGCACCCTTAAAGAAAATTTGGTCATGGATTAGAATTACATGAAGCAACAAGTAGACCGGGGTCATTCCGAATGTCAATTTGCATAAGGGAACAAGTGTTTCTTCATCTGCAACCTTATAAGCAAACTTCACTCAAATATGAACACCGTCATAAACTTGATCTCAAATTTTAGGGTCCTTATACAATTCTCAAGTGAGTGGGTCTTGTGGCCTACTAGTTAGTTCTTCTCAATCGTTCTAACATCCATCCTATTTTTCATGTCTCATGCTTAAATAAAGTGATTGGAACTAAGTGCCAAACTCAAACCAGTCTCCCTGAGTTGGATGAATAAGGATCCATTTGGTTGTATCCACAAGTAGTCTTGGACCAAAGAGAGCGTCGTATCCGTCAATAAACCATCAAGGAAGTGTTAGTTGAGTGGAAATATATAGCTCCAGAAGATGCCACCTAGGAGCTGACTACCATTCTGCAACAATTTCCTCATCTCAAGGCTTGAGAACAAGGATGTTCTTCAAGGGGGAGGGCATGTTAGGGACATAAGCTCCCTAACCCCTCACGTAGGTAGAATAATATATTTTCCATGTAATAAAGGGCAATATTAGTTAATAAGGCCTATTTAATAATGTGAACAAGTCTAATGTAAGAAGACTTAATAGAAGCTCCCACTTCTAGAAAGATCTTCATCTAGAATGTTCTTTAGAAGATAGAAGTAGTATAAATAGGAGCAGGAGGCATGATAAATATTTGTCTTGAGAGTTATTGTAATATAGTTTTTCTTTGCTGGAGGTTGTCCTCTCGAAGAGACAAGTGAACATTGATTTCTTTCAATAATGGTATTATTGTTGGTATTGCTATTCTCATTATTTTGCTGTTCCACTGGTATTTGATGATTTTTTCTATTTTTTCTTATTACATCACATCTTGTACCTTAAATCCATCCTCAAAAGGGTGGACAAACCAAGGTAGTTAACCGCAACCTTGTCCATGCTCTTTGCATCTAATTTGCCAAAACAAAATAGTAGGATACAATTCTCCATGTCATTCAACATAGTTATAATCATGATGTACATATTTCTACTAGGATGTCTCCTTTTGAGGCCTGCTTTGGATATCAACCTTTATCTCCTTATGAACTACATCTCACCTTGTAGCCTTTCGACACTCCACACCAACAACAAGAACAAACATTTTCCCTTTCATTTTTGTAGTCTCTAGCACACAAACATGCCCAGGCTTCTGAAGCGCTAATGGCAGCTCAACAATGTTACAAATCCCACCATGATGCTCACTATTCCCCTATGGTTTTACATGGGACACCGACATTTTAAATCCCAACATCATCAAAAAATAAATCCTCTCCATCATGGCCATTATACTGTTCTCCAAGAGATTGGGGACAATGCTTATTGCTTTGAATTTCCACCCCAACTAGGCATTCATGATGTAGTGAATGTGAATAGTCTGAAACGCTATGAACCAACATAGTTGGAATATAATGTCACCATCTCTCATCCCGTCGAGTTAATCCCTGATTTCTAACCAGCCTTTCTCCAAGACACCTTACTTAACACTCGCCATACCACCACCCTTCATTAGCAACATACCTCTTACCTTGTTGGGTGCACAGGCCAAAGTCCTTCTTAGGTTAAATGGTTTACATAAGCTACCATGCACAAGCATTTTCCTCATTTGTTGACAAAAGTGGGGACATGTCTAGGCTTAAACATGGAGGAATTGGGAAACCTAACAAACATCCACATGAATCCCAAGGAATATTCACTCCCTTAGCTAGTTGAATTCTTGGAAGGTGCACTCTCTCAGCTTATTGGAGGAGAAGAACAATTGGGTGAAAATCCCAAGGAATTAGTTGATCAGATCTAGCTAACAAGATGTCAGAAGCTAGATGTAGCGTGGCCTATTCAAGACATCATGTAATAACATGCATCTATAACCCTGCCTCCTATTCTAAATAATGTGATGGTCATTTTTCTCTCAGTTTTGGTGTATCGCAATTTTTGAAGACAATGGTATGGTGGGGGACCTGGTTTCCATTATGGCAGGCTCCCCCTAATTTACTGATGTAACAACTCCTTTTTGTATATAATAGAAAGCTAAACTGATATGGTTTTTAGTTTTAAAAAAATGGACCATCAATTAAATATAATTATAATTTTAAAATGATTTTTTATTATTTGAACGGTGGTAAACTTTATTACAATTTAATTATTAATTATTAATCAAAGTAATTATATTATGTAATAATGTACATTCATTAATTATTTTTATTTAAGAAAAACCACACTATACACTATATCATGGGATAGGATGTTTATAAACCTTATCTTAGATTGCTATGTCCCCAATTTTTAATGATGTAGCTTCATTGGCCAAGTTATCAGCTAGACTATAGTTCTCTTTAGCACATGATAAAACATGATGAAATAATTTTTATTTGCTTCCCATCTTACCCGAGTTATCACTAATGTTGGATGGTGATTAGCTAGGATGGAATTCATTACCATTTGGCCTTTAAATCCCTTACCACAATCAATGTTTATATGTGAGGGTTATTAGCTATTTTCAGTCCTTGGAAGGTGATAGGCTAGAATATAATTCATTACCATTTGACCTATCTCTACCTTTGAATCCCCTACCGCAATCAATGTCTATATGTGAGGGTTATTAGCTATCTTGAGTCCTTGTATGGTGGTCAGCTAAGATGGAATTCATTACCATTTGGCCTATATCTACCTTTAAATCCCCTACCACAAGCAATGTCTATATGAGAGGTTATTAGCTATCTTCACTCCTTTCACTAAGATGTGAGATTTTGGGGCTTCCACAACTGGTACTCCATAGATTTAAAACAATTTTTAATTGGCTAAGAATTCAGACTTACATGTTAATGGCCCAATACCTAAAGATATCTTGTAAAAAAGCTTACCCCTTTATTAATCACCAACCACCAACTAGTCATTTTAGATTACATGATTTTAATTGAATAATAATAGTGATGGATCATAGATCAAAACCAATGACTGATTGAAAACTAAACCACCTTCCCAACAAAATTCTTTTGAATGTGTTCAGATAAATTAGGTTAGTTGTGACAAAGCAGTGAACTCGTGTAAGTTTACCACATCCAGTCCCAACGTTTGGAAACTTTGTATCCCTCTCATTGACCCAGGAATCTCCAAGCGACAGGTCCCACTCCAGCGAAGAAGTGGAACGTTTTTCTTACCTTTTTTAATAAACTTAATTTGCCTGGTCGATTGACTTGCGGTGGAGGCAAAGGCCTGGATGGACTGACATGCCATTGTTGTTGCAGACAAAAACTACTGCAGTCCCACCCGGACCACGACATGCATTGCATAACGACGAACGATACTGTTGTAGACTGGAGGACTGTGGTGGTCCGTGAAAAATTTGCCTTTACCTAGTTCGTCAGAAAACTGACAAACATATCCATGTTATCACTCTCAGTCGCTCATTAGTGGAGACTGTCAGTATTGCTAGATTGGAGCAGAAGAGGCCCCGCATTCACGTGGTTCTGCCTCTTCATGTTTACTGAAAACCCTACAAAACTTTTGTGGTTTACAGTAGTTGGGGCGTTATCCGAATGCAAATTCGGATAACGCCCAGCTATTGGAGAAGGCGAGCTATATGTACCAGTTAGTTAGACTTTCTGCTTGGAACTATATGTGGAATTACGATGTGGAATTACGTACAGTTGAAATGTTTTGGACAGAGAAGCTATCAAATCCTGGTGGGTGTTTTGCATAGCGCTTATCGCTGGTCGTTAAAGAGTATGGATTATAAAATAACAAACACTACTGATCAACTATACGCTGTCAGTTTGGCGGCGTGGCTCCGGTCTGATGATTCTGGCCACGGTGGGAGATATAACAGTGAATTGTTTTTTAAATGAATTGTGATTTATAATTGTTTTTTAAGTTTGTAATTAAAACTTACCAGATTTCCAATTTTAAGTATGTCTAAGGTGTATACCAACTAAAGCATATACATGAATAAAAAATATTGAGCAACTGAGAAAAGTCTCCAATAATTGAGAACCTCCTTGTTTCATATCAGATGTTACCAGGCACCACAAGCACCAAGATAATGTAACAATGATAGAAGAATCCCAAAACTAAACACATCTCTACAAGAGTATTATGACAATGGCCATCGTTTTCTATTTATTAACATATGAAATATATCTTACAAAGTAAAAAATAGAAACATTTTCTTGAAGGCAAATGGTTTTATTTATTAGCACAGTCACATAATTGTGACTGATTAAAGTCGAAAGGCATATTTACTTATTAAGAACGCAGTTGAGTAGTCGTGAAGAACGCAGTGGAGCCGTTGTTGAAGAACACAGTTGAGCCATCATTGAACCATCGTGAAGAATGCAGCTACGAAGAGACACTTGACATCATATATTACTACGCTCTGCCCAATATGAAACACGCAGATCGTTGAAACGCCTGAGGAAAACGCAGGGACAGGTGAGGAAATTCATGGTTAATAATCCAAACGTGGGAATGCTAAACGTTAATCATTTAAACATGGCAATCATATAGTGCTATAGTAATTTCTTAATATGATTAGGTAAATGTTAAAAAGTAAACAGGTTAACGGATTCATTCAAAAATACAAGGAGATTATGAAGAGTAAATCACATTCATTGATTTGGGAGGACGACTAAGAATATTCCAACATCTTTAATTATTAGCCATTAGATTAAAATTTTAGATTAAAAGATGATTAATTGTGCCCATTACCAATAAGTATAAGCCTTTCGGCATAATAAAATTGTGTGTGGTTCTTGGCCTTTGGGCTGACTTATGTCTTTAACTACCCAAGGAGTATCTTGGGATTCCCCAAAATTCATTTCAACTTCCTCAAGCTTTCAATAATCTACGAAGATTGTTCACCTACCTTAGGTTTTCAATCCTTTATAAGCTATGATTTTGTCCTATTTTGATTATTCAACCCTATTGTGAGGATAATATTTGATTAAAGTATTCAATAATTACATTTTTCTCAATCAAAGTGAGGCTTATCAATTAACCACATTTGACTCTTTGTGCACACATGTTGAGCACAAGTTCTATGATGTGGATAATAACTCCTACTTTCCCACTTGTACATACCAGTCATTTTCTTCACAATGGGCAATTTTATGATGCTTTGCCTCAATGTTTGTAGAGTATTTTTTTCTTAATTGGTTGAAATGGACTTTCTCTTCATGATACATAGTGTTGGAAATTCCACTATCCTTCTACATTGCTTTGCTCCATGCTTAAGAATTACTCCAAACTTTGGATTTCTTTTCCATTGGCTTTGAAGACTTGAATGGTTAGATTCTCATCATTCATTTTCATAGAAGCATGATTAAAGTTCAAATTTTCACTTCAATAACATTGTTATGCACCCATTCTTTCACCTTCCTTCTTCTCTCACATCTTTACATATGAAAAAAAAACCTTCATTAAACAAGGATAATGTGACAAACTCATCTCAAACTTAAACAATGATCTTCAAGAGTGATAAGGTAGGACATTAGGGAGGCAAAAAGTAAAAACAATGATCTTCAAGAGTGATAAGGTAGGACATTAGGGAGGCAAAAAGTAATACCAATGGCTACCAATATGGGAGAAAACCTCATTGTTAACTTCAATTACATATAAATATCAAACTTTATTGTTAACTTCAAATGCATATAAATGTCAAACCTTATTATTAAGGTCAAATGCATATAAGTGCGTCGTTCACAAGTTTAATTCATTTATCTTTTTAAATTATGGGTTTGAAGAAATGTACAATATAAGAATCAAATGTGAATAAAATATGAGAGAAAAGAAGCCATTCATCTTGGCATTGCATCTATGAAATTAGAACAATCAATCCCTTGCTTAAAACCATAAATAATAATATAATATCATTTGCAAAAAAAGCATTTGTTTGTTTTAAACATCATCAATTAGTTAAAAAGTATTTTCATCAAGATAATAGAATGATTGGTCATGAATATAAGCCAAAGCCAAAGTAAGTGATACAACCATTCGATTATGGCATAATTTTATAGAGGAACACGTTTCTAAACTAAACTGATGTATGGTTCAAATAATGTTTTTAGAAAGCTATTTTTATGTCGAAAGGTGTACACCTAATGATAATGGGCACATTTAATAGGTTTTTAGTGCTTAATCAGTTTTGTATGGACACGATTAAATATTGGTGGAATATTCTTAATCGTCCCAATAAAACAATGGTTGTGATTTCAACCACTAACTTCCTCACTATTATAAAGACATATGTTTACATGTTTAGTTTTTTACTTTTACTTGATCATATTTAAAATTTACAATGGTGGCTAGCTGTTTGCCACGTCTGAGTGATTAACAAAGATTAAAGTTTTGTTTATGGCCAGCCATGCATTTCATTTTACAACCACATTTCATTTTATGGCCGCGTTTCATTTTCTGGGCTAGCCAAAACCTTTCGGCGTTCACCAGACGAGTTTGCGGGGAATGGAAAAACGAGCGGCGTTGGATGGGAACGGCTCAGATATTTGATCGAGAAAATCATGGAGCAAGTAGAGCATTTGCTCACGGATCAAATTTGTAAAGAGCCTTTTTCTTTAAAAAAGTTTTTATTATTTCTCCTTAACGAATAAAGAGAATCTTTTCGGTGCTCAAAACCCTGGCGTGACGATAGAGTTTCAACTTTCGTTGAAGCGTTCAAAGGTTTTCCTCCGAATTTGAGCGGAAGCATGGATTCACGATGAGTATAACCTATTTTTAGTGTGTTTTTGAATGGTGGACACTGTTTTTTTTGGGTTCAGGCCCGATGTTCTGTGAATTTATTGGCGTCGTAGTTTGAGTCGGTCCGTAAAGGTTGCATAGACGGTTGCAGATCGATGATTTTGTAAAAATTGAGGAATCTTTGTGGTGGTCGAAAGGTTGGGATTCATTGTTGGTGAAGGAACCCTGGTTTGTTGAAATGCGGAGGAGGTAGGGGCATTCTTGCTGATTTCCAAGGGTGTGGGTTTGTGTTAGGAGGTGGTGTACGCCGAAACCTTTCAGCATTCATCAACCACATGGTTGTGCTAGTTATATAATACATATAACATAACATATGTTATATTTATTATTACTTATAACATATGTTATATATGTATTAATACCCTAGTTTTCACCTCAAGGTCAATTATTGTTGATACTTTATTATTTGTGTTGTTTTGGAATATTAGTTTGTGCATTTTGGAGGCAAGATTTGATATTATCCACTCTAATTTAAATTTGTATGTTAATTTTATTTTTTCATAAAATAAAATAGAAAACATTCATATATATATATATATATATATATATATATATATATATATATATATATATATATATATATATATATATATATATATATATATATATATATATATATATATATATATATATATATATATA
>ML789883.1:727176-738397 GCA_009831015.1 Picea engelmannii | reverse complement strand
ACTGAGAACAAGGACGAAGGGCCCTCCCCCTCTAAAGGAATTAGCCTTTCGCTATTACTTGCGAGCACAAGGAGCGATCGTTCAACCGTGGAAGACGAAATATCACCGATTCAGTCTCCCAAGCCTTCCAATCCAGAGGAAGGAAAGCCAAAGGTGAATTGAAGAGGGGCGTAGACTTGGCGGATGCAGGCACCACGCCCACATAACGAATTATTCCGAGGAAAATGGTTGATTAGCCAGAGGTGTAGGGGGCTCAATGTAGAAAGAAAGTGACCAGGAGCACGGTGTTTGCTATTCTTGGTCGCATCAAATGCAAGGTTCAAGGTGGAGTTATTTTAATATAAATGGACATACCACTGCCCTCGTTAGGCATGGGTACTCTAAGTGATAGGGGAACATGTGGTGTTTTCGGATACCATGTCTTTGAGGGAAGATTGACCGATTTTGGTCAAGAGTCATGGTTTTTTGGGAACCTGTGTTTTGGTAGCTTGTGTGTTTTAGAGCCCATGTATTGCATGTAATGAAGCATCGAAATCATCATGGAGGTGAGAGGTGAAGGCTTACTTGATTTGCTTGGCCGGTTTTGGTCAAGAGAACAAACTTTTATATCTCTGTTGGTTATGGTGATGGAGCTAAGGGATGCATATTGTGGGATCCTATTGTCCACCAATCATCACTAGGAAAAATATGTACCATGAGAAGTTGTTCAAGATTGCAAAGGGATATTTGTTTGCAAACTCATGGAAAAGGTGGAGTTATTTTAATGTAAATGGACATACCACTATAAGCCCTGGTTAGGCATGGGTACCCTAGGCGATAGGGGGGAGCATGCGGTAGTCTCGGATACTACGTCTTTGAGGGAATATTGACCGATTTTGGTCAAGAGTCATGGTTTTTTGGGAACCTGTGTTTTGGTAGCTTGTGTTTTTTAGAGCCCATGTATTGCATGTAATGAAGCATCAAAATCATCATGGAGGTGAGAGGTGAAGGCTTACTTGAGTGCCTTGGCCGGTTTTGGTCAAGAGAACAAAATTTTATATCTCTGTTGGTTATGGTGATGGAGCTAAGGGATGCATATTGTGGGATCCTATTTGTCCACCAATCATCACTAGAAGAAATATGTACCATGAGAAGCTGTTCAAGATCGCAAAGGGATATTTGTGTGCAAACTCATGGAAAAGGTGGAGTTATTTTAATGTAAATGGACATACCATTGTAAGCCCTGGTTAGGCATGGGTACCCTAGCTGATAGGGGGGAGCATGCGGTATTCTCGGATACCATGTCTTTGAGGGAAGATTGGTCGATTTTAGTCAAGAGTCATGGTTTTTTGGGAACCTATGTTTTGGTAGCTTGTGTTTTTTAGAGGCCATGTATTGCATGTAATGAAGCATCAAAATCATCATGGAGGTGAGAGGTGAAGGCTTACTTGACTTGCTTGGCCAGTTTTGGTCAAGAGAACAAACTTTTATATCTCTGTTGGTTATGGTGATGGAGCTAAGGGATGCATATTGTGGGATCCTATTGTCCACCAATCATCACTAGGAGAAATATGTACCATGAGAAGCTGTTCAAGATCGCATAGGGATATTTGTTTGCAAACTCATGGAATCATTGTATGGCCTAAGGTAACCATGGAATAGTACACAATGTTTGATTCCTTCATGGTGAGCCAAGTTCTTAAGAAGTGAGTATGATCATTGGGTTTATGGAATGTTCATTATCTTGATGTTATGTTGATGATATGCTTGTTGCAAACAAATCATGGTTGAGATTAGTAGGTTAAAGGCTCAGTTGACCAAGATATTTCAAATGAAGGATCCAGGAGAAACAAAACAAATTTTGGACATAGAAGTACATAGAGATGAGAAAACTGGTAAGTTGTGGTTGTCACTGATGAGGTTCAGTATGAACTTTGTGAAACTGATAAATATCTCTTTAGCTTTCCATTGAGAACTTTCTTCAAGTTTTTGTCATGGTAGTAAGGAAGAAAATGATTATATGTCTCATGTACGATACAATAGGAATGTTGATGTTTGTGACGAGAATGTGCAAATATTTCACATGTAGTTGGTGTTGTCAGTGGACACATGACAAAACCAGGTAAATAGCATGGAGATGAGTGCTTCGGTATCTGAGAAGCACAAGTATCACCTATAGTGGTTGCAACGATTTCATTTGTGGTTATGTTATTCAGTGGAGGTGGAGTGGTCCATATTGGAGAAAAGTGTGCAAACATGTTAATACAACCAGTGTAATTAGAGAATCTGTGGTGGTGTATGGCTTCTCTTGGCTTGTAAGAAGATGATGTTTGATTTGTTGGGAAAGGTATCAGGAAATTGTTGTCAAGGTGGAGATTGTTGACTTGTGGCAACACATACCCTTACCATTATATTTGTTTGGAGGTTTCTCAAGCATTTGATTTTCTATATGCCTGGAAACGCTTAGAAATATCTAGTTTAAATGTAGAATCCCATGAGGAGCTTCTTGAGAATTGTAATCCATTTCTCCTTTTGGATGAGCAATAGAAGGATACCATTTCTCCCATCTCTCTGTTGTTGCATGTGTATGTGTTATATTGCTTTTATCCCTATTCATTATCTGGTTAAAGGCTCGGATCCCAACCTTTATCCTAGACATTTTCACAATTAGTAATTCATTTGTTAGAGTGGGCCACAACTTTACTCCATTGAGCGCTTGATCTAGATGGATATTAGTGGCCACCCACCTATTCCAAATGGCTCCTCGTGTCTGTTTTTGTTCAGCACGTCTTTCTGTACTACTTTATAATTGTGAGTTCTACACTTCTGGGGTTGTCTGAAGCCTCACACATTCTCCCGGTGGATACAGGTGGCCTCCTGCCTAATCCAACTGGTCTATTTTGTATGTTTTCATGTCATCACATCTTGCTATACTTTCAGAGCTGTTTTGGGGCCCTAAACATTGTTTTTTTGGATCGCCATAGTCAAACTGTAAACAGAGTTAGATTCTAATGACATAATGTGTAGTTCTCTGAAAGACCTTTCCAACGAGCTATGATGCACCTAAAACAAAGGTCGTATGCAAAATTTATGACCCTAGGAAGTTGAGGTACCAAATTACACCAACTTACCCATAGGGCCCACATGACTTTTGGCGTTTCACCTTCTAGGGTTAGGTTTTTGGATGTCTAGGGTTTTGGAATTCATGAGTAATATGAAAAGGGCCTATGGAGCCTCATTGTAATCCATTCTACTCAGACGGATGCGTGTCGCAGCCACATCTCTTCTTAGAGATAACTACCACCATTCGAGCAAGTTTCAGTTCTACAGTTTTACAATTTCATCCTATTTCATTATTTAATAAACGATATTGTTCACTGCATATTTGTGTTATTATTGCTATCTATGTATTTATGGTATTCAGTCTGTAATCAATTCGTTCCGCTCCTAAATCTGGATCAGTGCTATCAGAGTAGTCCACTCTTCATTTATTTTTCTTCGTGCATGTCCCCGACAATGGGTACAAGAAGTTGGGACTCGAACCAATCGATCCATTACCAGATCGATCATGCCGAGCCTGACAACAACCCATGGGAAACAAAAAGAAATATGATGGAGCAGGAGATCCTATTAAAATGTTTCTCGAGGAAGCCCTCGCGCGACAAAGGAACGAAATGATGGACAACTTCATGCAGATCCTTCGACGGTTGCCCACGGGAGAAGCATCTTCATCAGGCGGCCATGCAACCCCCTTCAAGGTACAAGTAAATTTTGATATTCCATTATTTGAAGGATTGATAGATGCAGATGTTGTAGATAAATGGTTAAATCTGCTCGAAGGATATTTTTTGGTCCACAATTTTTTCGATTGGGAAAAGATCATTTTTGCACTACTCAAGGCCATTCCCCGTGTTAAAGACTAGTGGGATACCTACTCTGAGCAAAGAGCCCTAGAGGAATCTTCAATTTTTGTGGTGGCCACATGGGATTCCTTCCGGGATGCCATTAAAGAACAATACTACCCCGTTGGAAGCTATGAAGACCAATACACCAGATGGACCACCCTACGTCAAGAAAGGGACCAGACGGTACCATACTTCACCAATATTTTCCATACCCTCCGCAACAAATTAGGTATCAAATATTATGAGCATCATTTGGTTCTCAAATACCACGGTTGTTTGCATAGATACATTCAAACATAAATGGATTTACTTGACATCGCCTCATTGGGCACAACTTATAGATATGCTGTCAAGATCCAGCAAAAAATTAAGCTGAAACAGAGAGAGTTTGGATCTGCAAACCTCTCACAACCAAAGTAGGGCAAAGGCAACCCCAACCCACACAACAGGGGACCAAGTCGCGATGGCCACCCTCAGGACAATCCGTCCAAGCCGTAACACAAGAAGGGAAACGAGAATATGAAGAAGGACATGAGAAAATGGTGTGAGTACCATAAAAGTCCTTGGCACAACACCGATGAATGTTGCTCCAAGTAGTCCCTCATGGCCAAGTTGAAGGATTCCGAGTTAGAGGCCGATTCTGATTCCGAGTCAAATCCTGAAGGAGGGAAGCGAATTATTGATGTTGAACCCAGTGCCACGGTCGCTACCACCAAAGTTCGTCCAAGCAAACCAGAGGAAGAGGAACGCCTCTTTCACTCACAGATGTGGGTCAGGGGGGATTTGATTCACTTCATTGTCGACAATGGTAGTCAGAAGAACTTGATTTCAGCAGAGGTCGTCAAGCGACTAAACTTGCCAACGACACTGCACCCGCAACCCTACACCATCGGCTCGCTTCGCCAAGGAAGAGATCTCCATGTCATCCAACAGTGTCGTCTGTCCTACGACATCAAGCCTTTCAATGATGAGGTACTGTGTGATATTTCTCCCCTTGAATTTTGTGATGTTCTTTTAGGACAACCATATTTGTGGAAGTGTCATGCTGTGTATGAGTCTAGACCCCACAGTGTTATTATTACGTTGGGTAGACAATTGTACATGATCCCAGAGGTGGCAACGCGTACTGCTATTTCTTTAATCTCTGCTAAGCAATGCAGTAAGGTCATTTCACAGACCGAGAAGTTCGTCTTCTTTGTGATCCATACTCATAGTAAGCAGAAGGTCGCAGCCACATCCGTGGCCTCTACACAACACCTCTCTTTGCAGTAGAAGCAAGTGGACAGGATCATGGAAGAATACAAAGACATCTTCGTCTCACCTACAGGGGTACCGACACACTGCCAAGTCAAGCATCCTATTGATCTGACCCCTGACGCACCTCTACCTAATGGACCAGTCTATCGACGCTCGCTGATGGAGAATGACGAAATTAGGTGTCAGATCCAAGAGCTTCTTCAAAAGGGGCAGATCAGACCCAACTCCTCTCCTTGCAGAAGCTCGATTGTACTGGTGCAGAAAAAGGATGGGACTTGGCAACTCTGCATTGATTATAGAGCCTTAAACAAAATCATAGTCAGGAATCGCTATCCCATTCCCAAGATCGATGACCTTCTTGACCAACTCAAGGGGGCAAATTTCTTCCGCAATATTGACCTGAAGTCTGGATACCACCAGGTTTCCATCGAACCAAATGATGTCTGGAAGACAACCTTCAAGTCTAAGGAAGGTCTCTATGAATGGCTAGTCATGCCCTTTGGATTAACAAATGCACCTGCCACTTTCTTGAGGTTGATGGACGATGTATTGAGACCCTTCACCAACTCCTTTGTGGTAGTATATTTGGATGAAATCCTCATCTTCAGAAGAACGTGGGAGGAGCACATGCGACATATTCAACAGGTTTTGAGCACTCTGTGGCAACACAAGCTTTATGCCAACTTGGAAAAATGTTCTTTTGGCACGAACAAGGTCCAATACCTGGGCTACATTGTTGATGAGCATGGGGTACATGTTGATCCGGCTAAGATCCAAGTCATCTGTGACTGGCCAGCCTCGACCACATTGACCGATCTTCGAAGCTTCTTAGGACTTGGCAATTTTTACGGATGGTTCGTGTTTGGATTCTCCCATATTTCTTGGGCCCTCAGCCAGGTGACCAAGTGTGGTGGTAGGGCCAAGTTCATGTGGGGGAAGGAGCATCAACGAGCATTCGAAGATATGAAACATTGTTTGTTCTCAGCTCCAGTACTCTCCTTGCCCAATCTGCAACAACCATTCGAGATTGACATTGACGCATTTGACTATGTTGTGGGTGCAGTTCTCACTCAATACAAGCATTCAGTGGAATACCATAGTGAGATACTCTCTGATACTGTTTGGAAATATCCCACCTATGACAAGAAAATGTATTCCATTGTACAAGCCTACCGTCAATGGAAACATTACATTCTGGGGACAGAGACGATCATACACACTAATCACAAGCCTCTGCAGTTCATACATACACAGGGGAAATTGCAGGATAAATGATCGCCATCAGAAGTGGTCCACCTACCTGCAACAATTCCATCTCAACATCAAGTATAAGACGTGGATCTCCAATCATGTTGCTGACTGCCTCAGTTGGCCTCATGTGGCCGCACTTACCACTGTGCTCCATTCCTATGGACATGAAACATCGGAGTGGCCCCAACTTTACCAGCAAGTCCCAGACTTCACCATCACATATCAGCTCTTGGGTACATGCACCACTGTCACTGATTTTCACATTCAGGACGAACTCTTATGCCACTTGGGCCATCTCTGTATTCCTGCCAGCGAGCGTGCAAAGATGATTTGGGAAGCCCACTACAGTTGGGTGGTAGGCCATTTTGGCGTAGAGAAAACTGTGGTCGTTCTTCAGAAACATTTCTATTGGCCAAAACTTCGACTGGACGTCAACAAGTATATCAGATCTTGCATTGCCTATGCCATTTCCAAGTCGGCCATCAAGAAGCAAGGCTTATACACCCCTCTTCCTATTCTTGAGAAGCTATGGGAGTCCATCTCCATGGATTACATGTTTGGTTTTCCATCCACCAAGCACGAAAATGACTGTGTGTTTGTGGTCGTTGATCGGTTTTCGAAGATGGCCATCCCCACCACATATAAGAAGACTATCACAATGACTGATACTGCCAATATCTTCTTCGAACGAGTTTGGGTTTACTTTGGGATACCATAGATCATCATCTCTGACCAAGACAATAGGTTCCTCAACACCTTTTGGTCGATTCTTTGGTCTTTGTTGGACACCAAGCTCACAAAATCCACTTCTTTCCACCCCCAAACCGATGGCCAAATTGAGGTCGTCAATTGGATGATTGTGCACATCCTGCGCATTTACAATTCTAAGCATCCCCGTACATGGGATGAGAGTCTCCCATATGTCCAACACAGTTACAACAGGGCTCTCCATAGTTCAACCGACCATAGCCCATTTCAGGTGGGTTTGGGATTCCAACCCTTGGGACCCATTGATATTTCACTTCCTCTTGCCACCGCACAGACAAACTCTTCCCCTAATCAGTCCACGGTCGACAAAGCCACCATATTCATTGAGTGGATTCAACACATCCGCCAACAAGTCCAACATATTTTTCATAAATCCAATGCTAAGTACAAGCATCGCCATGATAAACACAGGGTACCACACCAGTTTCAGGTTGGCGACAAAGTCTGGTTACATTTGCAGAAGGAACGTCTCGTCGGGCCTCATCAGAAGCTTCGCCCACTTCGTTATGGGCCTTACACTATCACCAAGGCTGTGGGTAGCAATGCTTTTGAGCTCAACACTCCACCCTTCCTTGGTCTACATCCAGTATTCAATGTGGACCTCCTTCGGCCATATTTCCCACCATTATTAGACACCTTTGAGATCACTGAACAACTAACACCAACATAGCTCAACGTTGACTTCATGGAAAAAACATCCACCGATCAGATAGTGGACACACAGATCAAGGGCACTCACCAGCAACAGATCCATCTTTATTGGGTTGTCAAGGCAGGGCAACTCCTACACCAAGGCAAGTGGCTCACCCGGGGCCAAATCCAACAAACGTTTCCTCACCTGATGGAGGAAGTCAACGCAATGGAAACCATTGCTTCCTAAGGGGGGAGGATTGATCCAGATGGATATTGGTGGCTACCCACCTTTTCCAACTGGCTCCTCATGTCCGTTTTTGTTCAGAACGTCTTTCTATACTGCTTTATAATTGTGAGTTCTACACTTCTAGGGTTGTTTGAAGCCTCACACATTCTCCCGGTGGATACGGGTGGCCTCCCGCCTAATCCAACTAACCTATTTTGTATGTTTTCATGTCATCACATCTTGTTGTACTTTCAAGGCTGTTTTGGGGCCCTAAACATTGTTTTTTTGGCTTGCCATAGTCAGACTATAGACGGAGTTGGATTCTAATGGAAGAATGTGTAGTTCTCTAAAATACCTTTCCAACGGGATATCACGCCCCTAAAATAGAGGTCGTATGCAAAATTTATGACCCTAAGAAATTGAGGTACCAAATTTGACCAACTTACCCATAGGGCCCACATGACTTTTGGCGTTTCACCTTCTAGGGTTAGGTTTTTGGATGTCTAGGGTTTTGACATTCATGAGTAATATGAAAAGGGCCTATGGAGCCTCATTGTAATCCATTTTTCTCAGACGGATGCGCGTAGCAGCCACATCTCTTCTCAGAGATAACTACCACCATTCGAGCGAGTTTCAGTTCTACAGTTTTACAGTTTCAGCCTATTTCATTATCTAATAGAAGATATTCTTCACTGAATATTTGTGTTATTCTTTCTATCTCTGTGTTTATGGTATTCATTTTGTAATCAGTTCGTTCCGCTCCTAAATATGGATCAACGCTTGATATTTTTCTATTCATTTACTCTATTTACTGATTGATAGTTTTTAAAATATAAGTACACAAAAGGTCCAAAATATCTAAAGAAAAGATAAAAAATTCTACCCAATGCCCTACTAGTAATTGAAATAGTGAGTTTAATATATATATGAATCTAGACTACATCTTTAAGCATTTTTTCTTTTCCCATAGGCTGTAACTATCTTGACATCATTTCATGCCTCTACCTCCTACTCAGTGTTTTGTATTTTATATGATGTCGTTTGATGATGTTATATTAAACACAATTTCATAATAATTTTATACTATGCATGAGTTACCTTTATATTCACAATAAAAATTAATAAAAGCACATATTATATGTAAATGACAAACACAAATAAACATAAAATATCATGAAAATGATATTTAAAAAAAAAAAAGTACATAACATTAATTATTTATATTTATATTTACGCCGAAAGGCGTATACCTATTGACAATGAGCACAATTAATCAGCTTTTAATCTAAAATTGTAATCTGATGGTTAACAATTGAAGATGCTGGCATATTCTTAGTCGTCCTCCCAAATCAATGAATGTGATTTACTCTTCATAACTTCCTTGTATTTCTGAATGCATCCGTTACCCTGTTTACTTTTTAACATTTACCTAATCATATTAAGAAATTACTGTAGCACTATATGATTGCCACGTTTAAATGATTAGCCTTTCAAATTACCATTTAGATTTCCTCAATTATCCAGTCATTTCATTTTCTGAGTGCCTGTGCGTTTCATTTTCTATCTTTCCTCATCATTTTCACCACGGATTGCCACGGATTTCAGCGGTGCGCCCTTTCGGCGTTCTCAGCCGCCAACTCGCGGCTGTGCTAGTTATATATATATATATATATATGAGTTCTTCATGCGCTTTTGTAAAATACAACATGTAATAATGTGAAATAGTAATATATTTCGAATTAGTTATTTCTAATGATTATGGATAATTAAAACCGAATCTATGATGGAAAATCATATATAGATGGGCATTCCAAGTTTTGAGTACATAATTTAACTTTTTAAACTGTAATAAAGATAATAATAAAATTGTAACTTTTTAAATAATAATAAAGATAATAATAGTTATTATAATAATTTTTGTTTATTTTATTTTTTAAAAGTAAATAATTATTTGGTTTGTTTTAAAGTTTTATTTATGTATTAAAAAAATTTAAGAAAAGTATTTCTATATTACTATAGTTTTGTTAAGTTAAAAAGTTAGGAAGTTTGGTATATTTTGAAATCTAAATATTATGTAGGTGTATGCAAGACATTTTAAGAGAAAGTGTTTGGTATTTTCAACTTTTTTAGTGTCATATAGATGACAAATTCTATCTACCCACCACTTTTTCACTATAAATTTCAATTACATATCAGTACTATCATGTACTTATAAATCTTAGTGAAGGAAAATAAGGTGCACCTGGAGATGAAACTTCTCCAACAACTTTTGGATTATTGGGGTGCCCCATCCTTGATCTGTGCATAAGAAACCACCCAAAGAGTCCACTCGTTATCCAAGTGGTAACAATGAGCCCTACCACTAAGCTTGGAGAAAGATAAGTGATAAACAAGTTTCCCACTACCCTCACCTCAAAATGAAAAACACATTTTGTCTTTGGCCCTAACCATTTCTAAAGTGCCAAAGTCCTTAGAGCCTACCATAGATGGGTTGGAACCCATACAATTAGTTGATGCCAATCCCTTGTTTTTTTGGATGGGGCACTCTCTTAGATGACCATGACTAGGCTCTTCCTATTGCTTGCATGATTACTTCTTAGTGTTATTTGATCTAGTTGTTCCTTTTTGATGTTCTATTTCTTTGTTTTTTTTTTTTTTGACAATTTACTATTTCACTATTGTTTTGGCCAAAATCAACTTACATTATTCTTGAATTTCTACATTATGCTTGTAGAATATGCATATGCACATTTTTATATTAAAATCTTATATAAATAAAAGTAATTTTTTTTTAAAATAAACTTTTTTACATTTCATATTAATTAATTTAATATTTACAAGCTTTTAAATAACTTTAAATAATCTATATTATATTAAAATGAAAATGAAAAATCATTCAATTATCTAAAAATAATTGCTTAATTTTAAAGCAATGAATAATGTCTATTTTTAAAACAATGATATATTAACCAATATATATAATATATATATAGACAGAGCGCCAATTCCAGTTCACCCTGTGTGATTAACCCTTTAGCAATTTTTTCTCACAATTTATTTGATGGGAATCGATGAAGACCCGTCTTTAATAGATGGTAGAGATTCTGTCTCAGAGGGCCCAGATTATTTGATGGGAACCAACAAAGACCGGTCTTAAATAGATGATAGAGCTTCTCGTCGTCTTAGAGTGTCCACAGATAAT
>ML789883.1:705744-719144 GCA_009831015.1 Picea engelmannii | reverse complement strand
TCTTCCACCATTGTTAAGAGGTGGTCTGGGTATGAATTTTGGTTTAGCAGCTGGACCCAGATCCCTTGTCTTCCAAATGGCTTCCTGTAGGCTGGTAGGCTTGAAGGCCTTAACCCAACCCTTCAAGGGTTCCATCAATCTTTTTGTAAAGAGCATCATGAGCCTGGTTGGGGACATATCTTGCACCATCACTGCCAACCTCTGGAACTCATCAATGTATGCCTCAACCGTACCTGTTTTCTTGAGTTGGGTGAGCTCCAAGAAATGTAACTCAGGATCTCCTAGATCAAATCTATCAATGAGCCTCTGAGTGAATTCTGTATAGGATACAATCTGGTTGTGGTCGAGTGTAGTGAGCCCATGGTACCACTAGTCATGGGCCTTACCATCCAAGTACATAGTGACAAACTTGATGGCCTCCATCTCTCTCATGGGGTTAAGCTGCAGGTAAGTATCCGACTTTTGCACCCATGCTTGTGCTGTCATCTTAGCCATACCATCAAAGTATGGAATCTCTATCTTCCCTGCCCTTCGCTCAAACTCAAAGCTGCCCCTGTGGTTCATCCTAGGCTGGTTTCTGAACCTGAGTTGACAATACTGATCTAGGGACATCTGTCTTTGAACTTTCATATCCAAGCTGTAGTATTCCCTGGTACTCCTGGCTAATTGTTCCACAAAATCTTCAACCTGTTCGTGTTGCCCTTGCTTATCTGTGAATGTGGGCATGTATGGTCTGGGGTTAGCTCTGCTACCCGAGTGTCGGCCTAGCGGTTCATCTGTGAACACTGACACGTATGGCCTATGATTGGACCTGCTACCCATCTTCCCATGGAACGTGCCACCTCCAAGACTTCCTTCGGATCCTGGTGCTTTCTCTGGGTTATATCTGACTTCCTCATGGGTTCCACCGGACCCTCCAACCTCCTTATTCCCATACGTATCAGGATCTTTGCCTCAATGGGTTACTTGCATCAGAAGGTCAGTTATCCTAGTTTGGTTCTCATTTATTTTCTGAAGATTCTCATCAACTTTCTTCAAGGTTTCAGAGATGTCGTCCTGACCCCTTCTGTTGGTTTCCTGATACTCATCCAATTGTTGGACCAATGTGCTTTCTGTGCGGTTCATGTTTTGCTGGAACTTACCAAATTTGACTACTAAGAGAGCCAAGCCCTGAGGCTCATGGTCGTCTCCTGACCCTTCCATTTTTTCCTCTGTTTCACTGCTGTTTTTCTTCCTCCGACCCATAACAATTCCCCTGTACCTCTACATGCACCGATCTCTCCACAGGTTTGGAGGATTGAGGCTCTGATACCATTGAAATGATCCCAAGCCAATTTTTTTCTTGGAATCATTAACTACTACTGATCTATTGATGTGCAGGTATTTATTGAGTTATTAAGTGCATACAACATTCATCAACACATGAAGATCACAATATATTCAAGATGTAGAAGCACAAGCAAAGATCTGACCTTTTTATTATGAACAATGTAAGCTCAATACAATAGATGGTCGATCTGGCATGAACCTCAGATGGTTGTACAAGCAATAGATATGAGCTGCTACAAAATGCTCCTGACAATACAAAATAAGCCTCCAAAGGCTGGATATACAATGAAGACTGAATCAAGTAGATCTGAGCCGTACTAATGCTCAACCTCCAAGCTGGAAAGTGCCACGCCCTGCTAGAATGCTGAAGCCCTCAATAATTAGGCCCTACTACCAAAAGTGTCCAATCATCCCGAGAAATATGCCAAATGATAGATTGGGCAACTGTAAGGACAACCCAGATGTCCAAATTCCCAAATCCACTCTCAAACCCTGTAGATCTGAATTCCTCCACTGAATGGTGCGCCCCACTGGATGACTGAAACCCTAGCTGGTTCGACCATGATGAAGGAGGCCCCCAGATGCTCTGAAACTCTCCAAGAATATAGATCGGGCTATGAGAATCATGTGGGAGAAGTTTCAAACTCAGATCTCAAGCAGATCTCCCTAGATCTGAGTTTTACGGAATCACAAGACGTCCCCTATGGCTCCAAGACATCTCAATCTGTAGACAAATGTAGAATGATGATAACCCTCTAGAAAAGCACTCAAACTAATGGTCATGCCCCTGCAAAAAAAACCCAACTGTTGGAATGGCCCTAGGCCCTCAGGATAAGCTGGATTGAACCTCCCTCTAGATGATGGTGTGTCCTTGCCGGAAACACAAGAACAGTACAACCTGCTACCTTTTGAAGCGCTAGATGGAGATGGGCTGAGACTAGAATGGTGTGGAGGATTCTTTCATCCCCGAGACCAAGTTGTGGAACAAGGTGAGTGGATATTTCACCACTGAGTTGCTCACAAGGGTTTGTACAACAAAACCCCCAAACTGAATGCTCAAGAACAAAAGCAAATGCTAATCCAAAACCAGAATGAGTAATAGGTGCGCCCCAGCCTCTTACTTATACTTTTCCTTCTAATTCTCTATTGAGTTAGGTTAACTCCCAGGGTTAATTTTCTATTCTTCTGTTGAGTTATCTTTTACTCCTTTATCCTTTTCCTTTCTTAAGTCAACTTAAAAATATAACTTTTAACTTCTTGACTTTTCCCCCCTCAGTGTGAGACTATGAACTAGTGGGGGTGCCCAGGCCACTGAGTCTCCTCATCACCTCTCTAAGAGGTGGGGGACATTACACCACCAATCATCACTAGGAGAAATATGTACCATGAGAAGTTGTTCAAGATCGCAAAGGGATATTTGTTTGCAAACTCATGGAAAAGGTGGAGTTATTTTAATGTAAATGGACATACCACTGTAAGCCCTGGTTAGGCATGGGTACCCTAGGTTATAAGGGGGAGCATGCGGTATTCTCGAATACCACGTCTTTGAGGGAATATTGGCCAATTTTGGTCAAGAGTCATGGTTTTTTGGGAACCTGTGTTTTGGTAGCTTGTGTTTTTTAGAGCCCATGTATTGCATGTAATGAAGCATCAAAATCATCATGGAGGTGAGAGGTGAAGGCTTACTTGAGTGGCTTGGCCGGTTTTGGTCAAGAGAACAAAATTTTATATCTCTGTTGGTTATGGTGATGGAGATAAGGGATGCATATTGTGGGATCCTATTTGTCCACCAATCATCACTAGGAGAAATATGTACCATGAGAAGTTGTTCAAGATCGCAAACGGATATTTGTTTGCAAACTCATGGAAAAGGTGGAGTTATTTTAATGTAAATGGACATACCACTGTAAGCCCTGGTTAGGCATGGGTACCCTAGCTGATAGGGGGGAGCATGCGGTATTCTCAGATACCATGTCTTTGAGGGAAGATTGGTCGATTTTGGTCAAGAGTCATGGTTTTTTGGGAACCTATGTTTTGGTAGCTTGTGTTTTTTAGAGGCCATGTATTGCATGTAATGAAGCATCAAAATCATCATGGAGGTGAGAGGTGAAGGTTTACTTGAATCGCTTGGCCAGTTTTGGTCAAGAGAACAAACTTTTATATCTCTGTTGGTTATGGTGATGGAGCTAAGGGATGCATATTGTGGGATCCTATTGTCCACCAATCATCACTAGGAGAAATATGTACTATGAGAAGTTGTTCAAGATCGCATAGGGATATTTGTTTGCAAACTCATGGAATCATTGTATGGCCTAAGGTAACCATGGAATAGTACACAATGTTTGATTCCTTCATGGTGAGCCAAGTTCTTAAGAAGTGAGTATGATCATTGGGTTTATGGAATATTCATTATCTTGATGTTATGTTGATGATATGCTTGTTGCAAACAAATCATGGTTGAGATTAGTAGGTTAAAGGCTCAGTTGACCAAGATGTTTTAAATGAAGGATCTTGGAGAAACAAAACAAATCTTGGACATAGAAGTACATAGAGATGAGAAAACTAGTAAGTTGTGGTTGTCACTGATGAGGTTCAGTATGAACTTTGTGAAACCGATAAATATCTCTTTATCTTTCCATTGAGAACTTTCTTCAAGTTTTTGTCGTGGTAGTAAGGAAGAAAATGATTATATGTCTCATGTACAATACAATAGGAATGTTGATGTTTGTGACGAGAATGTTCAAATATTTCACATGTAGTTGGTGTTGTCAGTGGACACATGACACAACCAGGTAAATAGCATGGAGATGAGTGCTTCAGTATCTGAGAAGTACAAGTATCACCTATAGTGGTTGCAACGATTTCATTTGTGGTTATGTTATTCAGTGGAGGTGGAGTGGTCCATACTGGAGAAAAGTGTGCAAACATGTTAATACAACCAGTGTAATTAAAGAATTTGTGGTGGTGTATGGCTTCTCTTGGCTTGTAAGAAGATGATGTTTGATTTGTTGGGAAAGCTATCAGGAAATTGTTGTCAAGGTGGAGATTGTTGACTTGTGGCAACACATACCCTTACCATTATATTTGTTTGGAGGTTTCTCAAGCATTTGATTTTCTATATGCCTGGAAACACTTGGAAATATCTAGTTTAAATGTAGAATCCCATGAGTAGCTTCTTGAGAATTGTAATCCATTTCTCCTTTTGGATGAGTAATAGAAGGATACCATTTCTCCCATCTCTCTGTTGTTGCATGTGTATGTGTTATATTTCTTTTATCTCCATTCATTATCTGGTTAAAGGATCAAATCACAACCTCTATGCTAGACATTTTCACAATTAGTAATTCATTTGTTAGAGTGGGCCACAACTTTACTCCATTGAGCGCTTGATCCAGATGGATATTGGTGGCCACCCACCTATTCCAAATGGCTCTTCGTGTTTGTTTTTGTTCAGCACATCTTTCTGTACAACTTTATAATTGTGAGTTCTACACTTCTGGGGTTGTCTGAAGCCTCACACATTCTCCTGGTGGATACAAGTGGCCTCCTGCCTAATCCAACTGACCTATTTTGTATGTTTTCATGTCATCACATCTTGCTATACTTTCAGGGCTGTTTTGGGGCCCTAAACATTGTTTTTTTGGCTCTCCATAGTCAAACTATAAGGAAAGTTAGATTCTAACGACAAAATGTGTAGTTCTCTGAAAAACCTTTCCAACGAGCTATGACACACCTAAAACAAAGGTCGTATGCAAAAGTTATGACCCTAGGAAGTTGAGGTACCAAATTACACCAACTTACCCATAGGGCCCACATGAATTTTGGCGTTTCACCTTCTAGGGTTAGGTTTTTGGATGTCTAGGGTTTTGGCATTCATGAGTAATATGAAAAGGGCCTATGGAGCCTCATTGTAATCCATTCTACTCAGAAGGATGCGCGTAGCAAACACATCTATTCTTAGAGATAACTACCACCATTCGAGCAAGTTTCAGTTCTACAGTTTTACAGTTTCATCCTATTTCATTATTTAATAGACGATATTGTTCACTTCGAGGAAGCCCTCACGTGACAAAGGAACGAAATGATGGACAACTTCACGCAGATCCTTCGACGGTTGCCCACGGGAGAAGCATCTTCATCAGGTGGCCATGCAACCCCCTTCAAGGTACAGGTAAATTTTGATATTCCATTATTTGAAGGACTGATAGATGCAGATGTTGTAGATAAATGATTAAATCTACTTGAAGGATATTTTTCGGTCCATAATTTTTTCGATTGGGAAAAGATCATTTTTTCACTCCTCAAGGTCGTTCCCCGTGTTAAAGACTAGTGGGATACCTACTCTGAGCAAAGGGCCCTGGAGGAATCTGTAATTTTTGTGGTGGCCCCTACATGGGATTCCTTCCGGGACGCCATTAAAGAACAATACTACCATGTTGGAAGCTACGAGGACCAGTACACCAGATGGACCACCCTACGTAAAGAAAGGGACCAGATGGTACCAGACTTCACCAATATTTTCCATACCCTCTGCAGCAAATTAGGTATCAAGTATTCTGAGCATCATTTGGTTCTCAAATACCACGGTTGTTTTCATAGATACATTCAAACATAAATGAAGTTACTTGACATCGCCTCATTGGGCACAACTTATAGATACGCTGTCAAGATCAAGCAAAAAATTAAGCATAAACGGAGAGAGTTTGGATCTGCAAACCCCTCACAACCAAAGTAGGGCAAAGGCAACCCCAACCCACACAGCAGGGGACCAAGTCACGATGGCCACTATCAGGACAATCCGTCCAAGTTGTAACACAAGAAGGGCAACAAGAAGACGAAGAAGGACATGAGAAAATTGTGTGAGTACCATAACAGTCCTTGGCACAACACCAATGAATGACGCTCCAAGCAGTCCCTCGTGGCCGAGTTGAAGGCTTCCGAGTCAGAGCCTGATTCTGATTCCGAGTCAAATCCTGAAGGAGGGAAGCGAATTATTGATGCTGAACCCAGTGCCACGGTCGCTACCACCAAAGTCCGTCCAAGCGAACCAGAGGAAGGGGAACGCCTCTTTCACTCACAGATGTGGGTCAAGGGGGTTTTGATTCACTTCATTGTCGACAATAGTAGTCATAAGAACTTGATTTCAGCAGAGGTCGTCCAGCGACTGAACCTGCCAACGACACTACACCCGCAACCCTACACCATCGGCTCGCTTCACCAAGGAAGAGATCTCCGTTTCAGCCAACAGTGTCGTCTGTCCTACGACATCAAGCCTTTCAATGATGAGGTACTGTGTGATATTGCTTCCCTTGAATTTTGTGATGTTCTTTTAGGACAACCATATTTGTGGAAGTGTCATGCTGTGTATGAGTCTAGACCCCATAGTGTTATTATTACGTTGGGTAGACAATTGTACAGGATCCCATAGGTGGCAACGCGTACTGCTATTTCTTTAATCTCTGCTAAGCAATGCAGTAAGGTCATTTCACAGACCGAGAAGTTCATCTTCTTTGTGATCCATACTCATAGTAAGTAGAAGGTCGTTGCCACATCCGTGGCCTCTACACAACACCTCTCTTTGTAGCAGAAGCAAGTGGACGGGATCGTGGAAGAATACAAAGACATCTTCGTCTCACCTACAGGGGTACCGACACACTGCGAAGTCAAGCATCCTATTGATCTAACCCCTGACGCACCTCTACCTAATGGACCAGTCTAACGACGCTCGCTAATGGAGAATGACGAAATCAGGCATCAGATCGAAGAGATTCTTCAAAAGGGGCACATCAGACCCAAATCCTCCCCTTGCAGAAGCTCGATTGTACTGGTGCAGAAGAAGGATGGGACTTGGCAACTCTGCATTGATTACAGAACCTTAAACAAAATCATAGTCAGGAACCACTATCCCATTCCCAGGATTGATGACCTTCTTGACCAACTCAAGGGGGCAAATTTCTTCAGCAATATTGACCTGAAGTCTGGATACCACCAGGTTCCCATCAAACCAAATGACGTCTGGAAGACAACCTTCAAGTCTAAGGAAGGTCTCTACGAATGGCTAGTCATGCCCTTTGGATTAACAAATGTACCTGCCACTTTCTTGAGGTTGATGGATGATGTATTGAGACCCTTCACCAACTCCTTTGTGGTAGTATATTTGGATGAAATCCTCATCTTCAGAAGAACGTGGGAGGAGCACATGCAACATATTCAACAGGTTTTAAGCACTCTGTGGCAGCACAAGCTTTATGTCAACTTGGAAAAATGTTCTTTTGACATGAACAAGGTCCAATACCTGGGCTACATTATTGATGAGCATGGGGTACATGTCGATCCAGCTAAGATCCAATTCATCTATGACTGGCCAGCCTCGACCACACTGACCGAGCTTCGAAGCTTCTTAGGACTTGGCAATTTTTACCGATGGTTCATGTTTGGATTCTCCCATATTTCCTGGGCCCTCATCCAGGTGACCAAGTGTGGTGGTAGGGCCAAGTTCATGTGGGGGAAGGAGCATCAGTGAGAATTTGAAGATATGAAACATTGTTTGTGCTCAGCTCCAGTACTCTCCTTGCCCGATCTGCAACAACCATTCGAGATTGAGACTGACGCATCTGACTATGCTGTGGGTGCAGTTCTCACTCAACACGAGAATTCAGTGGAATACCATAGTGAGATACTCTCTGATACTGTTCGAAAATATCCCACCCATGACAAGGAAATGTATTCCATTGTACAAGCCTGCCGTCAATGGAAACATTACATTCTGGGGACAGAGACGATCATACACACTGATCAAAAGCCTTTGCAGTTCATACATACACAGGGGAAATTGTAGGACTAACTCCATCAGAAGTGGTCCACCTACCTGCAACAATTCCATCTCAACATCAAGTATAAGACGTGAATCTCCAATCATGTTGCTAACTGCCTCAATCGGCCTCCTGTGGCCACACTTACCACTGTGCTCCATTCCTATGGACATGAAACATCGGAGTGGCCCCAACTTTACCAGCAAGTCCCACACTTCGCCACCACATATCAAATCTTGGGTACATACGCCACTGCCACTGATTTTCACATTTAGGACGAACTCTTATGCCACCTGGGCCATCTCTGCATTCCTGCAAGCGAGCGTGCAAAGATTATTTGGGAAGCCCACTACAATTGGGTGGTAGGCCATTTTGGCATAGCGAAAACTGTGGTCGTTCTTCAGAAACATTTCTATTGGCCAAAACTTTGACTGGACGTCAGCAAGTATATTAGATCTTGCATTGCCTGTGCCATTTCCAAGCCAGGCATCAAGAAGCAAGGCTTATACACCCCTCTTCCTATTCTTGAAAAGCCATGGGAGTCCATCTCCATGGATTACATGTTTGGTTTTCCATCCACCAAGCACGAAAAATGATTGTGTGTTTGCGGTCGTTGATCGGTTTTTGAAGATGGCCATCCTCACCGCCTATAATAAGACTGTCACAATGATCGATATGCCAATATCTTCTTCGAACGAGTTTGGGTTCACTTTGGGATACCAGAGACCATCATCTCTGATCGAGACAATAGGTTCCTCAACACCTTTTGGTCGATTCTTTGGTCTTTGTTGGGCACCAAGCTCACAAAATCCACTTCTTTCCACCCCCAAACTGATGGCCAAACTGAGGTCATCAATCGGATGATTGTGCACATCCTGCGCATGTACAATTCTAAGCATCCCCGTACATGGGACGAGAGTCTCCCATATGTCCAACATAGTTACAACAGGGCTCTCCATAGTTCAACTGACCATAGCCCATTTCAGGTGGGTCTGGGATTCCAACCCTTGGGACCCATTGATATTTCACTTCCTCTTGCCACCGCACAGACAAACTCTTCCCCTAATCAGTCTGAGGTCGAAAAAGCCACCATATTCATTGAGCGGATTCAACACATCCGCCAACAGGTCCAAGAGATTTTTCATAAATCCAATGCTAAGTACAAGCATCGCCATGATAAACATAGGGTACCACACCAGTTTCAGGTTAGCAACAAAGTCTAGTTACATTTGCAGAAGGAACGTCTCGTCGGGCCTCATTAGAAGCTTCACCCACTTCGTTATGGGCCTTACACTATCACCAAGGCTATGGGTAGCAATGATTTTGAGCTCAACACTCTACCCTTCCTTGGTCTACATCCAGTAATCAATGTGGACCTCCTTCGACCATATTTCCCACCCTTATTGGACACCTCTGAGATCACCGAACAACTGACACCAACATAGCTCAACCTTGACTGCATGGAAAAAACATCCACCGATCAGATAGTGGACACATAGATCAAGGGCACTCACCAACAACATATCCATGTTTATTGGGTTGTCAAGGCATGGCAACTCCTACACCAAGGCAAGTGACTCACCCGGGGCCAAATCCAACAAACGTTTCCTCACCTGATGGAGGAAGCCAACGCAATGGAGACCATTGCTTCCTAAGGGGGGAGGATTGATCCAGATGGATATTGGTGGCTACCCACCTTTTCCAACTAGCTCCTCATGTTTGTTTTTGTTCAACACGTCTTTCTGTACTGCTTTATAATTGTAAGTTCTACACTTCTGGGGTTGTTTGAAGCCTCACACATTCTCCCGGTGGATACGGGTGGCCTCCCGCCTAATCCAACTGGCCTATTTTGTATGTTTTCATGTCATCACATCTTGTTGTACTTTCAGGGTTGTTTTGGGGCCCTAAACATTGTTTTTTTGGCTCGCCACAGTCATATTGTAGACGGAGTTAGATTCTGATGACAAAATGTGTAGTTCTCTGAAAGACCTTTCCAACGGGCTATCACGCGCCTAAAATAGAGGTCGTATGCAAAATTTATGACCCTAGGAAATTGAGGTACCAAATTACACCAACTTACCCATAGGGCCCACATGACTTTTGGCGTTTCACCTTCTAGGGTTAGGTTTTTGGATGTCTAGGGTTTTTCCATTCATGAGTAATATGAAAAGGGCCTATGGAGCCTCATTGTAATCCATTTTGCTCAGACAGATGCGTGTAGAAGCCACATCTCTTCTCAGAGATAACTACCACCATTCGAGCAAGTTTCAGTTCTACAGTTTTACAGTTTCAACCTATTTCATTATTTAATAGAATATATTCTTCACTGAATATTTGTGTTATTCTTTCTATCTTTGTGTTTATGGTATTCATTCTGTAATCAGTTCATTCCACTCCTAAATCTAGATCAACGCTTGATATTTTTCTATTCATTTACTCTATTTACTGATTGATAGTTTTTAAAATATAAGTACATAAAATGTCCAAAATATCTAAAGAAAAGATAAAAAAATTCTACCCAATGCCCTACTAGTAATTCAAATAATGAGATTAATATATATATGAATCTAGACTACATCTTTAAGCATTTTTTCTTTTCCCATAGGCTGTAACTATCTTGACATCATTTCATGCCTCCTACCTCCTACTCAGTGTAAACCATACACAAGTTGCTACATCAAAATAATATGTTAAGATTTTTTGTTTATATTTTAATGGTTTTATATTTTATATGATGTCGTTTGATGATGTTATATTAAACACAATTTCATAATAATTTTATACTATACATGAGTTTCCTTTGTATTCACAATAAAATTTAATAAAAACACATATTATATATAAATGACAAACACAAATAAACAAAATGGTATTTAAAAAACTAACATTATAATTATATATATATATATATATATATATATATATATATATATATATATATATATATATATATGAGTTCTTCATGGGCTTTTGTAAAATACAACATGTAATAATGTGAAATAGTAATATATTTCGACTTAGTTATTTCTAATGATTATGGATAATTAAAACCGAATATATGATGGAAAATCAAATATAGATGGACATTCCAAGTTTTGAGTACATAATTTAACTTTTTAAACTGTAATAAAGATAATAATAAAATTGTAACTTTTAAAATAATAATAAAGATAATAATAGTTATTATAATAATTTTTGTTTATTTTATTTTTAAAAAGTAAATAATTATTTGGTTTGTTTTAAAGTTTTATTTATGTATTAAAAAAACTTTAAGAGAAGTATTTCTATATTACTATAGTTTTGTTAAGTTAAAAAGTTAGGAAGTTTGGTATATTTTGAAATCTAAATATTATATGGGTGTATGCAAGACATTTTAAGAGAAAGTGTTTGGTATTTTCAACTCTTTTAGTGTCATATAGATGACAAATTTTATCTACCCACCACTTTTTCACTATAAATTTCAATTACATATCAGTACCATCATGTACTTATAAATCTTAGTGAAGGAAAATAAGGTGCACCTGGAGATGGAACTTCTCCAACAACTTTTGGATTATTAGGGTGCCCCATCCTTGATCTATGCATAGAAAGCCACCCAAAAAGTCCACCCGTTATCCAAGTGGTAACAATAAGCCCTACCATTAAGCTTGGAGAAAGATAAGTGACAAACAAGTTTCCCACTACCCTTACCTCAAAATGAAAAACACATTTTGTCTTTAGCCTTAACCATTTCTAAAGTGCCAAAGTCCTTAGAGCCTACCACAGATGGGTTGGAATCCATACAATTAGTTGATGCCAATCCCTTGTTTTTTTGGATGGGGCACTCTCTTAAATGACCATGACTAGGCTCTTCCTATTGCTTGCATGGTTACTTCTTAGTGTTATTTGATCTAGTTGTTCCTCTTTGATGTTCTTCTTTGTTTTTTTTGACAATTTACTATGTCACTATTGTTTTGGCCAAAATCAACTTACATTATTCTTGAATTTCTACATTATTATGCTGGTAGAATATGGATATACATATTTTTATATTAAAATCTTATATAAATAAAAGTAATTTTTTTTAACATTTCATATTAATTAATAATTAATATTTACAAGCTTTTAAATAACTTTAAATAATCTATATTATATTAAAATTAAAATGAAAAATCATTCAATTATCTAAAAATAATTGCTTAATTTTAAAGCAATGAATAATGCTTATTTTTAAAACAATGATATATTAACCAATATATATAGACAAAGCGCGCCAATTCCAATTCACCCTGTGTGATTAACCCTTTAGCAATTTTTTCTCACAATTTATTTGATGGGAATCGATGAAGACCCGTCTTTAATAGATGGTTGAGATTCTGTCTCAGAGGGGCCAGATTATTTGATGGGAACCAACAAAGACCGGTCTTAAATAGATGATAGAGCTTCTCGTCGTCTTAGAGTGTCCACAGATAATCGCTGACAAAAAACAGTAACTTCCATTTTATAACGGTTTGCAGAAAACAAACGGTTGATAATAGATGGCCGAACAAGTAAGGGATGACAAAGTAACACGAACTAAATTACAATACTCTGGCTGCCTTACATTATATTCTGGATTCGATCAAAAAAGGGCTTATAATGGATCCGATTCTCATAGACAAGGATTAAGAAGAAACGCTAAAAACACAAATACAACTTTCTTTTATACTGTGTTGTTTAATTATGCTAGGAAATGGCTTTTTTGGCTAGAATCTGGCACATAAATTTGTATGAAATCACTATTATTTGTTGTTTAAAATACAGTTTTAAATTTAGAAATGGTTTCAGTATGTTGAAAAACTTCTGGAACACTCTGATTATACCAAAATAATCACTCAAATCTGCAGATCTAACAATTTGCTACAGAATTTTAAACAAATCTCAAAAAAAAAATCACCAAAAAACCTTAGAGAACAGACCATTGCATTGCATTTGATGCATTTATAGCATTCACTTTTAATGTTACCGATCGTGCATTTGAATGGACTTGACAATGAATTAACATGGGTTAGCCCTCTCTTGCCGTTTCTTGCTCACTGGAAACCCTACACATACATGTACTTTCCTTCTCTGCAATTAGAGTTTCATGTGAATGCAGCATCAAGTTGGCAGGTTGCTTTTTGTTGGAGCATTCATTCCTTTAAATCGTACTGCCTATTTAATATTTTGACAGTTTTATGTTTTAGTAGAAAGTGCTGTTGAATTCTCTTTGCAATTTATCTGTAGAGGAATCACTATATC
>ML789883.1:686994-704364 GCA_009831015.1 Picea engelmannii | reverse complement strand
TCAGGTTCAATGGAAACGCCACAAAACATTTGCGGTTGTCAGCGTTCATAGCTTCATGCTAATGGATTTAGATTTGAACAGAAGAGGCCCCGCATTCACGTGGGGCTGGTTCTTTAGCTTCAATAGAAGCCCCACAAGACTTTGGTGGTTGTCAGCGTTCATAGCTTCATGCTAATGGATATAGGTTTAAGTTAATGGCTGTAATGGAGTTTGGTGAAAAAAAACATTGAAAAACTATCCACCAACTATAGTCATGTGTACAGGTTTGATCTCCATTAAAATATAAATGTGAATTGATTGTAAGTTTAACCAGACGCTGTCGGTCGGGCTGTAGTTCGGTTGGTAGACGAGCGAGAGTTTAAACAATAGGGCAGTTGGTCGGGCTCTGGTCTGGTGGGGTGTGGTCGATAGGGCAGTAGACCAGTGCGAATCTGGTCCGGCGGAGAAGGAATTCGAACCCTTGATCTCAAGGTTACGAGTCTCGAGAATTACCAGGAATTTACTACAAAAGGTATCTTTATAATTTGGTGTACGGAGAAATTTCCTGTTATGTAGGAGAGAGATTATGGAAGTAGGTCGGAGAGCGGCAAACTAGTATATTCCTTTTTTTAAATATGAGTTTATAGTAATGCAAAATTAATAAAATAAGTAGGACCGCTTCCCGGCCTTTATAAAATACAACGTATAATGATGTGCAATGGTAAAATACTTCACTTAGTTATTTTTGCTGAGTATTTAATTTTGATAATTAAAATAGACTATAGGATGGAAAACCAAACCAAATATAGTTTGAACATTCAAAGTTTTGAGTACATAATTAAAATAAATCTGAACTTTTTAAATGAAAATAAAGGTAATAATGTTAGTGTATTAATTTTGGTTTATCTTATTAAAAAAATGAATTAAAATAAAGGTAATAATGTTATTATATTATTTTTTGTTAATTTTATTTTAAAAAAATGAATTATTTGGTTTGTATAAAAGTTTTATTTGTGTTTAAATTTTCTAAGAGAAACATTTTTATATTGTTATAAAACCTATAATATATATGTTTTACATATTGTAATGGTTTTGTTAAGTTAAAAATTTAGAAAGGTTAATATTATAATAAATATTTTGAAATCTATATATAATGTGAGTGTATGTAAGATATTTTAAAATAAAGTGTTTTGTATTTTCAATTTATTTTTTTTAGTGTTATATAGATGACAAATTCTATCTATCTACCACTTTTTTTATTATAAGAGTTTGTTTTAATAGTAGATTTAATGAGAATTAGTTTTTTATTTTAACAATGTTGATTTTATTAAATTTAGATGTAATAATCCACTCCACGATTGTGACACTAACCTTTCTCTTTAAATGTAATTCTTACATTTAAATTACTTACTTGAGAAAAGAGCCTACTTGTGCCCCCCAAAATACATGAGATAAAATAGGTGTACACTTCCGCACAATTAAATCATTTGATAAAACAGTGATCTACCCTTTTCCATATGTTAAGTGTGGAGTATAAGAAAAAGCACAACATTCTTAAAAAGATTTTCTATGAAAGACGTTTTGTGAAATATGGATTTAAAATATAAGCTGAAATAAAAATTGATTATAAAATATTTTAATAAAAATAATAAATAATTTTTTTATTATATATTATAATTATTTTAATATAAATGTTTTTTTTTCATAATAAGATTTTTATATCTGAAATTAAATGTTAATTAAAAAAAATCACAAATTAATAATCCTAATATTTATAGATATGTGTAGTTAATGGTTTTCATTAAACTTGATTCTAAAATGAGCGCATGTATAGTTGATGACTTTCATCAAAGATATGTTGAAACTTTCTCCCTAATACCATTTTTTTATTTATCATTTGAAGAAGGCAAAAAGTGATTCGGCCCTCGTATCTTTGAGCTAATCACATAATTTAGAAGAATTTGCATGTCATAATTTTTCGACACTCTTCATAGATCTCATCAAGCCTTAGAATTCGCTTTTGATATCTTGTTCTAACCTTTTTTGAGCAAATTTGCCTTGTTTTCAAGGGTGATTTTAGGGGCTAAATTTCGCTCATGGGCTAATTTTCCATGGTTTTTCCAAAAAAAAGATTCGCTATTTTAAAAATGATTCGCCCAAATTCTATAGGATACAATTATTTTAAATTAAAAATCGCCAAAATTTTATAAAAACTGTTGAAAATCCTTAGAAATTTGAATATTTTTACAAAAATATCGCCAAACATTTATAGTTGGAATATGAAGGATTAGTAACATTCGCCAAGGTTTCTACATTTAAAAATAAATTTCCATCCTTAAAATCATCCCTGCTTGTTTTAGCCTTAAAAAACTTGTAAAATCTTCCTTTATCACATTGCATGAAAGATTGACTTGGTGACATGAAAAATTAATTTGGCGAGATACATTGCATCATGAGAAAGTTTGCCTCTCTGGGATATAGAAAAATTATAGTTTTTTTGGAAAAAAATGATGTGTCACAGTTTTGGAAGTTTTCAACTTTTGTGGCATGTCATGGTCTTCAAACTTTTTTGTTGGCGCCATACATTGAAATGTTGAAAAATTTCAAAGGTCACGATACATCACAGGGAAAACAATTTTCATCACGACATATCACGCCTCTCGAAATTTTTGATCCTTATGACATAAAGCACCTAAAGGTACTTTCCCTTGTGATACACCACAACTTACCAAATTATTAAAATTTGCAACAACTTCCTTTATCGCACCCAAGAAAAATTTCTAGTGCCGCAATAAGTTACCCTTGTTACACATCGAGAAAATTTCTCTAGGTGTGATATGTCATGATCTCATCAAATTTATTCAAGTCGCATTGTTTACCCTTTACACATGTCACCAAAATTTTGGCATGTGTGACACAATTGATTTGACTCTTCAAAAAAAAGTTTGAAAAAGGTCATTTTGGTTTATAAAAGGGACATTGGGCCATTTTTCTCTACCATTTTACTTTCTCCTTAAAGGAATCCACCATTGAAGTAGCTCTCAAGGTACACAAATATTTCTAAGGATGCCTGTTGGTTCAACTAAGGGATTACAAACCCAAGGTTTAATAGGATTTACCAAAAAAAACCCATGGGCGTTGGCATCAATCTTCAAAGAGAAAAGAAGGTATCACCTAAGATGCCATGAGATTCATAGACACCGTCGGTCTTGTGCATGATATGAAGAAATTGAAAAAACACGAAACCTTCGTGGAACAATCATTTGTTCATTCATTCATAACTATCACAAGCTACTTTGCAGAATAATGTAAAACACAATATTGTAGAACAATCATACATTCATGTCATAACTTATCAGATGCAAGGATAATTGTGATTTAGAATTTATTCATTAAGCTCAAAGGAAATCATAATCATTATCATACACAGAGGTCAAATCCTGGTCAAGATGCACTAACAATAAAAAAAAATAGAGATGTGCCACACTCTCCAGATCTTGTTTCTCTCTCTTTTCATGATATATAATAAAACAAGACATAACATGAAGTGAAAACTAAAGCATAACTCAAGATCTATCTCATCTATCCCCCTCATAACAATGAATTGTCTACCTACTCAAAATCCCAACCCTTTCATATCCACATGCATCCCCCATATATTCCACAGAGGGTGGAAATCATAAAAAACTTGCGAGCTCATCGACAACCTCGACCATAACCAGTCATGTTGTTAAAAGATGTTAAAAATAATTAAAAAGTACCTAGGAAAGTGGTTCTCATCACCTAGGCGCTTAAGGGGTGAGAAAGTGCTTAATGTGGACCCTAGTCATTTAATTTGTGAGAGACAAATTAAAAGGTGAATTTTTAGACTTAGGAAAAGTGGGTGACTTAAGTGATTTTATTTCCATTCTTGATCTCATCTAACCTCAACCGTTGGATGAGATGACTATTGAGATTCCCCCATGAGGTCGACTAGGGTAGGAGGGCGCACCCATTCTTGGGTAGTTGAAACATTTTTGAGAGAGAAAGAGAGCAGAAATTTGAGTTTGAGAAAGGAGGCCATTTTTGCAGAGCTAGGGCACACATTTTGAGGCAACAAACTAGCACTCACTTTAAGGCAAAGGTACAACATTTATTGCAGATCGTACTGTACAAATTGAGTAGGTCATACAACATTAAAGTAGGCACATAAATCGAGGTGAAGTACAGTTCAGAAAGGAGGTCATACTGTATGGATTTTCGGGTGACTGTACAACAGAAAATTGGCATGAAAATCGAGGGAAAGTAAAACCAGGTTTAACAGGTTGTACTGTACGGATTTTGTATGGTCCGTACTAATGTTTTCTTTCACATAATTTGAGAAATGTTTTGTGGTATTTTTTGAGTGGTTTTGGCACATTTCCCAAGGTGGTTGTACAACATTTAATGCCTAGAATTGAGCTGTAACTGTTGGCACAGATTTTGAGGTAGTCGTACAGCAAGGAAGAGGCACACAAAATGAGGAGAAGACCTATACATGTGTGCAGAAAATTTTGGCACAAATTTTGAGGCATGTGGCTCAGTTTGTGTGTGAAGACTTGGCACATTTTTCGAGATAAATTTGTCAATAAGTTTCTAAAGATGAATATGTTGTAAAAGATTTTCTCTGAAGATCTGAAATAATAAAACTCCCTCTCTCACTGGTTTTCCCCTTGTGGGTTTTTTCAGGGTTGTTGTTAGACCAAAAATCACTATGTTAAATTTTCTGAGTATTGTGCTGCTTATATGGTTTTATTTTTGCATTAAATATTGTTCAAAATCCTCATGTTTTAGTTCTGAAAAAGTTGTTTATATGTTGAGTTTATTTGGCTATCATATAAATGGGTTTGGGCATTAAACATTGGCTGAAAAATCAACAAGACTTGAAACTGGGTGGGGTCTGAAATTTTACATGGTATTAGGGATGAGTTAAAGAGAGACATATTTATATCATCAAGTTAGAAAAGTGGGACAACAATCACTTCACCGGACATAATTTTGAATTTTTCATTTTCAGCAAAAAAGGGTCAATGGCTACAGGTTTGAGGGTTGAGGACAGACTTGATGGGGCAACGAAATTTGGTGCTTGGAAGGAGAGGATGATCTTGATGTTGCAAGAAAATGAGTTATGGGATATTGTTGAGAACTCCACAACAAATCATGTAAATGTACCCAGTGATGACACTCTTCTATCAACATACACTAAGAAGAGTATCAAGTCTAAGAGGATTATTCTTGATGCCATCAAGGACCATTTGATTCCTTGTGTGATGGGGAAAAAAATTTCCTATGAGATGTGGGAGTCTTTGACGAAGTTGTACCAGAGTAAAAATGAAAACCAGAAGATGGTTTTGAGAGAAAAACTTAAGAGCATTAAAATGACCAAGGCTAAAAATGTGGTCACATATCTTACTAGGTTGACACAGGTGGGAGATGAGCTTGGAGCTGTGGGGGGAGCCATTGCTGACAATGAGCTTGTGAGGACATCATTGAATGGAGTTTACAAACCATGGGTTGTTTTTGTTGACGGCATTGTGGCCAGGGAGAAGTTTCCCAATTGGGAACGTCTTTGGGATGAATTTATTTAGGAGGAGACCCATAGAGGTTATGTGCATGGCAGTTCATCTACAGGTCACGATGAGGAGAATGTGGCTCTTGCTGCCAACAACAAGAAGAAATTCAAAAAGGGTCCTAAGGGAGGAAACAAACTGAAGCGTGAAGGGAAGAAGGACATGAGAAAAGTCAAGTGCTTTGCATACCACAAGTTTGGGCACTATGGAGGACAGTTTCCAAACAAGAAGAAGAAGCAGACAACAACTTCAACATCGGTGGAGGAGTTCTCCGCCAAGTTTGATAAGGAGTTTTCCTTAGTTGTGTGTCTTTCCACTATGACCACTCATTCCAGTGTGTGGTATATTGACAATGGTGCCTCCCTCCATATGGAAGGTGTTCATGAGAACTTGACAGATATTACTCATATTGGTGAACTTGAGGTGGTGCTTGGAGATGACCGGGTGGTCAAGGAAGTTGGTAGTGGGACTATATCATTTCAGAGGGAGTCTTTACCTCCCATGTTGTTGAGAGAGGTCCTATATGTTTATGGCTTGAAGAAGAACTTAGTTTCAGTTTATTCTATTGAGGAGAGGGGCTATGAGGTGGTGTTCCATGATGGGAAGGTGCTCCTTTTCCCCAAGGGGTCTAGTATCACTTCGGAAAAAGTTATTGGGACTCGACATCGAAAGTTGTATAAGATCATGTTCCACCCAACGAGAGAACTATTTCATTCTACCAACAACATTGATCTCTGTGAGTTATGGCACAGGATGATGGCACATTTTCACCATGGGGTTTTGAGGGTACTGAGGGAGATTGTGACTGGAGTTCCATATTTCATTACAAAGAATTGGGAGTTGTGCAAGGGGTGTGGTTTGGGAAAGTACACCAAGACTATTTTTCCTAGCAGTGACAGTAGAGCAGCATGTATTCTTGATCTTATTCATTCTGATGTATGTGGCTCGATGTCTTTGACATTGTTGATTGGTTTTTTATACTATGTTATATTCATTGATGGCTTCTCATGAAAGTCTTCGATTTTCTTCATGAAGACACAAGGACAGGTCTTCAATCAGAGTTTTGAGGACAGATAATGTGGGTGAGTTTACCTCCAAGGATTTCATGGAATTTTGTGTAGGAGAGGGCATCATGAGAGAGTTGATTGTTCCTTACAACCCACAACAGAAAGGGGTTGCTGAGAGGAAAAATAGGGCCATAGTTGGGGCTGCAAGAGCCATTCTACATGATCACGGGCTTCCACTATTTCTTTGGGCTCAGGCATGCTACACTGTAGTTTATTTGCAGAACATGAGTCCACACAGGGTAGTGGGGAGTATGACTCCCGAAGAGGATTTCTCTGGGAAGAAGCCTGAGGTGGGGCACTTTAGGATTTTTGGGTGCCTTACATATTCACATGTACCTTCTAAGAAGAGGACAAAGATAAAACCCATGACAAAGAGGGGGAT
Source organism: Picea engelmannii (assembly GCA_009831015.1). Lineage (NCBI taxonomy): Eukaryota > Viridiplantae > Streptophyta > Pinopsida > Pinales > Pinaceae > Picea > Picea engelmannii. The sequence goes on along the minus strand of ML789883.1, from coordinate 697,348 downwards.
CTTTGTTGGGTATAACGAGACTTCAAAGGCTTTCTGCATATACATACCTTCCTTGAGGAATAATTTTTTGAGGAGGGATGTGAGATTTGGGGAGGATGGAGCCTTTAGGAAGTCACAAGGGACAGATAGGGGTGAGAAGACATCTCCTCATATTCAGGTGAGTCCATAACAGACTTTAGTGACATAGAGCTCAGGGCCACTAGTTTTGGTGACGACTAGTCCACATGTTATAGGGCCACAGATGTCAGGATCACAGGTTACTGGTCCACATAGTTCAGGACGAAGTTCTCCAGATTCTACTTCAGGTTCATAGTCTTCAGAAGATGGGGTTGAGCAGGGAGAGCCCCCTCCACGGGGCACTACTTCAAAGAGGAGGAATCCCAAGTGGCTTCATGATACTTTGAGGGAGGCACAGGGTTCAATGGGGAATCCTAGGAAGGCTGTGAGGGAGATTAAACCTCCCAAGAGATTTTTTAGCTACATCATGATGGTGAGTAGTATCAGGGAGTCAAAGACTTCCACTTTTGAGGAGGCTACTGGTAGACATGTGTTGAAGAGATGCCATGAAGGGAGAGTACAATTCCATCATGAAGAATTATGTTTGGGAAATTGTTCCTAGACCCAAGGGGAAGTCAGTGGTGACTTATAGGTGGCTCTATAAACTCAAGTATGTTGCAGATTACAACATTGAGAAGTACAAATCTCGCTTTGTGTCTCAGGGGTTCTCACAGGTTGAGGGAGTTGATTATGATGAGACCTTCGCACCAGTTGTTAGATATACCTCGATCATGTCAGTGATCTCCATTTCAGTAGAGATGGGTTGGAAGATCCACTAGATGGATGTGAAGACCGCATTTCTGAATGGTCTTATACAAGAGGAGGTGTATATTGAGCAACCATTGGGATTTGAGGTGCATGGGAGAGATTATCATGTGTGTAGACTGAAAAATGCATTGTATGGGATGAAACAAGCTCCCAGAACTTGGTATTCGAGGATTGATGCCTATTTGTAGTAGTTGGGCTTTGAGAAGAGTGAGGCAGATCCAAACCTGTACTTCATTGTGGTTGGAGAGGATCCTTTCATACTCTTGCTATATGTTGATGATATTTTCATTATAGGGGCAGAGAGACTCATCACTAGTTGTAAGGAGAGCCTTGCTTCAGAGTTTGAAATGACTGATATTGGAATGATGCACTATTTTTTGGGATTGGAGGTTTGGAAGGAGCTTGGACACATCTTCTTGGGACAAGGGAAGTATGTTTTTGACATTCTGAGGATATTTCAGATGGAGGATTGTAGGCTCATGACCACTCCTATGATTACCAACTAGAATAAGCTTCATGCTTATGAGTCAGAGTTGGTTGATTCCACTTTATATCGTTAGTTGATCGATTTTTTGATGTATTTGGTCAATACCAAGCCATATATTTGTTTTTCTATCAACACTCTCAGTAAGTTCATGGTGGAGCCTAGGAGAGTGCATTGGGTGGCAGCAAAACACGTGCTCAGGTATCTTTGCGGTACGATAGATTATGGTCTGGACTATCAGAGAGGGGATGGAGTTTGTTTGGTGGGCTATACAGATTTAGATTGGACAGGATGCGTCCGTTACTAGAAGAGTACTTCTGGTGTTGTTTCGGATTGGGCTCAACAGTGGTGTCTTGGTTCAATCGGAAGCAAAAGTCAATGGCTTTGAGTTATACAGAGGATGAGTATATGGATTCCATTCAAGATAGTTGTCAGGCTCTTTGGGTTCACAAGTTGTTGGTGGGATTGTTTAGTGTGCATTTGAGACCTACTTTGATTGATTGTGACAATCAGAGTTGCATTAAACTCTCCGAGAATCTAGTATTTCATGACAGGTCTAGGCACATCGAGATTCATTATTACTTCATCCGGGATTATGTTCAAAGAGGAGAAGTTGAGCTACAGTACATATCTATAGATGAGCAGGTTGCGGACATACTCACCAAAGCCTTGGGCAAAGGCAAGTTTGTATTTTTCAGGGACAAGCTTGGAGTGGTGAGTAATACTTTCCTCAGTAAGAGGGAGTGTTAAAAATAATTAAAAAGTACCTAGGCAAGTGTTTCTCATCACCTAGGCACCTAAGGGTGAGAAAGTGTCTAATGTGGACCCTAGTCATTTAATTTGTGAGAGACAAATTAAAAGGTGACTTTTTGAGACATAGGAAAAGTGGTTGACTTAAGTGATTTTATTTCCACCATTGATATCATCTAATATAAACCATTGGATGAGATGACTCTTGAGATTCCCTCATGAGGTTGACTAGGGTAGGAGGGCACACCCATTCTTGGGTAGTTGAAACATTTTTTAGAGAGCAAGAGAGTAGAAATTTGAGTTTGAGAAAGGAGGCCATTTTTGCAGAGCTACGACATGTATTTCAAGGCAACAAATTAGCACACACTTCAAGGAAAATGTACAACATTTATTGCAGGTCGTACTGTACGGATTGAGTAGATCGTACAACATTAAAGCATGCACATAAATCGAGGTGAAGTACAGTTCATAAAGGAGACCATACTGTATGGATTTTCAGGTGATCGTACAATAGAAAAGTGGCACGCAAATCAAGGGAAAGTATAGACATGTTTAACATGCCGTACTGTATGGATTCCATACGGTTTGTACTGTTGTTTTTCTTGCACATAATTTGAGAAAATTTCTGTATTATTTTCTGAGTGGTTTTGGAACATTTCCCAAGATGTTCGTACAACATTTAATTCCCATAATTGACTTGTAACTATTGGCATAGATTTCAAGGCAGCCGTACAACAAGAAAGACACACAGAAAATGAGGAGCAGACCTGTACATGTGTGCAAAAAATTCTAGCATGAATTTGGAGGAGTTTGGCTCAGTTTGTGTGTGAAGACTTGGCATGGTTTTTGAGATAAGTTTTTCAATAAATTTCTGAAGATAAATATGATGTAAAATATTTTCTTTGAAGCTTCGAAATAATAAAAAATCCCTCTGTCACTGGTCTTCCCCTTGTGGGTTTTTCCAGGGTCGTCGTTAGACCAAAAATCACTGTGATAAATTTTTTGAGTGTTGTGCTGCTGATATGGTTTTATTTATGCATTATATATTGTTCATAATCCTCATGTTCAGTTCTGAAAAAATTGTTTATATGATGAGTTTATTTGGTTGCCATATAACTGAGTTTGGGCATTAAACATTGGTTGAAAATCAACGAGACTTAAAACTGGGTGGGGTCTGAAATTTTACAAAAAATTAGTTACAATGATTCCTGAAGGTATTTTTGGATCTGACCTGCATGCAATTTCTTTAAGTCCTAGCATGCAGTGCAAAATGGGTTGGTATGCACAATAAATCCTTTGTTGATGCAGGCGTTGAAACTTGGTGTTGTTCAGTATATCTTCTTGAGCATGCATGTAGTGTTTTTTTTTGGCGCATGCATAACCTATGCCAAAACTTAGGTGACAACATGCGCCCAACATTATTAGTTGGCTCATCCTCGAGCCAACATTGTTGCTTACAGCGTCATAGAGGAGGTTGATGACATTGTTGTAATTAGTTCTTGGATGAACTCTTTGAATTGGCCATCAACCTCGTCGAAAACACCTTTCAACTCCTGCACCTTGGCGCAAAAATCCTTGACATCCCATGATGTGACTGTCAATGATGTAAGGTTGATATTCTCCATCAGGTTTACAATTGGTGTTGTTGATGTTTGTGCATCTACAAGTTTGTGGTAATGAATCTAAGCTTTATCCATTGTGTCGACCATGATGCCTAAGTTCTTCTATTGTTCAGTGCATGCCGACTTAATTTCCTGAAGTTTTCTACCAGTGATTACTATCATGGATTATTTTCCTTCGACATGGGGTAAGAAAGGTAGTGCATGTTGTTGTTGTGTGATCTGGGCCTTAGTTGCTGGGATATGATTGTGATAGCACAAACTTTAGGGGCATTTTGGAGGTGCATCCAAAGTTTGAAGCTATATTCAACCACCCTTGTTAAATCTGTGACGCGTGCTTTCCCCCTTTTTAGTTCCTCTTATACCATCACCTTTTTCTATTGGAACTTCTCCTTGTATTATTAGGGAGTGTGCTTCAACCTTTCCTGAAGCTTAAGGTTTTGTCCCTTCAAGTACCCCACTCTCTCCTTTACTTTATTATGTTTGCACGGCGTGGGGAGGTTCGAACTTTATTCTATTGTACTAAGGACTTGTTCATATACCTCTTCGACTGCGCTGATTAATAGTGTGTGCATAATGAATTCCAATGTGTGGAGTTCCTTGATCTCTTGGTGGGTCGATTCAACTTCCTTACGAGAAACTGTTTCATGGTGATGACTATCTTGGGTTTGCCTATACACGGTAAGTCCTTGGTCATGCACAACCTTGATCATGAACAATCGTTTTGTTACAAAATAAATTACAATGATTCCTAAAGATATTTTCTGATCCATCCTGCATGCGGCTTCTTCAAGTCCTCGCACATATGTTGACCAAAAATTGGTCACCCCTATTTTCCCGCTCATGGAATAATAATAAAAAAATGATATTAGAAGAACAATTTTTTTGAATGATTAGAAGTTCATTGTGTATCTCTCAGTCTCATCTTCATCACGATTTTTTTGGATTCAAAATTCGAGTTCGTATGCTCAAGATATCTAGTTTTATGTCTAAACCCCTAAACATAAAAGGAATCATAGTTCGTATGCACATAGAAGGAATCATTGGAAATATAAGACGATGAAGATCACATCTAAATTGGTTTCCATTTATGGTTTTGGTATTTTGTCAAACAATTTGTTGATTTGTCTTCTTAAGTTGTGCTAGGGTTTATTATGATGGTTTTTGTAGAGTTTTGCAACACATAAATGATAGGAATATGACAACTACAGATACACAACAAGATGCAATACAATAAATCTCCACAAATACCTCAAATATGATTTTGTTTATCAAACATAATTAACCTCCATACAATAGTAGAGAAGATTTGGATCATAGATAGTAGAATAATGAGTGTGGTTGATAATGCCTCCAAAATACAATAGAAAGATGAAGATATAGGCTTCCAAAATATTTCCCAAGATGAATACCAAATATATCCAATACCCAACTCTTTCCCTTGATGTAAGTGTTTGTCTTCTCTCACAAAATGCTCCCTCACTGGCTGTAGCAAGCTAAAATTTTGACCCCCTTGAATATGACCACCAAAATCTATGAAAATATTGTCAAAATGTAGATCGAGTGATAGAGAATTCCTATTATGAATCTCCTATCTGTTGGAAGTGATCTCACAGTCCAAGTCACTAGATCCACTATGAACAATGCACCCTATTGAAGAGAAATACACCCCACTGGATAATAGAAGGAATATGCCGAAGAATACCCTCAGACACTCATGCAAAAATGTGCTAGGGTGGTAGTAAACATTCTTGGAATGAGTTCTACCAAATATCTATCCTCCCTAAGGAAAATCGAACATGTTCTCCTCAACTAGTGTGCCCCACTTGCTAAGAACCCTCATTGGTGCACCCCCTTATCAAAACTGATGGCCGAAGTAGTTCTGAACTAATGTAGAATGGTGAGGGAGAAAATTTTAATTCCTTGGCCAAGATTGGATCAAGAAAAGGAGAATGTATCACTCCCTTGTTGATATCTAGGGTTTATTTAGTCAAAACCATAAAAACCCCCAAGTACCATGGGAAACCAGACATCAAAATATCAATCCACATAATGAGAGAATATAATCTCCTATCTCTCTTTTATACCTATGTTAATATTGTCTTCCAAGTGACTTTTGCTTTACTTTTAATATTCTTTCATAAAGTCACTTTATTAATTAATTAACCTTTTTTCCTCTAAAAAGTGATTAATTTGTCCTTATGGCTTCTCTGACCACTGAAAGTCACTTTTCATCATCTTATCTTGTAGAATTCTTACTCCCGATTCCGATGAACTATTACACTAAGGTGTTTCTTCACATATTATGCCCAAAATGACATCCTTAGTGAATTTAATTAAAATACGCTCAATAATAACTTAAAATTATAGAAATCATCGAAATGCAATGAAACCAAAGACAAGATATGCAGAATGGATCCTAATGATTAAATATGATGAATAAGGTGAGTCGGGCCGAATAAAACTCCTCAACACCTCCTGATTTTACTATCACCATCAACTAGCTACTTTGACAGGCATCCCAATTTGTAACATAAGTAAATCCAAAAATGGGGAGATTACACACATGGTCAACTTCAATGGAAGAATGCTACAGTTGATGAGTATCATTCCGTAATGAAGAATGAAAAATGGGATTTAATTCCTTAACTGCAAGTAAAGAATTTGGTGCAATGTTGATGGGTCTGTAAGACAAGATTCACATTTGAAGGTAGTACATAAGGCTCATTTGTCGTCGAAGATATTTTCTTAGCAAGAAGGCATTGACTACATTGATACCTTTACACCAGGTTCAAATATGAACTTTGTTTAATTGATTCTTTCAATTGTTCCTTAGTTTGGATGGGAGGTACATCAAATGGATGTCCAAAGTGATTTTTTATTGATGGTGATCGCATTGAATAAATTTATATGGAGAAACCCCCCAATATTGAGAAGGATGGTAGTCTTGTGTGTTGATTAAAGAAATCTTTGTATGGTTTGAAACAGGCCTCTAGGGCATGGTATGCGGTGATTGACTACTTTTTATTCAATATTGGTTTCAAATAGTGTGAATTAGATCACATTATTTATGTACTACATGTAAAGGATAACACACTAATTGTTGCATTGTATGTAGATGATTTAGTCATCACTAGAAGAAATGTTAATTTAATTTTGGGTTTGAAGAAACAATTAGAAGATACATTTGAAATGAATGAACTTGGTCTATTGCATTCTTTTTTGGGCATCTAAGTCCTATATGCAGATGATGGTATCTTTATTTCTCAACCCAAATATTTTCTAGATCATTTTTTTTTTGTAAGTAAGAGATTTTATATATAAAGGGCCTTCAAAAAACTAGACTAGAGGTACAAAAACTTGAAAACAACCGCACTGTAATTACTGAACTTCCCCAATAGAGGGGAAACCAGTTCAGCCAGCCAGGTAAGTCTAGCATTTGATAGTCTAACAGTCTTATAAAACAGAACTGAGCTGACTAAGCTACAACTAAGAGAAGAAACTATTAAAGAGAAAAGAACTCCCGTGGGGTCAAACACTTGGCAAGTAACCTAGCCAGGTGGCTAGAATGGTCGTGTACCAAGGCTCCTCTTCAATGGGTGTCCCTTTGCCTTCCAAATGCATGTTAGCGTCCACGTTGCTCTCGTCCATGTTGGCAGCTGGCAGGGCATCTCCAGGCGGATTGTACACATGCTGGCCTGTAGCTGTCGCAGCCTCCGTGTCCTCATGCTTGACCTTCTCCACAACGACCTCTGCTGAATGTTGCGGCTGAGCATTCTTGTCATTGCTCTCTGCATGGGGTTCCTTTGCTGAAGCCGCGCCTTCTGGAGTGGAAGGGAAAGCATCCTGGAAGGTGGATATAATCTGAAGGAGGGTCGATATCTTTCCATCCATAATCTGCAGTCGGAATTGGAGGTCCTCCAGTCCTTGATGGAGTTCGAAGACCAGACCATAGAGAATGGTTAAACTTTCTTTCAGTTGCAAATCAGGGATGGAGTCGGTAGACGTGTACGCGCTGTTTCGGGCACTTCAAAAAAGAGGTGGCGCCCCCATGGGAGGCTGTGAGGAGCAAGCTATCGGTGCAAGAGAAGGTTCGCTGGTTCTGGAGTTCGGTGGGATGACAAGAAATCATGAAAAAGAGCCCGGCGAGCTATTAGTAATGGCTAGGCATTTGAACCGGGAGGCAGGCGGGGTGGAGGAGGCAAGAGGTGCCAGCTCGGGATGCAGAGGCGGTGAGGAGAATGTGGAGGGAGAACCAGGGGGAGAAATAGAGGTTCGGGGCCGAGGAGGATGCCATGGAGAGCCTCTTCGCGACCTTCCTCTTTGACGCGACATAATGTTCTTCGTTTGAAGGCAGATAATGGCTAAGTGATCCAGGCAGATGCAGAGAGCCTGGAGAGGGCCAAGGGCTATGAACACCATGAAAATCCAAGTTAATCCAGGCCAGGGCAGCGGAGGGATGTGGGATTTGGTCCTCGAGCGAGGATGAGAGACACTTACAGACATAAAAGCCATAGAGAAGTTTGTAATGAGGGTCGGGCACACCAGAGTTAATGGTGCTGCAGCGACGTGAAGCCGAATTAATGTAGGGTCGAGGCGGTGGTCGTTGGCACGATCTCATCACATGGCTCCTTGCCTTGTTGGCCTGACCGCTCTCCCGCTTCGCGCCATTTGTCTCGCACTAACACCCCATTCGGGGGAAATATTTTCTAAATCATTAATAGAAGTTTGGAGTGGGATATTGTAAGCCCCATGCTATGCCTTATTTGATGGGAGTGAATCCAACCAATGGGTGTGATTCTCTGAAATTCGATGCTACACTCTTTCAATAGCTTGCCAATAGATTTATTTATTTAACTCATAGTCAACTTGATTTTATCTTTGTTGTTAGTGTGGTTTATCAGTTCATGTAGGATCATTAAGAAACTCATCTTAAAGCCACAAAGAGAATAGTTCATTATTTCAAGGGAACTTACCCGCTTGGTATAAAGTATTGCAATAACAAAGTGAACTAGTTAGTTGGTTACATTGAATTAGATGGGGATGGAGATGGAGATGAAAATAGTTCAACACATAGTTATGTATTTTGAATTATCTTTGGACCCACTATCTAGTCTTGTAAAGAGTAGAAGGTGGTTTCTTTATCAACCACAAAAGCATAATATCACGATGCAACAAATTTTGGCACATAATCCATATGGATTTGACATCTCATGGGTGAACTTGGATTTCTAGTTGAGGCATTGACTATGGTGTATTGTAATATACATGCTATTGAATATGGTGTATTGTGCAATAAATGTTATAGAAAATATTGTTACACACACTAGAATGAAGCATGTGGAGCTTCAAGCTCACTATTTGAGATAGTTAGTAAAATTGTTTTTGTAAATCTTATTTTTTGCATGATAGATGATCAAGTTGTTGATATATTTACGAAGCCTCTATAGTAAGATATGCTTATGAAACTTTGAGCTATGCTTTGGCTTCATGACATTGCAATTATGGGGTGTGTGTGTGTGTAGAAGTGATTTCACCGCCTGAATCTCTAGAGCATTGTTGATGGGGGGTTGTTGGAATAGTAGGATTTGTAGGTTCATCACACCTCTATATTTTCTATAGATACTTAGTTGATAATTGATAATTGACAAGTAGAGTTGACTGGGAGGTTGACTAAATGGTCGATTGAGGAGTTCTCTAGGAGACTTACCAAATGGTCAACTAAGTATTTGACTAGTTGGGAAGTTATAATAGAATAGTCGATTAGTGTACATAACAAGGCGGAAATTAAGGAGTTTTTTAAGCACCCTAGCCAATCTATGTGGATCTCATCTTTCTCACTTAAAAGGAGTTGGTTGCATCTTGGTGCTATGTAATATGGCGTCGTGGGTCGATCTATGACATGGTGAACAATAACTTGTGTATGTGTTGTGTATGGAAATATTTTGGTTTCTTACACTTATTTGTATGTTGAGATATGCTTGGTTGTGATTAAGTGATATAATGGTGTCCTTAGACACCTCTTATTTCTTGGAATACTAGCTCTCTAATCTACTGAACCCTTGGATTCTCCAACATGACTATCAATTGATTCTCCACCTACCTTAAGGGGGACTACAAAATGAACAATTGAAGGAGAATAAGGGGTTCATTTGGTGGATGGTTCTTGGGTATTTCAACACGGTAACTGACGGTGAAGAAGATTTCTTCAATTGAACAATAGTAGGAGGTTGTCAAATATCGATTGGAATGGAACATAGGAAACTCACTCTAAACATAAGTACCAACTTAATGAGAAATGTGACTTCAAAACGAGAACTCTGGCCCAAAAAACCCATATTTTTGCATAAAAAACATTAAAATCAACACCCAAATCAATAAGTGGTGCTACTAGTAGCTTGATTTTTTCAAAAGGGGTCAAAATTACAACATTTTTCAAGGATGGTCTTCAAAACTCATACAATAGTTCATAAAAACCTTAAAATTAACACCTAAATAAAAAAGTGACGCTAATTGAAATTGTGGTTTTGACAATAGATCCCTATGCCAAAAAAACCCCAAAATTGGATACAAAATGGTCACTTGAATTTTTTTTTATTAAAATTGTTTTTCCTTAAATTTACATCGAAAAATAAATAAATAAAAATGATAAAATCTTCACAATTTTTTTTTTAAT
>ML789883.1:640568-657746 GCA_009831015.1 Picea engelmannii | reverse complement strand
AATGGAGAAATTATAATAATATAATTTCTCCATTAATGCCCCCGCGAGGGTGGGAGGGGGGGGAATTAATGGAGAAATTATAATAATATAATTTCTCCATTAATGGACAAATTTTGAACAACTCTCCTGTCCTCTCGCTTTCTGAGTCATTTTGAAGGTGGTGATTTGAAACGTATCCCTGCCATCTACAAAATCTTAGACTGTAAGACTGCTGCCCTGAAAATTCTTATGCAACTGAAATTTGAAAACAAAAACAAAACCAAAGCATATCTTTGGTTTTACTTTCAATTTCAAAGGATATCTCTACAGCTCCAACCAAGGAACCTGTTGTAATTCTCAAGACCTTGGCCGCAATCTCTGTTTGGTTTCATTTTGAGAGATCGCACACAATCTCTGTGTCGCTGCATATGGAGGAGCTCATCCAGCTTCAAAGTTCTAGGTGCGACATCACTTTTTTTCCAACATGGAGGTCAGTGACTGGAAAACTATTACTTCACAGGGAATAATGAGTTCCATATGATGATCAAACCCATACACTTCCTCGACCTTCTCTAGCAATGCCCGGAACAGAGAATGATTCAAATAAATTGTGGGAATGATAAATCTACTGCGTTCGCTTCCAACATACACTGCACAGTGTCCCTTGGGAACATCTGTGGGCAGAGGACTGCATGATCTTCCCACGACCTCGTCTTTCATTGTGAAATATCTTGTCTTATTTGGAGAGAGGCGATAGCCAATTCCCTTAAAGCCATGGGAAACCTTGCAAAATGCTCTGATGATCTGCTTCAAATGAAGAACTTGAGGATTCCTCATCCTTATTGCTATTGAATTTCAAAGCAAAACAATTATCACAGAAAACAAGGGATGGAAAGCTTGCACACAAGACTCTGGTAAGACCATACATTCATTCTCTATATATAAGCACTTAGAATTGACATCCACGTCATAATTAATAGTCATATGATTAGTCCTAACTTGGTCTTGATCAGTTGGGCTATGATATGGTGGGATGTGATAGTTCGGGTGGTAGATGAGCGAGAGTTTGAACAATGATTCAGTTGCAAGAATTAATCATAAGCTGTTGGTCGGGCTCTGGTCGATAGGTCTGGTGGGGTGTCAGAATCTTGTTCAGCGGGGAAGGAATTCTAACCCTTGATCTCAAGGTTATGAGTCTCTATAATTACTAGAAAAGGTATTTTTATAGTAATGCAAAATTAACAATTGTTGCATGTAAGATTAGTTCTTGCCAAATAATAAACTAAGCTGTCATGTTGTGTATGTCCATTTATTTGTTATCTTTGTTAGAGGGCTAGTGGCCACAAAACTATGGCCACAAAAGTAAGTGTTGGTTTTATTATCATGTCACCAAAAATTTAAAATTATGAGAGTGAAAAGTCTTGTAAGCCATAGTTATTATTATAATGTCCATAATATATATATATATTTCAATCAACCAGTATATACATCCTACATGAAATCTTTAGTCCATCATTTCGTCACATTCCTTGATTTTATTTATTTGAAGGAGTAATAAAAGCATGATGTATAAGATTGTGATTAACGTTAATCAAATAATAGGAGTATGGTATGACTATCATGTTATAGTGCCACGTTGAATTAATTATTTTCTAAAATTCTCTTTCTCTACATCACTTCCTCTTCGATCTATGTACTTGAAGCAAGACCATTTTTATGCATTGAATGAGTGTTGAAACCCTGTAAACATTGATGATTGGCATAGAAAGATTAGAGATCAGAGTGTAAATTGAGAGATGATGAAGAAATCAAAATGAATTACAAACCATATTGAGTAGTGATTGAGTTGAATTTAGGCAATTTTGTTGTACTTGGATATTTGACTATTTGGATCCGGACTTTGTTAAAAGTCCGTTGAAAAATGATTTTCGGATGCCTGTGACTTGGATGGAAGGTTCCTATGTTAAAAGGTTCTGCTTAAATTTTGAACTATCAGGATTATCTGGATCTAGTCTCTAGTGTTAAAGTGATTAAAGGTAGTGTTAAGGTCCTAACCCGCACATAGGTAGATCAATGTATTCGGATGTAATAAAGGTCAATATTAATAAGGCCTTTAAATAAAATAGAATAAGGTGGATGTAAGAAGACCTAATCGAAGCTTCCGCTTCTAGAAGGATCTTCCATCTAGATGCTTCTCTTAAGAGACATATTTAGTATAAATAAGGGTCGAGGGTATGAAAACCCTAGCTTGGAGATTATTGTAACAGAGCGCTTCTCGACTGGAGGTTGCCCCCTCGAAGAGGCCTGTGAACATTATTTTCTGAATCAAAGTACTATTTCAGTTGTTGCTCTTATATTATTTATGTGTTATTGTGGAGATTATGCTGGTTATATTACTGTTATTCTACCATTTCTAGCATTTCATTTCTGTTCTGCATATTTATTATATCTGGTATCTTCCAAGTGGTATCATAGCACTTTCCCTGGCATAAATTGTGGGAATTTTTTTTCAGGGTAGAGACATTTTTCGACGTCTTTAAGACACAGAGATATGTTGTTACACACATAAACCCGCGGTTGAGGGATTCATACATGCGGGAAATACAAGTGGTTCTTAAGCGCACATTTGTTGGCCACCCTTGTAACCCCTGTTGGTATCCCTTCGAGTGGTAGTGCATTAGACAACACATGTGTACGGATCGGCCTAGCTTTCCTGAAGCCCTCTTTAGATAAACCTATCGGTCGTCGGACTGCTATAGTGTCACCGAGAACAACACTCGGGAAGATACTCTCTAGTACCTGAGTAGTCGAGTAGTACGACTAAGAGTACGGTCTATCCTCTTTAGTTAGTGCTCTGAGATATTGGGCTGAGTACTACTGTTGGACCTCGCACGTATATTAGAGAGATATAGCACAAGGAAAACCCTTATCTGTAGAACCCTTGAATACCTAAGCCTTGTGGGATAGAAACATAAACACATTAAAACCGACCAGATATATTGCCGCACAACTATGTTCAGGTTGCCAAGTAAATAGACATTTCTTTCAGGTTACGAATTTGGGGATTTCATCACTGCAATATTCTTTAGACCGGAATATAACTCCGTAGGTGTAAAAAAAAAAAAAAGTCTGGAAATTTTTTCACCATTATTTGAGACCTATTCCATTGGATTCATCTCTTTGCCCTTATCACAGTCATCCATATCATTTTTCGGTAAATTGTTTTTACCCCGCCTGCCCCTTTTCAGTTCACCCATCCTCATGGCCCATACCCGTAGCCAAGAACTGGAGTCTCGCTTCAACACCTTGCAATCCAGTTTCCTCAAGACCCAAATAGAAGTGAAACAACTCAGTGCTACTGTTGCCTCCCGAGATACATCCATCAATACCACCATAAATGCATCCCTGTAGTCCTCAATGGAGGAAGTCAAACAAGAACTGACCATCCAGCTTGAATCTGTCTTTGCATCACTCTGCACCAAACTAAAGATCCCCATTGATGACCCTTTTCCTGACGCACATCCAAAGACTGAAGGTGAACCTTCATCCCATTCCCATACCTTTCATCCCCATCACTTTCAACGTGACATACGCCTTCCGCGGGTGGATGTAACCAAATTTGATGGCTCGGATCCCACTGGTTGGGTCACCTAAATGGAACATTATTTCTCTTTATATGGAATCACAGATGACTTGGCCAAACTCAGGTATGGTGTTCTCCATCTAGATTAAGAAAGCTGGCAATGGTGGCAATGGAGAAAAAATTCCCGTCAAGGGTATATTTCTTGGACCCAATTTGTGACTGAGCTTTATGAATACTTTGACACTGACACCAACCATTTGGGCCGTTTGACAAAATTGAAACAATCAGGAACAGTCGAAGACTTCATAACTACATTTGAGCGCCTGGCTTTTTGAATAGAGGGCATGACTGATGCTTTCTTTCGAGAGTGTTTTATTAGTGGCCTTAAGGAGGAGATTCGGGTCCATATCCTCATGGCTCGACCCTCGAGTTGGGTGGAGGCTACTAAAAAAGATAAATAAGCACAACAAGTTGTATCCTCTCAAACCTGTAAACCTTCCTTTATCCCTCGCCCTAAACCCATAAATTCCACTACTCCCTCCGCCCCTTTAAAGATCCAAAAATTGACTAGGGCTAAAACGGTTGAACGCCAACTCAAAGGCCTTTGTTATAATTATGATGACAAATATTTCTCGGGCCACAAATGTAAGGAACAAAATCTTTTTATGGCCATCTCTGAGGATATTTCGGAAGAGGATGTTGAAACTCCCATTGTGCCTGAGTCACCTGAAATCACTGACATAACCCCTCCCTCTGACCCTCCCGAAGTAGAACCGATCATTTCCCTCAATGCTCTCACTGGCTTCTCCGCCCCCCAAACCCTCAAGTTAATTGGTTACATCAAGCATCGAAAGGTCATCATTCTAGTTGATAGTGGAAGTACACATAATTTTATTCATTGCCACATTTCCCAAGAAACCCATTGCTACATCCATGCCATCAACAATTTCCAAATTATGATTGCCAATGGTGGTTCCATGAAATGTGGAGGGCGCTGTGAAAATGTGCGTCTCCAAATCAATGACTACCAACTCAAATCCCATATGTTTGCTATCGACATGGGCGGTTGTGACATTGTGTTGGGTGTGGACTGGCTAAGGACCTTGGGTCCCATTCTCATGGATTTTAAGGACTTAACCATGCAATTCGACCAGGAAGGCCACCAATATAAATTCCAAGGCATCACTGCTGGTTCACCCGAGGTCATTAGTTCCCATCATATGGAAAAGCTACTAAAAAAAGGTCACTCTGGTGTCATTGCCCAACTCCATGCCATACACGCAACAGAGACACCCCCGGTGCCGCAAGACATCCAAGCTCTCCTTTCTAAACATCAAATGGTATTTTCCACTCCCCAAGGACTCCCTCCTTCCCGTGGTGTTCATGATCATTCCATTCCCCTGGTACCAGGAAGCCTTCCTCCCAATATATGTTCGTATCGCCACCCCTTTTCACAAAAAAATGAAATTGAGAAAATGGTCCAGGAACTCCTTACTATAGGCGTTATCCGTCCTAGTATGAGCCCTTACTCTTCTCCGGTAGTCATGGTCTTGAAGAAAGAAGGTTCTTGGAGAATGTGTCCTAAATTTTGTGCCCTCAACAAACTGACCATTAAAGATAAATTTCCCATTCCTATCATTGATGACCTCCTGGATGAATTGAGTGGAGCCCAATTCTTTACTAAACTTGATCTTCGCTCGGGCTATCACCAGATATGTATGAAAGAGGCAGACATCCCCAAGATGGCCTTTCGAACTCATGAGGGCCACTATGAATTTTTGGTCATGCCCTTTGGCTTGTGTAATGCCTCTTCCACCTTCCAAAGCCTCATGAACCATGTCTTCCATCCCTTTCTCCGTCATTTTGTCTTAGTTTTCTTTGATGATATCCTCATCTATAGAAAAACCTGGACATACCATCTTACTCATGTGGATCAAGTTCTCCATCTACTCTCTCAGCACCAACTTTTCCTGAAACAGTCTAAATGTGCTTTTGGTGCCTCAAAAGTAGAATACTTGGGTCATCTGGTGGGCAGGGATGGCGTCAGGGTGGAATCGAAAAAGATTGAAGTTATGCAAGACTGGCCACACCCAAAGACTCTCAAAATATTGCATGGATTTTTAGGCCTCATAGGGTATTATCGCAGGTTTGTTAAGAACTACGGAAAGATTGCAGCACCTCTCACTGCTCTCCTAAAAAATAACTCTTTCACTTGGACTCTAGTAGCGGCTCAAGATTTTCACACCTTGAAGACGGCCATGTGCACCACTCCGGTTTTGGCCCTTTCTGATTTCACAAAGACCTTTGTGTTGGAATGTGATACCTCAGGGAAAAGAATCGGCGTTGTCCTTATGCAAGAGGGTTGACCTTTGGCCTTCACCAACAAGCAACTGTCTGAAAGGAATATGGGCAAACCCATTTATGAAAAGGAAATGTTGTCTATTCTACATGTCGTTAAGCTGTGGAGTCCTTATCTTTTGGGGAAATGCTTCCAAATTAAGACCGACCATCAAAGCCTCAAGTACTTTCTGTAACAACGCATTTCCTCCCAGGAGCAACAAAAGTGGGTGACTAAGCTCTTTGGATATGATTATGAGATCATTTACAAGAAGGTCAAAGACAATGTCGTGGCGGATGCATTGTCCCGAAAATATGAAGACGAAGGATCCCTTTTTTCTCTTTCCTTCATTGTACCTGATTGGCTCCAAGTTGTGTGCTAGGAATGGCTTCAAGATCCCAAAAGTTCACATCTGATCCAACAATTGAAAACCAAGGCTCCGGCTCCCCCAGGGTACTCCTGGCTCCAGGATGAGCTTCGATACAAAGGTCTTTTGTATTTAAGTAAACAATCCAAGCTTAAATCCATGGTACTTTCTAAGCTTCATGCTACACCCACAGCGGGGCACTCAGGGTTCACCAAAACATATGATAGGGTCAAACATTCTTTTTTCTGGGATGGTATGAAGCAGGAAATCCATAATTTTGTTGCTAAATGTGAGGTGTGTCAATGCAACAAGGGAGAAATAGTCAAATATTTGGGCACACTACAACTGCTTCCGATTCCCCCTTCTATTTGGAAGGATATCTCTATGGAATTTATTACCGGCTTACCCAAATCGAGGAATAAATCAGTCATAATGGTGGTTGTGGATCGCCTTTCCAGGTATGCTCATTTCTGCGCTCTTCACCACCCATTTACTGCATCCACGGTGGATCAAATTTGCATGGACCAGGTCTTCAAGCTTCATGGCATGCCACACTCTATTGTTTCTGATCATGACCCAAATTTCACAAGCAATTTTTGGCAAGAATTGTTTAAGCTACAAGGCACCCAATTACATCTCAGCTCAGCTTATCATCCCCAGACAGATGGTCAAATGGAATTTTTCAACAAGTGTTTGGAAACATATCTGAGGTGCTTTGCCTCTAAAAAACAACACCAGTGGGCTCAATGGTTACCCCTCGCCGAATGGTGGTACAACACTTTATACCATACAACCACTCGCATGACTCATTTTGAAGTGGTATATGGACATAAGCCACCTTCAGTTCTCTCATACTTACTGGGTACCTCGAAGGTCTAGGCAGTTGACCAAACACTTACAATCCAAGAGGATATTCTTCGTACCCTTAAAGAGAACTTGGTTATGGCACAGAATCACATGAAGCAGCAAGCAAATCAAGGTCACTCTGAACATCAATTTGCAGAAGGGGATCAAGTGTTTATGTGACTACAACCATATAAGAAAACTTCCCTCAAGGCCGAGCATTGTCAGAAGCTAGTGCCCAAATGTTATGGTCCTTATACAGTTCTCAAGCGTGTGGGACAAGTCACATATCAGTTAGCTCTGCCCAACCAGTCGAAGCTACATCCTGTTTTTCATGTTTCATGCTTAAAGAAGGTGATTGGAACCAGGTGCCAAATTTAAACCAACCTTCCAGAGTTAGCTGGAGAAGGATCCATTTGACTACAACCAGAAGCAGTTTTGGACCAGCATGAGCGTCGCCTGCATCAGAGAACCATCAAGGAAGTGCTAGTCCAGTGGAAAGATACGACTCTAGCATATGCCACTTGGGAACCAGCTACCATTCTGAAATAGTTTCCACATCTCAAGCCTTGAGGACAAGGTTGTTTTTAAGGGGGCGAACATGTTAAGGTCCTAACCCGCACATAGGTAGATCAATGTATTCGGATGTAATAAAGGTCAATATTAATAAGGCCTTTCAATAAAATAGAATAAGGCAGATGTAAGAAGACCTAATAGAAGATTTCGCTTCTAGAAGGATCTTCCATCTAGATGCTTCTCTTAATAGACATATTTAGTATAAATAAGGGTCAAGGGTATGAAAACCCTAGCTTGGAGATTATTGTAACAGAGCGCTACTCAACTGGAGGTTGCCCCCTCGAAGAGGCCTGTGAACATTGTTTTTTGAATCAAAGTGCTATTTCAGTTGTTGATCTTATATTATTTATGTGTTATTGTGGAGATTATGTTAGTTATATTACTGTTATTCTTCCATTTCTAGCATTTCATTTATGTTCTGCGTATTTATTATATCTAGTATCTTCCAGGTAGAGACGAATGTCTGACCCGTAGATGAGTGGTTCCACTCTCCATATTTCGGTATTTGATTGGGTATGAGTTAAAGGTTATTGAGAATTGAGCCTCTAGACTTTAGGAAAGGTTCCAAGCCATATAGATTCTCATGTGATAAAGACCCACTAGCTGGATCGTAGACCCCACAACCCATACAACATTACAACTCAACAAAAGAGTGAAGGTTAAGTTATAGAAAGGCATGCCATTGTGAAGTGGATCATGTGACATGGCACCAAGATCCCATCTTAATGATTAAGTGGAGTTGTTGAAACATTTGGATATTTGGATCTCTGGATCATCCAAATCCAAGATTCTAAATAAAAGGTCATTTGGATTATTTCCATGCCGAATGGATTCCAACATCCATATTTTGTATTTTGAGATCTTCCACATCCAGAACAGAGCCTTTCGATAAAGGTATGTATCTAGAGGTTTCCGCTAGCTGGACATCCTAGATTTTGGTGTTTCACATATTATTTCCACTCCATAAATGCTAGATTGGTTGGACCAAAGGCTCATCAGAGTTTTATATAAAGATTGTAACAATTTAGAATTTCAGCTTGCCAAGGTTTGAAGGTATCAAGATTTTCTAAGGTAAAGAGATCGCTACCACTCATCGAAACATGCTCAACGAAATTTTATGTTGGAATCTGACACCCTATCACAAATTATCCTTGTATCTAAAATGTAAGGAGCGAAAGCTGTAGGTGCTGCAGTAGACTAGCTTTTATTTAAATGGAAGAACTGGGCACAAACAAAAAACCTAATTGTGCATATTTAATTATGGATTAAAGAGCCTCTTAAATTCTTGTAGAAACTAGTTCAATTCACATATTAATAGTTGTAGAGGAAAATGATTTAATTTTAAAAAAATATACAAAATTCAATAAAACAATATTAAACATTGGAAAACACCATAAATTTGTACTCAACATGTTAACTAATATGTAATCACAAAAATGATTTAAACTTTTTTTAAAATTACAAAAATTAATCAAACAATGTTAAACATTAGAAAACACCATAAATTTGTAGTCAACATCTTAACTAATATGTAGTCAATGGGCAAAATCATCATTATAATCCCCTTGGCATGTACTAATAAAACATTTTTCATAAACAATATTGTGAAATTGTGTACAGTTGGATATTTGTTTTTTCTTTCCCTTTTACAAGATCTCTCTAATGTCACTTTTTTCCTATTTGTCACCAAAATCTATTTATACCACAATAAAAATGTGAGAAAGATATCCATTTCATTTGACAACACTTCAGATATGCAAATAGGTTTGATTTCATAATAAAAAAACTATCTGACATCTCCAGGATTCATGTGACAACACTTCAGATATGCAAATAGGTTTTCTTTCATTCATAAGCTCCTTTATTTAGTCCCATATGTGCTTGCTTTCGACTTTTCATTGATCTGGGTACACATTTCCATCAATTCTATGAAAAATCTCGAAGGTTCAATGTTCTCATTCAATTCGAAGGAAAATACCTTCTTCTGTACTAGTGGTAGCTTCTCCTGGATCTTCATTACTGTCTAGGCTGTAATTTGGTGTTGCAAACTAGGTTTTAGCAACAACTCGTTGATGTTGAGCGAATTAATTTGGTTCATCTGTTGGATGATAGATTGTATACTTTCCTTATTCTTTCTGGAGCTTTCTTTATTCTTTTCTATGTCAATTTGCTTGATGTCTCAGATATATCATTATCTTTGAATTCAACCAATGCTGTCTCTACAATAGACAGGGTATTCAGACAAGCCTCCTTTGCCTCCCTAGCAAGTTTCTTTCTTTCTTGTAGGTTTGTCTCTCAAACTTTCAAGGCCATTTCAACTTTCACTTGTTCAGATTGTGAGAAAGGGGCAAGACCAAGAATATTGGTTTTCTTCCTGCATACAATGAATTCCTGAAATTTGGATCTGGCCATACATACATCATTTTATTTCTCATAAATTATTTCCAGAGAATTATTTATTGCCTTATAGTATTTCTAAATAGTATCCATTTTTTGATACTGATCTTGATTGTCAGCTTCCATCTTTTCATTAATTTCAGATGCTTGTTTTTGGAATGAAGTATTATCTGTGTTTGGCTTTTCCAGTGAAGCTATTCTGGTCTACAACTGTTGTATTGAACTCTCTCACTGAGAAATTATGGAATTACTATTTTGGACAATCATCTCCATTTTTTCCTGTAGCTGATTCATTTGTTATTTATAAGCCAACCTGATTTTCTCTATGTCATAATTCATTCTAATCATGATAACCTGTTATGTGCTCTGCATTTCATTCTGCATTTGTTCAACCAAGAGAGACTTTTCTTGCAATTGCTTTGAAAGATTGTCCAAAGACCATTGGTTGGCAGTGGCAACTGCTCCTAGTGAATTCAGAATCTCTTTGGCAAATCCAGGGTCATTTTTTTCATGTTCATCATATACTATTTTGTGTTTCTTGGTGGTCACTCCTCCCTTTTGGTGAGATTCTTTTCCGATGATAGATTTTATTTTCTTATTGAAAAATAAATTGGATGGGGGAATCTATTAAGGCGATATGGGAGTGATTTCATATAGATGGATGACTTCAGAACTAGGAACCTCAAAACTGGTTGATAAAGGAGTTACTGAGGGAATAAGGGAAATAATTGCAGTAGACTTTTTTGCACTAGTAAGACTGTTAGTAATAGTGGTAGTAATTGGTGATGAAGGGGGAGAAGCATGATCATCTTTCATGAATGCTTCAAGGGAAGATAATAACTCTTGATCATTTAGGACTGGCATTGATGCTTTTGTATTTTTAAATAATGCATCTCTATTGTTCAATACTTGTTCAGTTTTGTCATCAGTGGAGCTACTTCGCTGGGTTCTATGGATCTAATTTCATGTGAAGATGGAATGTGATTTGACTCTTCTTGCAAAATATTATGCAAGTTGTTCCTTCGGTGGTTTTGAAATCTCAGGAATGCAACTTGTTGGTCAGGAGGCATAGAATGAAATATGTTTATGACTTCTTCATAGGATCTAGCTCCTCGGAAAACATTGTCATAAGGGAAATCTTCGTGTATATATCTTTTCATGTTGAATTGGGCCAAATGATTCTCTACTATTCTATGAGGATCATGTTTTTTGAATTCAATGTCAACTAATTTGACATCTTCTAAGGCCGCAACCTCGAATTTTGAATGACCAAAATCTAACAATGTAAACATGCCAACTTGTATCAGAAAAGATGGCCATGCATTTTTCTGAGCCACTTTAAGATCTTTGGTGATTCCCCCTACGACTGTTTGGGATGCCACTTATCTACAGACTAGCCTATTAGACAAGAATTTTGGAAGGACACGGGGAGAAGTGAAGTAGACAAACACTCCGATGTAAGAGAAGTTTTGTTCAATGTACCGGTCTGCAATTGTGCCTAAGTTCCCCATAATGTGCTCTGAAATATTGGGCGAAGGGTGACAATAGAAAGCTACATGAATTGATACCACTAAATTGTGACAAATCTCATAAAATAAATCTTTAGCGTTTTCTTCCCATAGTTTGGAGTGGTAGAAATGTATAGGCTCAAAACTAGCCAGGGTCTAGCTGCAGTTCATCAGGGGAAATGGAGTCATGAAGAAAATGGCATAGATGGTGTAGGTGAAAATGTAAAAAGGAGCATGTTCGACTCTTGATTTCAACAATTTGTAGTTGACAACCTCCTTAGCTAGGTTATTCGACAACATTTTTGCCTAGTTGAACATATAGCCTTCAACCACTTAATTGATTATAGAGACCCATTTAACTGTGAAATGTGTCAGGTTTTTCCTTCCAAATAGTTGGCAGAGCATCATGGCAATGTATAAAATGTGAGAATCTAAGGATGTTGTGGAATATATACCATGGGAACTGGATTTAAACTTGGCTGGTTTTCCCCACCAGGTCTTGATTATGTCATGACCAGTTCTGCCATATTGAGTGCA
Organism: Picea engelmannii; assembly: GCA_009831015.1. Classification (NCBI taxonomy): domain Eukaryota; kingdom Viridiplantae; phylum Streptophyta; class Pinopsida; order Pinales; family Pinaceae; genus Picea; species Picea engelmannii. The sequence goes on along the minus strand of ML789883.1, from coordinate 645,618 downwards.
TTATTTCCTTTCAAAATCTAGAATAAATGTTGCATTATATGTGTATTTGGGTGTGGAAGATAGTTTATACATTACCGAGGTGTTCTGGTAACTGATAATGCTTCTGGTTTGAATTTCAACGTGCTCCAGAGCCCCAACTTATCATGTCATTTTAGGGTATTATCTTTGGTCGAGCAACAATCCTATGTAGTTCAGACTGAACTACCAACCTGATCTTGGTTGAGAACGACTCATCTTCTTTCGATGAATCCTCCTAACATAGAAGAATCTCATGTTTCAAGATATCATAGACCTATTTCCAAGACTTGATGGCGTCTATAATTCACGGAGTGGTGTCAGAGAGAATATATGTGTTTTGGTTGGAATCATATGCTGATGCATCTTTCTTCTTCCCTGGTTTGTGTGGTGCCATAATTATTAGAGAAATGAAATTAACCTTACTGTGATAAGAGTAGCCTCTAAGCTCTCAATTACTGAATTGAAAACTCTAATTGAAAATGGTAGAATGACTTGAGATTCGAAATGTGTTTATTCATAAAGTCTATCAATCTTCGTATTGATCTACTAACAAGGTGATTATTAAAATTCTATGGAATTTATTAACTAGCAATTGTGAAAATCTTTAACCTTAGCACGTTATAAATGCCATTAATACTTTGGTGGTTCGGCGTTCACAGGCTTGAATTTAAGAAAAGACAAATATGTGGAAGGAAGAATTGCGGGAGCAACTAATCATTAACTAATCACTTTTATCTTTTAATTAATCACGCTTTAAAAAACCTTTAGCCTTAAGTACTTTAGAACTTTGGTATTCGGGGGTTTTGAATGAAGGATGATAGAAATATTTTGAAGGTGGAATTCCTGGAGTAAACATTCGAACTGTTATAGGTATTTCGGGGCCTCAGAACCTCAGAGCTTTGGAACCCTCGGTGGTCCAAAAAAAATTCTTTGTTTTATTTTCTGAAGGGAAATCTCCCGGAGTGACATGCCAGTGATGACGTGATTTTTGAGTGATGTGTCAAGAAATATGGATGACACATTTCACCTAAAAATATGTGAATAAGATGACACGAATGTTTAAAACAAGTGTTAGGTGCCATCCCAAGAAAAAAAATAATGGCACGTGTGTTATAACTCATTTGTAGACCCTTTTAAAGATTATTGCAAGGAGCTGTCTTCAGGACTTCGAAACTTTGTATATTTGGGGTTTTTTTTTTTAGATGCCTTGAAACTCCCGAAGCGCAAAGTCTTGAAGTGACCATTGAAGGTTTTCTTTTAAAATTTGAGTAGGTTTATAATGCAGAGAACACGAGATCTGTTTGATCAAATTTAATGGAATTCATCAACGGATGATATTGTAAGCGCCTTATTAATACATAACGATCATCGATTTATTTAATTGAAAAGAAATTCCCTAAGTTTTTTTGGTGAAATTTTGTTTTAAGTGGTAAAAACAAAATATTTTAAAATTTAAAAGTTTAAAATTCTAAAGTGTTATAACAACTTCAATTATCTTACAAGATGAAGAAGATATTCTAAGATTGGGCACTCGGGGTGTCATCCTTAGACATATCAGTCAACTAATCATTTAGGTTACAAAGAATCATTTTTACAACATGAGGTCTAGATGTGGAAATGGTGATAGAATATGGTTTGGAAAACCCAAAGTCCAACATAAAACTAACACCCATATGTGGGTTCAAATCAACAACACCTGCGCATTCGGAGTTTCAAAATCGCACAGGTTTTAAGAAAAAGCGACAACTTGCAAAGCCCCAAATAATTGCAGTGCCGCAGATCCGAATGTGTGAAGTGCCACATCACTTCAGGAATGTACCACTCTGGGAGTTTTCAATCCAAAACAAGTCGAAATCGTCGAACGCCGAAGAGTCGGAGTTAAGAAATCATGAGATACTTAACGATAAGATACATTAATATTGGGTTAAGCGAAAATAAACATGGTTAATGACTCTGGACCCATACCAGTCCGAGAGATATACAAACTCTGCATAGAGAAACTCTCGAAGGGAGAAGTTCTAGAGGCATGTGGCAGTGATCCACGAAGGACATGTGGCATCAACCAATAAAGACACATGACATCATGTGACACGAGGTGACCACATCAGTCTAGGCCCGTACTACTCTGGGAGTTATACAAGCCCCGCATTCAGAAACCTCCGAATCCCTAAGTACTAGAGAGACATGGCATCAATCTGTTGTTGACATGTGTCATAAAACTATCGCAAATACGTGGCGTCCATCAGTCAAGGGGCGTGACGCTCATATAGACCATGAAATGTGGCATCGTTTAAAGCATATTTTGTGTTCATCATCTGCACTATTTCAATTGACACATGGCACATATTCTTTATGTGACATGTCAAACTTTTGATGTGTCCTATAACTCATTTGTAGACCCTTTTAAATATTATCGCAAGGAACTATCTTTGGGAGTTCGAAACTTCATAGATTCAGGGTTTCTGTTGTTTAGATGCCTTGAAACTCCCTAAGCGCGAAGTCCCGAAGTGATCGTTGAAGGTTTTATTTTAAAATTTGGGTAGGTTTATAATGCGGAGAACATGAGAGACGTTTGATCAAATTTAATGGAATTCATTAACGAATGATATTGTAAGCACCTTATTAATACATAATGATCATGGATTTGTTTAATTGAAAAGTAATTTCCTAAGTTTTTTTGGTGACTTTTTATTTTTAAGAGGTAAAAACAAAATATTTTAAAATTTAAAAGTTTAAATCCTAAAGTGTTCTAACAGATTCAATTATCTTACAAGATGAAGAAGATATTCTAAGATTGGGCACTCGAGGTGTCATCCTTAGACATATCAGACAACTGTCCATTTAGGTTACAAAGAATCATTTTTACAAGATGAGGTCCAGATGTGGAAATGGTGATGGAAAATGATTTGGAACATCCAAAGTCCAACATAAAACTAACACCTATATGTGGGTTCAGATCAACGACACCTGCACATTCAAAGTTTCAAAATTGTGCAGGTTTTAAGAATAAGAACAAATGACAACTTGTGAATCCCAAAATAGTCGAAGTGCCGCAGATCCAAAAGCACGAAGTGCCATGTCACTTTGGGCTTGTACCACTCCAAGAGTTTTCAATCCAGAACAGATCGAAATAGCCGAACGCTGAAGAGACAGAGTCAAGAATGTTGGAAAATGTTTACCAAGTAGCGTATGCTTGTCATTGATGGCAAGTAAAAAAGTGGAGATGGCAGGATAAGAAGGATAATATCCCTTGGGGATTTGGACGTGAAAGCTCAGGAGGAACAACGTTGAGGAAAACGCGCGCAGCAAAGCTCAAGATACAAGAGTTTGCAGAGGAGAAGGAAGACAGAGATCCACAGCCGTTGGATCCCATCCAAAATTCCCAACAGCATGAGAGCCGTCAGATATGAATATTGACAAGAAGAGTGCACTAAAAAGGAGGACAGGTCTCAGGCGTTAGATCTGAGCGCAGGATCCGACCACCGTTGGATCGGGGAAAACCTGCACGGTGTTTAAAGTGCAAGAAGAAAATGGGCTCACAAAATCCCGAAAGCAGGAGGACCGTCCATCCCAAGGGGTTATGTGGATCACCGATCCGGCTCCATGTCGGGGTTTCGAGGATCGCGAGTTGAAGTTGTCAAAGAACATTGACAACAAGAATACCGATTTCGCGATATGCGATATCGCGATGCAATCAAGGACCGTTGGATCAAGAGGACACGTGGAAAAAGATCGTCATCTCACTGACTGGAAAGTCAAAGGAATCATGAGATGCGAGATTGCGAAAATATCAGGACCATCGGATTATCAAGAACGTGGATCGTTGATCTGAGCTCCATCTCGGAGCCTCGCCTATCGTGACTTGGAGTGATGAGAACCTCCATCACAGGAATCGCGAGATGCGAGATTGCAAAAGGATCAAGACCATCGGATCACCAAGAACATGGACCGTTGATCTGAGCTCCATCTTGGAGCCTCACCTATCGCGACTTGGAGTGATGAGAACTTCATCACAGGAATCGCGAGATGCGAGATTACGAAAGGATCAGGACCGTCGGATCACCAAGAACGTGGACCGTTGATCTGAGCTCCATCTCGGAGACTCACCTATCGTGACTAGGAATGACGAGAACCTCCATCTTAGGATCAGCGAGATGCGAGATCACGAAATGATCCAGACCATTAATACATCAAAAGATGTGGACCGTTGATCTAAGAGTCTTGCCTATCGCGACTTGGAGTGATGAAAATCTCCAATGAAGGAACAACGAGGTGTGAGATCATGATGAGATCAGGACCGTTGATTCATCAAGATCATGAACCGTCGATCATGGTCGATGAAGATCAAGAGTTCAACTGTCTCAGAGAAGACGAAGAGTCTTAAACTACTAGAGAGACTGAGGAATCTCAGTATAACATACAGTAATGCTGGACATGCGGGGTGAACCACCAGAGACGCTGAAGAATCACGATGATGATCAGACAGAGCACTTGAGAGGTGGAGGATAACGGCACAGAGTCAGCATGCAGAGGCATTGCGAACACTGCATGCACAAGGTGCACAGAAGCTATAAATACACAGTACAGAGAAGAGTTGCGGTTGTTGTGAGTGTTGTTGGTAAAGGTGATTCAGGTGTGAAGAAGGAGGAGAGTACAACAGCTGAATAGCACAGAAGAGGAATGGCATAGATAATGGAGATGGCGCGCAGAGCATAAAAAGAAGAAGACCAGACAACGCAAGTGATGTGAGTAGAAAGGAAATGAGGCAGACAAAGCAACGAAATGTAGCAAAACAGTGATAAGTCGGGTAAGCCATTGTTGAACATTATATCACTGTAATAATTTTCAGAAGCAAAGATTTATATTTCAGGGTGGTTGGGAGGTGCTATGGAGGACTGTTGTCCTCAGAGGTTCAAGTGGGTGCTTGAACACAGGGAGTTGGTGCTTCCTTCTAGTTGGTGCTAGAGAAACCAGGGAGTTGGTGCTTCCTTCTAGTTGGTGCTAGAAAAACCAGGGAGTTGGTGCTTCCTTC
>ML789883.1:617557-633809 GCA_009831015.1 Picea engelmannii | reverse complement strand
GTTGGTGCTTCCTTCTAGTTGGTGCTAGAGAAACCAGGGAGTTGGTGCTTCCTTCTAGTTGGTGCTAGAAAAACCAGGGAGTTGGTGCTTCCTTCTAGTGGGTGCTAGAGAAAACAAAGAGTTGGTGCTCTCAGCAAGTTGCAGCTTGCTAAACAGAGTTTGTAGCCTCATTATGAGTTGGTTCTCATATGTATGATAATGTAAAGATTGTAACCATTACTTATCATATAAAGAAGAAGAGGTTTTTACCCTGTATGGGTTTCCTTAGGAAATATCTGTCTCTGTGTTTCTCATATATGTGACTGATGCTGAATGTGCCATTGTTTATTTCCTTGCATTATTGTGATCTTCATTTAGTGTCTCAGCAACGAGTTTAAAAGAAGCATAATTGTTTAACCACGGTAACAACTGATTCACCCCCCCCCTCTCAGTTGTCCAACAAAGAACTCCCGAGATACTTAATGATAAGATACATTAATCTTGGGTTAATTGGAAATAAACATGGTTAATAACTTTGGGCCCATACCAGTCCAGGAGTTATACAAACTCTGCATAGAGAAACTCCCGAAGGGAGAAGTGCCAGAGGCATGTGGTAGTCATGCCTGAAGGACACGTGGAATCAACCAGTAAAGACATGTGACATCATGTGATGCGAGGTGACCACATCAGTATGGGCCCGTACTACTCTAGGAGTTATACAAGCTCCACATTCAGACGCATGTCATAAAATTGTCGCAAATACGTGGCATCCATAAATCAAGGGACGTGGCGTCATATATACCATAACACATGGCACTCGTTTAAAGCATATTTTGCATTTGTCATTTGTACTATTTCAAGTGACACATGACACATTTTCATTATGTGACACGTCATCCTTTTGACGTGTCTTATAACTCATTTGTAGACCCTTTTAAATATTATTGCAATGAACTGTCTTCGAGACTTCATAACTTCATAGATTCGGGGTTTTTGTTGTTTAGATGCCTTGAAACTCCCGAAGCGCGAAGTCCCGAGGTGACCTTTGAAGGTCTTCTTTTAAAATTCAGGCAGGTTTATAATGTGGAGAACACGAGAGTCGTTTGATAAAATTTAATGAAATTCATCAACAAATGATATTGTAAGCGCCTTATTAATACATAACAATCATGGATTTATTTAATTGAAAAGAAATTCCGTAAGTTTTTTTGGTGAAGTTTTATTTTTAAGAGGTAAAAACAAAAGATTTTAAAATTTAAAAGTTTAAAATACTAAAGTGTTCTAACAACTTCAATTATCTTACAAGATGAAGAAGATATTCTAAGATTGGGCACTCAGGGTGTCATCCTTAGACATATCAGTTAATTTTCCATTTTTACACGATGAGGTCAAGATGTGGAAATGGCGATGGAAGATGCTTTGGAAAACCCAAAGTCTAGAATAAAACTAACACCTATATGTGGGTTCAAATCAATGACATATGCAGATTTGTATTTTCAAAATCGTGCAGGTTTTAAGAACAAGCAACAACTTAAGATGTATTTACAAGTGTCATTGATATTTGGCATTGACAATTAATTGTGGGTTAGAATTTTCACTTGTTGCTAGATCATCATTTTCTAGTGCAATATTTTATCCACATACTCCTTTTATATTGTGTTTGTATCATTAAAAAGAGTGTGAGCAAATGCAAACACAAACTATTACTCAATTTTTGGCTGTAACTATGTATAGTTGATTTACAAGACTTATTGATGTTTGGCCTTTGTAGATAACAATGGGTTAGCATAATGTTGCATTCTTACTGTGTTGCTACAACTCCTGATACATCGACCACTGACCTTAATTTTTGAACCACCTTTTTGTGTTTGATACTAACCCTGTCTATATGTAGCTTCTTTTCATGCCTCTTGTATTGAGTATTTTGCAGATTTAAGGAATGATTTTCAAAGAACATGGGTTCCTCTGCTGCAAGGTCCTCTATAATTTCTTGGATTTCAACAATTTTGCGAGCTACCCAGTCGGGTAGGTTTGTGCTCTCGATTTCCATATCTTCAAGATTTTTTGGAGTTCCTGTATTTTGCAAATTTTCTCTATTTGGGGTTCATTTCCTTTTTTGATGCAAAACTATATGTGCACGTTCAATATTTGCATGAGGTGGCTACTCACCACTTTCATCTCCAAAATACATGTCATTATTGTGTTCTCCATTTACCTTGTGTTGTTTTGTTCTTTATTGAGGCAAGGAGCTCTTTGGGGGCTAGTAATTGGAGGAAGAATGGAAATTAATACTGGTTTTCCCCCTTTTCCTTGGTTTAAATTGGCTTTTGGTATTTTAACTTATTTCTGTCAACAAGTCATCGCTCCATTTATTCTTGTCCTTCTTTGATGGATTGCCAACAATTTCTACATCAAATATAGTAAAAGTGTTGTTGTACCTTATTGATGCTAAATGTCACGAGAACATGCATTCCAGATCAAAACCCCCTTGGGACTCTGCTTCTTTTAGATTAAACATAGTAAGTATCTCTATGACTTTTTTTAGGTGGGAGAAATTCCTGACTATTGTGTGACCAACTCGAACAGGCAATGTAATGAACTATTTTTTTCTCTTTTTGTCAAATATAATACACTAGGCTTTATATTGGCAACAAAATTCAACAACAAAATTTTTATCGCAAAAAAATATAGGAAGTAGAAGTAAGTTTTCCTGACAACCATACAAGCATATGTAAGTATGGTTTTTCTCTTGAATGAAAATGCCCTTTCCCTTAAGAAAATCTTGAGCTTCCTAGGTTATTCTCTTGGGCTCTACCCCAACCAACATGTTTCTCAACTCTCTAACAAACATATCTTAAACAATTCAAAAATTGAATCATGATTTAAGTTTTCATAGTATAGGATGCCAGAACTAAACTAGTTCATTATTTATATTAACAATTTCCTTTACATGGAGACTCTCAAAGAAATTGCAAAAGACAATTTTGAATACCAAATATAATACCATGCAAAATATTTGAGTGTTAAAGTAGTTACTTAACTAAAAACAAAGTTCAATTGATATGATATCTACCCAATAAAACATGGAATCCTTATGAAACAAAAAGTACAATACTTATGTAGTTGACCTAGGTATGTGTGAAGTGTACTCGCAACTAGCAAGATGAATGAACAACCATGAAAAGTTCCAGTATGGTTCTTGTAGAAAGGCTATATCGATTGCTAAAAGGTCGGTGAACATATTTACAGAAGGTAGTATAATGTATCTCAACAAATTGAAGTCGCATGCTGGAGAATCTTGGAAGGTGTCTGCATTTGCAAGACAAAAATATTTATTTGCAGACAGAAGATAGAGAATTTTATTGAACATTTTCAGAGCAAGAACCACTGGATTCTTTGTTTTCCTTATTATTTTAATCATCATTGTCCTTGAGTTGAACCTTCGATCATACTAGGTTACGAGTTCTATGAAGTCGAACACTTCAGGAACACAACCAACATTGACTAGGCATGTGGTCCAAAGTCTGTTGTTTTGCTTTTCTTCTGGTGACTTTTTCAAGAACCAATTGTATGAGGCAGACCAATGGAACTTCTTGTCTTCTTTGGCTAGTGAAGTGACAATATCACCGCAAAAGGGCTCTTTCCTTCTTCTATTTTCCATAGTGCTATTTTTTTAATGAAGCTTAGTATAGGTGAACCTTGTGAATAGTATATTGGCAAGGTCCAGTTGCTTTAAAGTGGTGTGCATGGTGTGTATTCACGAGGAAATGAATTTCTACACATATGAACTATGTTTGAGACATGGGTAATCATTAATAAGAACCATTATATAAGATACATAAAAGCACAACATTTACTTTGCATGAGATCTATTACTTATTATTCTTTCTTGGTAAATTGAAGAAATCATGATGTCATAAATGCTTTGGTTATAGTGAAAATTACCTGGTTTGTCAAAATCTATGCTCTAAAACTATTGCATTTACATATGGTGGGACATGGGAATTGTTACATCTATTGTTGTACCGCTTTTACTAAAAGGTCATTTTTACATGTAAGTTAGTTACGAAATACAGATGGCCATAAATAGAGACCACTAAACAACTCATAGAAAAGTGCGACATTTACTTCACACAAGTGGTGAATAACTTCCATTTATTTTCAAATCGTGACAAATAAAGGTGTCATAAATGACTCACCTACGGTGAAAAGTATATAGCTTGTTAGAATGTAGGTGCATAACTGTTGGAAATTCAAAATTGTGGAAGTGGAAGATATAGGTGCAAGGCATCTGAGTATATCGCAATGGAAAAAGACTACCCACAATGTGAAAAGTGGCTAAGTAAAAAGGATTTTTGCCAAGAAAGTTTCAAAGAATAGTGCTTCTACAACACAATTTTATACAAGAAATGCATTGGGTCTATTGCATTGCAGGAGGCAGTCCATTTTCCACTAGCACAAATGGTTTCTTCTTCTAATCGCAAGAGCTTTGAAAATGTTAGCTATAATCTTCATCATCGTGCAAAACCAATGAATAGTGTTCACAAAAACATAATACATATAATAAAGTAAATTAGCATTATTGTCTATGATAAGAGTAAAGTAAAAAACAATTAAGAACATTTGCCATAAAAAATTGTAAAGACAAGGGTTGAAAATAAAACTAATAAAGCATTGACTATGCGCGTGATGTATGTGCAGAGTGTGAACATGCAAAAGATACTGTCGCACACACTAAAATGAAGCATGTGGAGATTCATTCTCACTACTTGAGATAATGAGCACACAAAAATGTTGTAAATCTTCTTTATTGCATGATAGATGATTAAGCTGCTAATATCATTACGAACCTCTCTAAGAAGCTATGATTATGAAAATTTGAGCTACACTTAGGCTTCACAACATTGCAATTATGGGTGAGTGTGTGTGTGTGTGTGTGTGCATAAGTGATTTCACCTCCTAAATCTGTAGAGCATTGTTCTCATGGGGGTTGTTGGAATAGTAGGATTTGTAGGTTCATCACACCTCTATATCTTATAGAGATAGTTAGTTGGCAATCGACAATTAACTAGTAGACTTGACTGGGTGGTTGAATAAATGATTGATTGAGGAGTCATTTATGAGACTTACTGAATGATCAACTAAGTATTTGACTAATTGGGTAGTTATAATAGAATATTTGACTGGTGTACAAAACAAGGAATAAATTAAAGAGTTCGTTATGTGCCCTAACCAATCTATGTGGATTTCATCTTCTTTGCTTCAATGGATTTGGTTACATCTTGGTGCTATCTAATATGGCTCCATGGTTCAATCTAGTTAGTTGGTTACATTTACTTGTATTGAGATGAAGATGACAAGAAGTCAACACCTAGTTATGTATTTTGAATTGGATTTGGACCCCCTATCTAGTCTTGTACTAAAGAGTATAAGGTGGTTTCTTTATCAACCACAAAATCATAATACCATGGTGCAACCAATGTTGGCACATAATCCATATGGATTTGACATCTCATGGGTGAAATTGGATTTCTAGTTGAGTCATTGACTATGATGTATTGTGATATACTTGGATTTCCTATTTGTCATTGACTATGGTGTTTTTTGATAATCAAAGTGGAATACATGCTACATAAAATCTTTTTGCACACACTAAAATGAAGCATGTGGAGTTTGATGCTCACTACTTGAGAAATTTAGTACAAGAAAATGATGTAATCTTATTTATTGCATGACATATGATTAAGTTGTTGATATCTTCATGAAGCCTCTCTAAGAATTTATGCTTATGAAACTTTGAGATACACTTAGGCTTCATGACATTGCAATTATGGGGGGAGGGTGTGTGTACGTAAGTGATTTCACCTCCTGAATCTCTATAGAATTGTGCTGATGGGGGGCTGTTGGAATAGTAGGATTTCTAGGTTCATCACACCTGTTGTTCCCGAGATTAAACTTACAACTCAAAGAATAATGTCAAGCATCAAGAATTAAGGAATGATTTATTTAATATTGTCTTTTCTTCCGTTAGTTGTGTAAGAGTTAAATCCTCAAATGAAATTAATTATTGAACAAAACAGAGTTCGTATTTCATCGTCTGAGTCAATTTATCAAAAAGAGTAATGAAGAAGAGAATCACAAAACTATTAAACAAACCAAGGCAACCATAATAGAAGAATATCACTTTGTTTATAACAGAATAAAGGGTGGAATGTACTCCTGAAAGGATGTATGATGTAGTGATCCAAGTAACATGCATGTCTTGTGTTTGTTGATAACAAATACAAAGGAAAAACTGTGTGTTTATCAAATAACTAAAACATGATTACAATAGATGTTGTACTAAAGTGTAACCATTCACTTACCAAAGAGTAACATTTAGAAAACTAGAAATGTGGAATACAAAGAAGGGCACACAACTCAAACAACACAAAATTTGGAATCCCTGTCTGCACTTGTATTAATACTCACAAAGGATGAGTTTTCTCAGTTACAATACGGCAAGAAGCAGCCTTGCTTCATTCTTTGAAATGTGTATTTATACAAAAAGTTCTCAACCTGAAGTGGTTGGAATTCCTCTATTTCTAGAATTACTAAAGTTACAAAATATAAAATCAGAAACGCTTCACTTGCATTTCTTTTGGTCTTCTCGTTATGCTAGAAGAGGCACTTTCTTTCTAATTCTCCAGTCCCAAAACAGATAATGTACATAGGTTTTCTCATTGATTTCCAGAGGTGCTGACTTTTCCCTGCTCAACACATTTGATGCATCTACTCACAAATTGAGCTACCAGCGTGGAGGGCTCTGTTAAGTTATTAGCCTAAAAAATGTATAATTTATTTTCCAACTGGGGTAATCTTTCTTTTGTCTTCTGAAATTACAGACTGTAGTTGTAGATTATGCTTCACTAGCCACCTGTCTATTTGAATAATATCAACCTATTTTATCTGTGAGATTTCAGCTTGAGCATCTTCCATATTCATCTTGATGTCAAGCATATTCTTTGTTATATCAATCTGACCCAGTATTCCAAAGTTGTCTTCTTTATCAAGGCCTAATAATTCCTTGTTGAGTGAACACAAATCTCCTTCACAAGATTCTTTCACTTCCTTAGCCATTTTCCTACCTTCAACTATGTTAGACTCCCAAGTCTTTAGTATTATATCACCTCTGGTTTGTTTTGAAACAAACAACTTGGAAGCCATAGCTACTCCTTCTTTTGTTGATGATATAACTACTTCTTGGAAGGCAGTTTGGGAAGCAATAGCCTCTCTCTCCCTTAGATCAATGTTATTTAATGCTTGGTCCATCACCCAAAATTAATTTTGGACAGCTTCTACCTTAGCAAGAAAGTTTAGCTGTGTTGCTTCTAGTTTCTTTCGCACTTCCAGTGCCTGAGCTTGGAATGTTGCTATATTCACAACCATATTCTCGGTAGAATTGACTTTCACATGTAGTTGTTTTACCAACTCATCCTGTTGGATGAATCATCCTTGGATTACCTATAAATTTTTTTGCATCTCCTCGAGGTTGGATTTGAGTTGTTGGATCTCTTTGTTTGCCTCACTTCAGACATCCTTTTCTACAGTCTTTATTTGATTCTACAATTGGATTATTTACATATCTTTTTGCTTCAATTGTTCTTTCAAACTTCCGACTGAAAAATGGTTGGCTTTTGCAAAAGCCCCTAGTCAACCTACTACTTCTTCAACAAACTCTACTTCCTACAAGGTTTCTCCATCAATTAACACCCTGTGTCTTTTGATAGTCCAACCTTCCTTTTGGTGCATCACTCTCTTCACCACAACCTTCCTTTTCTTGCTGAAAAAGAATTTTGAAGGAGGCAAATCCTCAACCAAAATGGGTGTGAGGTCATCTATGAATACTACCTTTGCATTTGGGTTCCCTCTGGTGAATTATAATGACGTGATAACCTAGATGGGGTTGCCGATTTTGGTGGATGATTGTTTCCTGACCGCATTTGTATTTGAATTATCTGGTGTAAATAGTGGCCCTTCTTCTCCCTCCTTTGTCGATGTCTCTGCTTTATCTTTGGCTTGGTCACTTGAGACATTTGTTTCCGGGATATCTCCTCTATGAGTTAACACCTTAGTTTTCTCTAAGCTTTCTCGGGTTCCTTGTTCACTAGAGCCTACAACTTCTGAGCTTTGGGTCTCTATTTGTTGTGCAGCTGGAAACATCAGGGTTCCTCCTTGTAAAAATTTAGGGAGGCTACTTCTTTGGTTTATCTGTAAGTCATAAAATGAAACCATTTTATCAAGTGACAGAGCTTGAACTCGACCCAAAACCTCTGGATAGGATCTCGCTCCTCGAAAAATCTCATCTTGAGGAGAATCTTCGTGTTCATACCTTTTTTAATTGCATATGGCCATGTGATTTCCCATGACCTTCCATGGGTCATTCTTCTTGAATTCAATGTTTACCATCTTTATTCATTCCAAGGCCACAACTTCCTCTTTGGAGTGACCAAAATCTAGTAGCGAAAATGTACCAATTTGCAAAGGAAAAGAGGGCCATACCTTTTTCTGTACAGTTTTGAGTTCCTTGCTAATCCCACCAAACACAGTTTGTCATGTGGCCTCACGGCACACTAGTCGGTTTGGTAAAAATTGTGGTAGAGCATATGGAGGAACTTAACAACCAAAAACCCTAATATATGAGAAGTGTTCCTCGATGTACCATTCTACTATTCTGCCCAAGTTAGTCATGATTTTGTCAGAGATTCTGGGAGGTGGGAAGTCATATATAGCCGTGTGTATCAACACCACCACCCAGTTGCATATCTCATAGAAGAAGTCTATTTCTTTGTCTTCCCAAAGCCTTGAGTGATAGATATGTATAGGTTCAACACTGGCTAGAGTCTAGCTGCAACCCATCAAAGGGAAATGCATCATGAAACAGACGACATCCATAATGTAAGCAAACATGAAAAATGAGGTTGGTTGCCCCTTGGCTTTCAACACCTGATACTTTGTGATATCTTTAACCAAATTATCTGACAATATCTCGGCCCAGTCAAAAGAGTATGCTTCTGCTACTATGTGTTTAATAGGTACCCACTATAAAAATAAATGAGGTGTGTTTTCTTTCCCATAGAGTCTACACATCATCATCGCTATGTACGTTATATGAGGTTCCAATGAGGAGAATGAGTATGTTCCGTGAGATTCAACTCTGAACTTCTCCGGATGGGAGTACCAATCCTTAATTAAATCAGGCATGTTTTTCCAATATTGGGCACACTCCTTGTTGTCGAATTCCAGTATGAAACTGACATTGTGAATGAAACTGGGTACCAGAGACAACTTGTACATTACCCACAAATGTTCCGGCCTGAAATATCCAACCATGACCTTCTGTGCTTTGAAGATAGTTTTGGTTGGAATATCTACGTGGTCCAGTGCCCATCCGATCATATCAATATAGGGTAAGAGCTTTGGCCTCGTCACTATATTGTGTAGCTCGAACTGAGTGATAGTTTTGTCTTTGATAGATAGGTCTTCCTTCTCGTTGTCGCTTGAATCATCCAGATAATTTACCAATTCATACTGTAGGGTATTGAACACTTGCATCCAGGGTTTGACGGTGTTTATGCTTTTGGGTGAGATGTCGGAGAAAATATCTGTGCTCTGGCTCGAACTTTCACCATTTTCTTTAGGCACTTTTCATGGAGCCATAGTATTAGATTTCAGAGCTCTGTTATCTATCATAGAAAATATACAAGACTGATTATCTTCCTAAGCTAGATCTGTGAAAACGCGAATGTAATTCGAAAATGAAAAAATCTTTTTTGCCTTAAGATTATCAATTGTGCATCTACTTTTACCGACAATGCATTTAATTCTCTTAATAAAAAGATTTGGGTGATAAAGTAAGATTTCATTTGAAATCATTTCCCTATATCGACTATTTAATGCCATTAATGGTCGATATTTCGTGATCGGGAAAAATGTAGATAAAATTTGAATTTACCTGAAAAGCAAATCAAAAACATAATCATGATATAAGATTGTTCAATGTGGTAATGAATCAAGTTTATTTTGTTAATTAATCATGCTTAATCTTAATCCATTTTGGGGTTTCAGACCTCGGGTTATCCTATATTAGTTCAAGCTATGTTCTCTGAATCGCGAAATCGCAATTGATTAACTAATATTGATCATGTTTAACCTTTTAAATAATTGCGATTAACTTCAAGGGTTTCGTGATTTCAGATATCGGGATTATGGATTGACGTTAGAGGAAGGATACCCGAAACATGAAATTGTGATAGGGTTTAATTATCGTTAATCCTTTTTTAATCGTTTTAATTAACCCAATTTAACTTAAGATAGTTTGCTATTTCGGGTATTGGGACTTTTGGTGGTCGTTAGAGGCAGGATCCACGAATCATGAAATCACAATATAATTAATTAACATTAATTTCTTTTAATCCTTTAATAAACATAATTTTAAGGTTTAAGACTATTTCACGACTTCGTATATCAGGACTTTGGATTTCTTACATGTTGGACTGTTAATATCGTGAAACCTCAAAACCCGACCTTTTGAAGGCAGTCTTTAGTAATTTAACCTTTTAACGAGTGAGAAGCTCCATAACGTTTAATGGTTTCAAATCATTGGATTAAACAGGAGACTTCATCAACGGTGATACTCAAGTTCCCGTTGTTCTTATTTAAACCAAAATTAAACTTATCTAAGTCTAAAGTTTAGAAAAATATATATATATTAACATAGGCTCCGTCTAGGGATCATGTCTTCTTGCGAGTTGTGAAGAACAATAGATCAAGTGCCTTTATTGGGTAAAAGGATTCATTATTGCATTTTGTGGAACTTTTTCAGAAACAAGATCGCACTGAGAAAAGAGTTTCGACTGTAACTTAGAAAACCTTCAAAACACATCAAATCATGACTTTTAGTTAGGCTATTTGAAATTTCTCTTTCCTGAAACTATATTCAGATTTGCTTAAGATAATAAAAAAACCTTAATCTATCTATCAGATTCTATTCAATCTTATTCATGTCATGGCAAAGTGATTTTAATGATTTAATTAGGGATTCCTTTGTTAGGTTAGAATGTAAATCTTTTCGAGAGGAAGACCAACTACCAGAGTACATTATAATACATGTATAACAGCCTTGCAGATATCATAGACATTGCTTCACTTCCAATGAGCCTGTTCAGTACCCTAGTGAAGTTATCTAATTCCCAAATTGAATTTCCTTTCACCACTTAATTTTGGAATCTTGCATTTAAATGCTTGAGATGAGGGAAATCATTTAATGAATTTCCTTTCATCATCTCTTTTTGGGACTAGATGGGGGAAATCATTTAGATGCATTTCCTTTCACCATCTGTCTTATATATATATATATATATATATATATATATAAGTGGGGGCAATAAATTTGTATGTCATATACCAAAGATGATATCTTCTTATAATTTAGTAACAAAGGTATGTTAACTCACTTTGATTACTCTGGGTTAATTTTCCTTTTGACCTTTAAGACCTCTTCGCCTACAAGGAAATTTTTCACGGGGGATTTTTACTTTTCAGGGAACTGCCTTGAGTGAAATCAATCAATTGAATCCGTTAGAAAGGCTAAAGTAGTCAGGATTAACCTAGACATACTTTATTCTAGTTACATTGAGAGGTGCATATAAATCTTCACCTAACATTACTTTGAGACGTGTTTGTGAGTTTTTAGGGTTAAGGTGAAGTCTTCTCTCTATGGAGTCCAAAAGGGAAAATGAGAACCAAAGGAAAGATCAGATTTTAAGATGGGCAGGTTGGAATAGTAAGAGTATTCAAAATTCTACTACGAACAAGATCAATCTCACCTACCAGTGATGTACATTATTTGGTATCGAAGGCATGTGCCTCATTTCTATGTGATACTTTAGTTTCAGCACGCTAGGAGGCATGAACGTAGCAGTCGCTTTCGCTAGAGAATCAACTTGTTGGTTCTCTACCTTCAGAATATGATGGATATTGAAATATGAGAAAAAAAATTCTATTAGATCCCAGGAATAGTTCCTGTATGACCTCAACCTCGGATGTTTGAATTGATATTGTTTCCTTATCTATTTTATAATTAATTCAGTGTCACCATAGACTGTTAAATTTTCAATTTTCAACTTCTTGGCGGCCTCTAGTCCCAAGATAAAAGCTTCATATTCAAATACGTTATTGGTGTAGTTGACGTCCCACTGTGGTATGTATGAGAAAGAAATGATGAATTCCTCTCTAGGTTCCACAAACAACATGCCGACTCCTGCTCCTTCCCAAGAGGAAGCACCGTCAAAATACATTTTCCAAAATCCTACACTATTAACATTTTGGTTTGTTTTTTCTATTTTTTATTTTCTATTCTTTTCTTCTGTACAAATTTATTATGTACGACTTTCTTTTGTACAACTTTCATCTTTACATGCATCAAAACCATTATTGATTTATAATATACAATTCCCCAAATCCTGATCAGCGACATATACTGGGTAATTATGTGGTTTTTGTGGGTCACTTACAGTATACACCAATATGGTTTCTCTGTAAAGACGTGTGAACTGTCCACCGAAAATTGGGATTGTAGCATATGTCATATCCAATTGAACCGATCGTCCATGTTTGGCACCCCAATACCTGGATAGCAACATACCATATTTTTCTGGAACATCAACAACTACTACATCCATGAGAATGCTTTTCACAAGAATTTGCACAAGATTAACTAACAATTCTTTAATCATACCAAGACATTTAAATTTCTTTGATTCAAAAGAATACCAATCCCGGTATGGTTTGGTAACCTCAAGACCTAACTTTTCCATAATAACTTTGGGCATCAAGTTATGCGAGGCTCTAGAGTCCAACATACAGTTATGTAGTAAGTGATCATGCACAATTAGAGTAATATAAAAGGGGGCAACAAGATATTTAGTATTTTCACTACGCAGACCAAACATTATAATTGGCTTATCATCTTCTAAATTAATAGTGTCTGGATGACTTTCTGCATCAGAGAAAGTTACCATTTTAGCAATCTGCTTTTTATACTTAGGATTTTTTGCTAGTTCAACCAAAGGGATAGGAATCTTAATTTTATTAATTTCGTTCTCCAGATTGAAACTTTCGATCAGCTTGTCGGTCTCTCTAGTTGGGATCTCTGTTTCCCCTCTTTCTTGTCTATTGGTTTGAGTTTATTTTGTTTCTGCAGTCTTTGTTTTAACGGTTGACGTTTCAACAGTTTTTATCTTGGAAGCTTGAGCTTCAACGGATATTTGAGTTGTATCACTCTTTTTACTTCTTGGTAGGATCTTCTTTGGTGGATTTGTGGCAGAGTTTTTGTCTCTAGGCCTTAAATTATACTTCTGTTGTAGCTTGACCATAATAGAGTCAACGATTCCTTGAAAATCTAAATCCCCCAAATTATTTATTCTTCCCTCACTTCTAGACAAAGATTCTTGGCGTAAAGACTTCTCGTAGTCTTTCCTAGTTAAGTGAAGTTCTTTGTCATCATCATTGATATTGTTTACATCCTCATCCGACTCTCCATAGTCTTGCATGTCATTTCCTTGCATAAAGTTTTATGTTTTAAACGAGACTTTGATTTTTTTATCCTCATTTTTAATCTGTCTTTGTTGAGTCTGGGGATTAGGATTTCTTTTGAAATATTTTCTGGGGAACTGATCTGTTTTAGATTGGTCTAGTTCCATCTTTGAGATTTTATTTTATAATTCTTTGATTATTTTTTCCATGTCATCCATCTTATCTTCCACAGACCTCCCAGATCTGGAGCGTCCTGTTTGTTCTCTGAATCGTATGGTCTCTTTATTTCCCGCTTCAATCTTAGCTTTTAACTTCCCTGATGCCATAATGTTTGATTCAATTTCTACAACATCATCTTACATTCTAGTGAGGTTTGCAGCTCTCCTTTCCCTCAACAGTAGGGAAAAGTTGGGTTCAAAAGCCCCAGTGAAAGTCACCTTTGCTACAGAATGGAAAGGTTTAACCCTCAACTGCAATTTTGTTATATAATTTATTAAATCTCTGAGTGAATTCCATAACTGTTTCTAAATTTTTATTTCTTAAAGCTTCGAGCTATGTCAAATAATAAAGGCGATCTTTCCTCTCCCCCCATTGTCTGAGAAAGGCACTTTGTAAATCATCATATGTTGCTATAGAACTTGCCGACAGTCCTCAGAACCAGGTTCTCACCTGTCCCTCAAAGGTTTAAACTAGGAGTTTGGAATAAACATCTTCATGCTCAAGGCCAAGAATATCAACGAATTGATCGAAAAAATTAATATGCTCGGTGGTTGTTAAGTCTCCTTCTCCTGTAAATTTTGGCAGGTTTTTCATATAATGTTTAGGTAAATCATGGAGAGGAACTAGGAGTACTAAAGGAGCATATCTAGCAGCTACTTTAGCAAATATTCTAGGAGGTAGGGGTGGTCCTTGACCGCCTCCCCCTCCGACACTACCTCTGGCTCTAACCATTGATAATCTGGGGGATGAAACTTGGATATTATAGAGAGGATTTTCAAATATGTGGAGTGGCCTTCTGGTTACTTCGGGATGAAGAGAAAAAAGTTCTAGGGGCTGGTATTTAGGAGACAGAAAATCGGAAAAGGGGGGAAAAGACAGATGAGGACTAGGTTCTTCAAATTTGCAAGATATATAAATAGGATAACCAACATGAGTTGAATCTGAGTGTAAGATATCTTCTTCAAAAATTTGGAAAATTGGAACTTTTAATTCAGAGACTGATGGAATATGAATCTAAGTGGGTATTGAGATGGGTTGTTTTCCTTTATTAGTAAGGGGGAAAACCAAATCAGTCTTGACTTTAATCTCAGGTAAAACCAACTCGGGGTTTGTGATTTTGGCTTCAATTTTATCAGTCAATGTCTCTCCGAAATAGATTTGAGTGGAAACTTCTTGTGAAGTTAAGGGTTTAGGTGGAACCTTGGCATTAAACTATGTAGGTTTAGGTTGGTAAACCTTACTTGTGGACGCAATGGTTTTCTTGAGGTATCCCCTTGGTTTTGAAATTTTTTCAGGGTTGGTGATCAGGGGATCAAAATTTGCTCAATTTTCAAAGTGCTCGTATTGAGACGAAAACAATGCCATTGCGTCCGTCTCATTTTCCTGATTCCAGCGGTATATTTATTTTCGCGAATGGAGTCCGTATGGAGGAGATATCGCGATTTTACCACTGAGTCAAAAAGGTCAAAGTTGGGTGCTGACTGTACCTGTCCGTACAGTCCGTACGACCACGTGGAGGGATGTACCTTTTGCTGACTTGGCAGAGGGGTGACATGGCGATTGCTGGTTGGATGTTGGTTGCCCAATGGATTGATGACACGTGTCATTTGCAGCGAATTAAAGTTGGACACGTGGTCCAATCACTGGGCTCCACGTGTGACTATTTTATTGGCTAATTTGGTTGTGTGTAAAAGTTTTGGAGAGCCCGCGGGGTTCGACCCCGAGACCTCTCCCCATGGGCAAAGTCTTAATACTCATGCGCTAGCCAACTGTCCGTCCCTTGTTCCTTGTTACAAAGGCGGGGAATATTATATTTGAATTTGTAATGTTTTATATTGGAATGGGGGGTCGGGCCGGGGCTTAGCCCCGACCCGTGGCTATATGCGACCATATATATGACCAAGGCATAACACTTTCGGCGCGTGCATATTATTTGAACCATATATTATATTGTATTGTATTATTACAATACATTGCAATGTATTTGTATGTGTTATATGTTGGTGCGTGGGTTTGAACCCGCGACCCGTAATATATTGCGCGGGGTTTAATATGTAACACATTGATAATGTGCGTGGATTAGTTTTGCGCGGTTGGCACGGTTTTGGAACGGGCCAACCACTTTTGCGCCCAGCCTATGGTTGTATGGGCATATGACCAAATGCCGAGGCGGTTGGGGGCTGGAGGCACCCTAACCGTCCTACGGTTTGCACCGTTGGCACGGTTGCGCCCGGTGCCAGGTTATAACGCGTGTTTGAGCGTGTTCCAGGTTCATGTGTGCAAAGGTGCAGATTGTAGAACCAGAGACAGCAAAGAAGGAGGGGAGACTTCAAGGAAGGCTATCTTCTTCATTTTTCGACCGTTTCAGGTGCCGTCAGAGCCTAGACAGGGGTTTTGGCACGCTGCAGAGCCATTGGAGCAGTCATTTTGTTGATTTGAGCACTGTAAGACTTGTTTTTAAGCACTTTGAGCAATTTAA
>ML789883.1:585532-604018 GCA_009831015.1 Picea engelmannii | reverse complement strand
AAAATGAGTTAGGATTCTCTAGTATGGATACCAAAAGAAGGTAGAGAGAGAACTACAAGAGTGTCGGTAGTAGAGGACATAAATGAAGTGTTGACACAAAGGGTGGATATCTTATATACACAAACAAAAGGAAACTAGGTCTTTTGTTTTAACATAATGGAGAAGGGACCACCAGTGTTGAACACGACACACCCACCACTCAGAAAAAAAAAAGTGGAATACTTTTCACACTCAAAGATTGCAATTATAGATATCCAATTCATGGATGCAAAGATGAATCATCCTCAAAATATAATTGTATTTATACTTACCTAAAATTACAAAAAAAGTGTGTTAGCATTAGAAGTCACTCCTGGATTGCGGCAGGAGCAGAGCCCAACGCCCATCAGTTTATGTCATGAATAAATTTAATGGGTGATCAAATGGGTAGAGACCCAGGAAGTTATCACTCTAACTCAGGGACCAGTCCTGGTATGTAAAGAACAAAAGAGGTCTTGATCTAACTTCCGTCAGTGAGTTGATTGTAAAATGAGTAGGTGGAAGACTTGGGGAGAGGTGTGAGCAAAATTACCTCGGGCATTAGGCCTTTCAATATCTTGAGGAAGAAAAGCTCAGAATACAAGATCCTCTTGGTTTTGAGTTTCGGGGAACTGAAGGGTGACTTGATTAGATCCTCCAATTCCAAATCATTCAGCGTTGAGAAAATACAAGAACTGATTAGAGACAATGCAACTATTACAGTGATCCAACCTACATCATCCTATAACAACGCAACTTGATTGGATCCTCCTATTCTGAGTTGTTCTAACACAGTGTAAACAAAGAGATGGAAAGAAGCTGACATTCATAAGGCAAGAAGTCTCAAGTGCCAATACATAACCAGAGAAACCAGTGCTTCGTTAAAAATTTACAATCGGGAGCCTAGCTCAACCATTGATAGATTACAAAATGGAAAAAATGCCTACATATACTCAAAACAAAACAACAATAGAAAAAATGAGACACTGCATTAAAAACATTGCGTTTTCATGTCTTCTGGCAGTCTGATCATGCAGACTCTAGACAATCGTGCACTTATGACAGATGCAATCAGACTCCTGACTGTCCTGTAGATGAATCGACATGCTTTTAATCTTTTGCTGGACTTTCCATTTATGGTTGAGACGATGTCTAACCACCTCCAACAACTTCAATAACTGCTTTCTTGAGATCAGGAACAATCCGGGTCAACTCTGCCCTATGGGACATGGAGGTCTTCTCATGGCACCACCTGGATTAGCTGAACGGTCTAATGGATATGTCATGGAGGATCTAGCGTGCTTGACATGGAACGGGGAAAGGGAGTGATCACATAAACAACAGGGGTGAGACACATGGAAAGAAGAAGGGGCGAAGGTGACGGGATATAACGGTAATGGGGAACAAATTATTTATGGGAGGTTGACGTGGAAGGGAGAGGTACATATGTCGGAGGATGAGGAAGGGCCAAAGGGAACGGGCCCCGTCACGCGGTCAAGTGGAGAACATATGGTAGGGAAGGAAATGGTAGAGAAGGAGACACAACAGGAAGGGGGCCCCATGTCAATACCACACCATTCCGGACCCCCTATTAAAGGCAGAATGGCAGAGGGGGTCCGGAATCGCTCGAGCACCGTCGGTCTAGGAACCTCGATCTCGACCATTTGAGAGATGCGTGCCCAATTCTGGACCCCCCCCCCCGTTAAGGGAAGAGTGGCGAGGGGGCTCCAGAATGAAAACCCAGCCACAGATCTAGGCGGGTAGATCTTGGCCATCCAAAACTGCCTGCTCATTAAAATGACGTGCCCATCCTCTAAACTTTGGAAAAATCGGTTTTCCGAATCTCTTTCTTTGCCTAATGGGATGCTTCTTTCAGAAGTGTACCCCCTACATGATTATGTGCTAACATTAGGCTACGCCCCCTGTAGGCTGCCGAGAACTCTTTTGTAGCTTCAGTGCCCTGCTGTTGGGCTATGGAGTCATTATTTAAAACTTAAAGATAAAAGAAAAAAATATATATACAACTGTAGATGAGCCATGTGTGGCTCAAGAAAAACATCTTTTCAAAAAATGCCCATTCACAAGGCCATTGAAAACTTCTTGATCCTTCAAATCTCGCAACTTGTAGGTATTATTTGAAAATACTTCAGAGATTTTGAAGGGCCAGACCCATAGGGCTTCGAATTTTCCATGTTTTCCCTTGTCTTGTTTAGGGGCATCCCATTTCAGCACCAGTTCTCCTATCTGAAATTATTCCTTCTTGGACTTTTTGTCAAAATCCTGCTTGATCTTCTGCTGATGGTCCTGAATTCTATTCATTACCTGCTCTCTGGCCTGTTGGACCTCTACCAGTTGATGAATTCTTCTGATCATATCATCAGGCCCTTCTTGATAATCCTAGAAGAACTTTGCTACAGGAATGGCTAGCTGAGAAGGGAAAACAACTTCTGCTCCATAAACCAATTGGAAAGGGGAGATGCCTATATATCTCTTTGTGTTCACTCGATCGACCCATAGAGCGAATTTAAAATTTGAATCCTAGGCCTTTTTGTTGTCCTCCATTAGTATTTTGATGATCGTTATTAGGATTTTGTTGGAGGACTCTGCTAAACCATTTCCCTGGGGATAGTATGGGGTGGAGTGAATCAGTTTGATCCCAAATTGCTCATAGAACTTGGCTAACGTCTCAGCCTTGAAAGAGGTTGCGTTATCAGTGAAAATCTTGTTTGGGCAGCCGAATCTTGTGATGAAGTCTTCTAGGAATCCAATGATTACCTTGTGGGAATCACTCCTGGTGGGAATAGCTTCTATCCACTTAATAAAGAAATTTGTGGTAGTTAGGATCCATCTGTGCTACCCACTGGAAGCAGGGTGGATTTCTCCAATAAAATCTAGGTCCCATTGCTGGAAAGGTCCCGAAACAACTACATGTTTTAAAGGCAAAGATTTAAGTTGTTGCTTTCCTGAAATTCTTTGGCATTTGATGCAGGCTCTGACCTTTTTGCATACGTCAGTGAATAAGGTGGGCTAGTAGTACCCATCCCTGGGGATTTTGTAGGCTGTGGTCTTCTAGAAATGATTCCCTCCACATAGGTTGTTGTGAAATTCAACAATGATCCTGTCAGCCTCTTGTGGATTCATACATTTCAAAAGCACCCCCAGGGGGTCTTTCCAATATAAAAATTGATCGACAAGGCAGTATCTCACTGCTTTGAGATTTAGAGCTCTTGCCTTGTTTCTTTACAGGCCATCTGGAGGCCACAACTCTTGCAGAAAATATATGACATCCTTATACCAAGGAGATCGAGTCAACGAGGGTTCTGCTTGAGGGTCTACATCAGACAACTAATCTCGCTGATTTCTTGAGCATTCATTGATGAAACCTACCCCCAAATATTTGTAATTTGCTTCAGCCAATAGCTTGGATAAACCTTGACCTTTGATTAATTTGGTAGGCCTTATTTCCAAGTCAAACTCAAGGATCTTGGCTATCCACTTACTCCTCCTCCCGTCTATATCAGGCTGAATAACAATGTCCTTAACAACGGCTAAGGGGACATAGGCAATGATCTTTGACTGCAGGACATAGGTTCTAAAAGATTTGAGAGCCTTTACCAGGGCATAGGCCTGCTTCTCCATAATGTCGTACCTAACCTCGGAATCCCTTAGGGATCTGCTAAAATAGGCAATAGGATGCTCTAGCTCGACCTCATTTGTTTGTAATAAAACGACAGCCACTGTGTCAGATGAGGAAAAGGAGAAAATAAGGAAATCCTTTGAGTAATCGGGACTGATAAGCACAAGAGCTTCTGTCAAGGCCTTCTTTATCTTCTCAAAGGAATTTCGATATTCAGAGGTCCACCTCACTTCATTTTCATTTCTCAACATGACTGTTATAAGCTTTACCACCTCAACAAAGTTAGAAACAAACCTCCTTAGAAAATTAATCTTACCAAGGAAAGACTAGACTTCTTTCCTAGATCTTGGGATTGCCAAAGCTTGGATTGCTTCAGCTCTACTAGGATCAATTTTGACTCCTTCTGCTGATACTATGTGGCCCAGTAACCTTCCCTCCTTCATGGTGAATAGAGATTTTTTGGGATTCAATGAAAGGCCAAAACTCCTGCATTTCAGAAAAACTTTCCTGAGATGACCATAGTGTTCTTTATCAGATTTGGAAAAGATTGTTATGTCATCCAGATAGATGACCATAAACTTATCCTTTTCCCCAATGAAAGCTATGTCCATGGCATGTTGAAACGTTTCCCCTGCATTCATCAACCCAAAAGGCATTTTAGCATACATGAATGTTCCCCATGGAGTGGTAAATGTCATCTTTTCCCTGTCTTCAGGTAGAACAGAGATTTGATTGTAGCCAGAGAAGCCATCAATCATGGAAATCCTAGATGCTCCTGTTACCCTCTGCAATATATGTTCCATCTTTGGTAAGGGGTAATTGTCCTTTCGTGAGCTCCTGTTCAGGTTTCTAAAATCTACACAGAGTCTAATTTCTCCATCCTTCTTCCTTATAGGTACCAAGTTGGCTACCCACTCTGAATATCTCAATGGCACGATGATCTGGGCATGTAGAAGCTTTTTCATTTCTCTCTCCATGATAGGCAACAACATAGGATTGATCTGTCTTAGCTTCTGCCTAAATAGATTTGCCTCCTTTTTCAACGGGATTTTATGCTCAATGACAGAAGTGTCATAAGTTTTGAGATCTTCATAGGTCCAGGCGAAAACATCAACAAACTCCCTCAATAGTTCAGTGTATTTATCCCTCTGCTCCTTTATCAGACTTCTTGACAATGTGACAAACTTGGGTTCATTCTCAGTGCCAATGTTGCACTGAGTTGTATCATCCTCATCCTCTGAGATTTTCCATTTCAATGCCACATCATTCCTATCAAAAAGTCTTTCCATGGGAACCAATCCTCTTGTAATATGATTGTTGGGCAGCTGCACAATATCACGCTCTGCAATCTTACTCAGAAAATTTCCACCATCAAGCTTTTCTTCAGAAACAGACTCTTGGTCAATATGCATCTCTAAAAATTCTTCAACAGTCTCCAAGAATATTTTGATCTCAAGATCATCCTCGAACACCTTCCAATGTTTGACATTGTCAGGTATGGAGGGATTGTATTTTACTTCTACATCGTATCTGAATTTGGGTGGAAAGGGCACTTTGAAACTGCTTGTTGATGTAGCCAAGGAATCTTCCATTGTGTTCTTCTCTCTTGGAATGAAGGAAATATTAAATGTTGAGAAGAAATTGTTGATTAGGTCCCATACCTCATTTCTGTAACTCCTGAGTCGAGGATGCTTGGCCTGATAAGTGTTTCTAATCTGCTGGACTACCAATTCTGCATCCCCGAACACTGCTACCTCCTGAATTCCCATTTCCTTTGCAGCTCTTAATCCTAGAACAAGAGATTTATATTTTTCCACATTGTTGGTTGCTTCAAATTCTAGTTTGTATGACAGAGATATGGTTTCCTGAGCAGGTGACACAAAAAATACTCTGGCACCAACGCCTTCCCTGGAAGAGGCTCCATCAAAGAACATTTTCCAGATGGAGGTGAAGGGGGGAGACAATTCTTGAGAAGTGGTGGGTTGCTTTCTGAGTTTTAGAAGAGGCTCAGGAGCATTAGTGAGTTGCAGTAGACTGGAACCTAAATCAATATCAAGGAAAAAGATAGGATGGTTGGTAGGATTGGCTTCGTCACTGATTATATAGGCCAGCTGGGCTTCTCTATATAGTCTCCTATGTTCTCCTCCAAACACTGGAATAGTAGCATAGGTTAGTTCCATTTGTAGAGTTCCCCCTAGTATTTTTATCCAAGATCTTGATAACAACATACCAAACTTGGGGGGGACGTCAGACGCTACAATGTCCATGACCACGCTTTTCATGGGCAATTGAAACAAGGTCACGACTAGGTCTTTGATGACTCTTAGGCATTGAACTTTCCTAGAGTCAAAGGAATAGAGGTCATGATAAGCTCTGGTGACTTCTAGTCCTAATTCTTCCATGACAGTTTTGGGCATGAGGTTGTGGGAAGCCCCTGAATCCATCAAACAATTGTGCAGTAGCTTGTCATGTATGTTCAAGGATGTGTAGAAGGGAGGGGATGAATCATTCCTGTATTCTACCATAGAACCCAAAATGACTGCAGGCTTTTCATCTTGCAAATTGATGGAGTCTGTGGGAAGGCATGAGGCTCCAGACTGTAAAAGCTCGAAGAGGCATTTTTGAACGCTTCATGTTTGATCAGTTCAGAGAGGGGCACAGAGATTCTAATTTTTTGAATTTCATGCTCAAAGTTAAAAGAAGATGTAACCTTTGGGATTTCCCTCACTTCAGGAAAATGACTTTGGACTATTGGAGAGAGAGGTTGGGCCTTCTTACCTTCGTTGTTGTCTACTATTTCATTAGCAGGTCTCTCTGTTCTAGCGATCTGCTCAGAAACATCAGGTGCTCCTATCTTTTTCTTGGACCTCAGGTTATACCTGCTTTGGATGCTGCTAGCCTTGTCTCCCTTGCTAATTTCATTTAGTTGATTGTCCATGAGAGATTCCTCATATGCTAATTGAGTGAGATGAGGGAAAGGAGGAATTTCTCCAAAGTAGTGGATTTCAGGATCAAGCCCATTTGTTTCCCCTTCTTCCTCATCAACCACAAAATTATTTTGAAGAGGGGCCTGAATTTTCTGGTCTTCTCTATCTCTTCCTCTCTGGTCTCTTTGCATAGTCAGGGGAGCAATATTGTTTGGCCTCCTGAAGCTTCCTTTATTTTTGGCATTTTGAGGATTTATGTATGTCTACTTCCCTTCCACCTTCATTTTCTCCATCTTTGCAGACAAAGACTTCACTATCTTGGTCAATTCATCCACTTGAGGGTGAGGCACAGAGGGGCTAGAAGTTGAGGCTTTAGATCTTCCCTTTCTTCTATCTACATCAGTCTTATTCCTCAGTCTGTAAACTACCAACACATTAGATTCCACTTATATGACCGCATCTTGCATTTGAGCTAGGGAGGTAGCAAAGGTCGAATGCACTAGCATAAGAAATTTTTGCAAAGGCTTCTGTGGGATTTATCTCAACAGGGATCTTATTATACATCTTATTGAATATTTTGGAGAAGTCTGAGACAAACTCTCCTTCCATTTTCTTCAAAGACTTGAACTGTGTCATGTAATACATGAAATATTTTTTATCTCCCCACTGCCTTAGGAAAGAACTATCTAGATCTTCAATCCTAGCAATAGATCTAGGGGTCAATCTCCTAAACCACTTCCTCACCTCTTCATCCAGGCTCTAGACGAAGACTCTCATCCAGACATCTTCATTTTCAATGTTCAGGTTGTCTGCATAACTGTAGAAAGCAGCCAGGTGCTCTTCCCCAATTATGTCCTCTTCCCCAGTGAACTTGGGCATATATTTCAAGTAATCTCCAGCAGGGAGAGGATTCACAGGTTGAGGTAGGATTAAGGGAGCATATTTGATAGCTACTATGGCGTCCATTCTATTTAGAGGGGGATTAGCACTAGCCATAAGAACAACAGGTGTGGGGGGACTAGGAGGGGATAAGGTTTGAAGTGGAAAGACAGGAGTTGAGCTTATAGAACGGGAGGGGAACCGTAGAAAATCTGGAGAACAGGCTTGCGGTCTCAAAGGCACATGATTTTCCCTTCCCTTAACAACAGTAATAATAGGAGGAGGGGTGGTAAAACCAGGGGTAGGAGAATATTCAGAAGCGTTGGGTTTGAACCAAGGTACCACTTTGGGGGAAAGGGGAGTGACAAGAGTTTCTCCTACTAATTCGAGACCAGGAGGAGAAAATCCAGTAGGAACACTCCCGAAATTTAGACTACGAGAAACTCCGACATAAGGTAATAAAACAGGACGAAATGAAGGGGTTGGAGTTTCTACAAAATCTTGAAAATCACTAGAAATACCCGTTTTAGCAGTAGAAGTACCGCCTTTAGAGGACTTGCCCTTTCTGATAATCTTCTTTAGGTCAGCTTCAGGTGACGCTAATGATAGTTGAGGAGTATACCTTGTGTGTCTACCTCTAGAAGCCACGACTGAAACAATGGAGTCGCTTATGGGTTGGAACCAGTGGGGTCGCCCAACGGAGTCGCGTCAGTGGAGTCGCTAGGTGCGTAGTAGAAATATTGATAGTTTTGATATCTGATGCACCTTCAAAATCAGTTAATCGTTGTCGTTCAATCCTGGGGAAAATATTCAACTTCATCCCCAACAACGGTGCTAGAAATGTTAGCGTTAGAAGTCACTCCTGGATTGCGGCAGGAGAAGAGCCCAACGCCCATCAGTTTATGTCACGAATAAATTTAATGGGTGATCAAATGGGTAGAAACCTAGGAAGGTATCACTCTAAATCAAGGACCAGGCCTGGTATGTAAAGAACAAAAGAGGTCTTGATCTAACTTTCATCAGTGAGTTGATTGTAAAATGAGCATGTGGAAGACTTGGTGAGAGGTGTGAGCAAGACTACCTCGGGCATCAAGCCTTTCAACAACTTGAGGAAGAAAAGTTCAGAATACAAGATCCTCTTGGTTTTGAGTTTCGGGGAACTGAAGGGTGACTTGACTGGATCCTCCAATTCCAAATCATTTAGCATTGAGAAAATGCAAGAACTAATTAGAGACAATGCAACTATTACAATGATCCAACCTACATCATCCTATAACAATGCAACTTGACTGGATCCTCCAATTCTGAGCTGTTCTAACACAGTGTAAACAAAGAGATGGAAAGAAGCTAACATTCATAAGGCAAGAAGTCTCAAGTGCCAATACATAACCAGAGCAACCAGTGCTTCGTTAAAACTTTACAATCGGGAGCCTATCTCAACCATTGATAGATTACGAAATGGAAAAAATGCCTACATATGCTCAAAACAAAACAACAACAGCAAAAATGAGACACTGCATTAAAAACATTGTGTCTGCATGTCTTCTGGCAGTCTGAGCATGCAGACTTTGGACGATCGTACACTTATGACAGATGCAATCAGACTCCTGACTGTCCTACAGATGAATCAACATGCTTTTAATCTTTTTCCGGACTTTACATCTATGGCGGAGACGATGTCTAACCACCTCCAACAAATTCAATAACTACTTTCTTGGGATCAGGAACAATCCAAGTCAACTCTTCCCTCTGGGACGTGGAGTTCTTCTCATGGCACCACCTGGATCAGCTGAACGGTCTAATGGATAGGTCGTGGAGGATCTAGCGTGCTTGACGTGGAACGGGGAAAGGGAGTGATCACGGAAACAACAGGGGTGAGACACATGGCAAGAAGAAGGGGCGAAGGTGACGGGATATAAAAGTAATGGGGAACACATTATTTATGGGAGGCTGACGTGGAAGGGAGCAGGACAGATGTCGGAGGACGAGGAAGGGCCAAAGGGAACGACCCCCGTCACATGGTCAAGTGGAGAACAGATGGCAGGGAAGGAAATGGTAGAGAAGGAAACACGACGGGAAGGGGGCCCCATGTCAATACCACACCATTCCAGACCCCCCCCCCCTCCCCCTATTNGAATGGTAGAGAGAGTCCAGAATCGCTCGAGCGTCGTCGATCTAGGTGCCTCAATCTCGACCGTTTGAGAGATGCACGCCCAATTTCGGACCCTCCCCCATTAAAGGAAGAATGGCGAGGGGGATCCAGAATGAAAACTCAGCCGCAGATCTAGGTGGGAAGATCTTGGCCATCCAAAACTGCCTGCTCATTAAAATGACGTGCCCATCCTCTAAACTTTGGAAAAATGGGTTTTCTGAATCTCTTTCTTTGCCCAATGGGACACTTCTTTCAGGAGAGTATCCCCTACATGATTATGTGCTAACAAAGTGGATAACATAGGCGATGACACCAAATGTAGACATAGACAGTGAAATAATAAGCAAACAATATCACCTTGGAAAGAATTGGTTAAAAAAAGAACACATTCATTAGATGGACAAGGGGTTCTAGTATTAAAAAGGGCATTCCTTCCACTCATAGGGCATGTGGAATGGAATAGGAACCTTGATACTAGATTTTTTTAAATATCCTATTCATAGTCTGGACAAAGACAATACACACCTCATTACTGAACTCAATTGAATGATAAGAAGTTATTCCCATTGCTACAATTAATCACCACACAATACATAAATCTAAATTATGACATCAATTAGGACTCAAATCCAAATTTAAGAAAAAGATCATTAACTATAGGGAACATAATTACAATTGTGTGCTTGTCACAGGTTCAAGTATATCATTAGCTTAAGGAAATATTTAATAAACAAGTGACGAAAAGAACAAACCCACAAAAACATGGTGACAACAACAATTGCAAGGTATACTTATATGGAACTTAGTATCTAAATCTAGTTAGAAGGAACATGATCCAAGTTATTGGCTTTAATCAGTTAATGCCCTAGATGAAAAATACAGAGTAATTTTGGAGACAACCAAACATAGTTACAATGGTATGTTGTTCTAGACATTGCAATAAATCAAATGATATATAAATCGCCCCAAAACTTCTAAGAATGGGGGACTGTGTCAGAGTGAATCTATATCTAGCATTAAAATGGTGGGACTGTCTTTGTAATAGTTATGTCAGTCCTAAATTGAGTACCAAGTTAGTAGCTTTAGTATCTTTAGGGAGCTATAGAGATTAGGTCTAGATATCTTGCGTTAGGCCACTAATAGTTTAGGATTTCTAGGCTTAGGATGTAGGTTAGGTTTAGGGTAGGCCGAGGTATGTAGGGGTAGCCTAAGTTAGGTTAGGAGGTCCGAACCTCCTAGGAGGAGCAAGAAGTATATGAAGAGGATGATGAACCTCAACGTCACTGCATTTAGTGTGTACTACATTGATTTAGGCTAGAAACAGTGTTGGCTAGAAAGACATACCTTGGGGATTGTGCCCACCGCCATGCATCCTTAACACTTGTGGAGTCAGCATAACTTTGTCTTCTTAAATTCAAATTTCCTAAAAAAAATCATTGATCTCCACATTCATTACGAAATATCATGATAGTCATAAATCAACCAAAAATCACCTAAAACCAGTCCTTAACAAGATCCATACCTTTGAGTGATGGGGTGCCTCCAATGTTGCTCCTCTCCATCCTGTGATTCATCACATGACTTAATTATATTTTAGAATATTAATTAAAGATGTAACAACTTCTACAAATTAATGACTAAAGATGAATACATGAATGAGCTTCTCTTTGTTTCGAGAATAAATTATTCTTTACTGAACAGGACCAACCACGTGAAGGTGGAAGCTCTTTTGGCCCCTCCCCCCCTCTCACATCACTCTCATTTCCCCATACCCAATCTATCTAGATTTTACAACTATAATTAGAAATGACAGTAACATTAAATGTAAGCAAAACACATTCATCGCCATGTGCTAAAACAAAAAACATGAAAGCAAATAACATTCATGACATGTAGGAAAACAAAATACATTACATTGGTCCAGAAATATATTGGATTTATATTAATAATAAAATGTCTAATCATTTGTTTTTCTTCTTCTTCTTCTTCTTCTTCTTGGTCTCCATGAAAGCACGAATTAAGTCATCATCATAATTTAACTGATTCTCCACAGTTATTGGGCCTTCTTGAAGTGTTGCATCATCAATACTCAACACCTCATGCCATGATGAACTTCTAGTATTTCGGCATGGAGGTTGAGGATGCACATGGGAATCCACTGCTGCAACAACAAAAAAAATTCAAGTGATATTGTTATTCACTGTTCCTAGGGCAATTTAATTAATACAGATTTAATTACAATGTTTTATACTTGGATTAACCGGTGCAGTAGAAACAATAGTTGGTGGCCACATTGTTGTTTCTGCGCTTGTTGATCTTCGCTCTCGATCGAAATCTACATGATTTTCCATATGAAACAATATAAGTATTTAGTACAGAATATACCCTAAATATTAATACTCATTGAAAAATGGAAAAACATTAAAAATGCGTGCATACCACTATGTAATGGTCCTTCGGCAACAACGCTTGAATCAATATGGGGGTCAGAATGTGGTTCATTGGGTACATCAGGAGCATTGGTAGCATTGTTACTCTCATGCGAATGTGGAAAAGACACACATTATTTTACATTTTAAATGAATAAAAAATATATTTTACATTACAAGTAATCAATGAGTAAAAACTAATTGACAAGTTTTTAATTTCATTTTATTTACCATGTCCTCCAGAGAGACACATGGTGATTTCCCCAAGCTTCTTCATCGTGCCACCACGCCATCAAAACCCTATGTGAACCTGACCTTTAGATCTTCTTCTGTGGCTTCATCATTGAACAAATCCCCCTGCATTGAGCAATATCAAAATCATCAGTCACTAGCTGCAATGAATTACATATTTTGTGACAATGATAAAAAAAAAGTAAAACATTTAGGCACTTACAATCCATGCCTTCAATCTCCCGTAACCACCTTGGCCCAGTTTATGTTGGCCATGTTTGTCTTGTCTTGCATTTGTTGCCTTGGAAGTGTCTTGGAGTCTATGCAATATTTTGAAATATGTTAGATATTGATTGTTTTCCTTGTAAAGTAAACAAAAGACCATCATAGTAAATTGAAAACACCTCTTACCTTACAGGGCCAGGTGGTTTCTTCCCTTGTGCTTTCATCGCTAATTCTCTTGCATCGAGAATAATTTCTTTCCACTCCTTCTCGGGGACAACCAAAGGGCGTTCGCACTTCGGGTCCTGTATTAATTTATTCCTATACGCCTCTCTAACATGTTTCAAATGCTTGTCAGTCCTTTTTAGGACTTCTGTCTTATTGAACGAGTCACCAAACTCACCATCACCAAACTCGCCAACTAGTCTGGAGATAAGAAGGCTTTTCAGTTTGGAATTTTGTTGATTCCATCATAGCCGAATGGTCGACCCAAAAATTTCTAATGCATAGTCATGCAAACTATTTTAGAACACATTGTTTCCTCTAAAACATCGTCATCATTAGTAATTTAAATCTCATTGATATGTGATTGTTTAAACAATTATATAACATGAATCTCAATAAAGTCATATATTAAATACCTAGTAGCTGTACTATTTTTAGAGGAACCATGTCCTGGTCGACCAAAAATGATATCGTTGTTGTTCCTGTGCTTTGGATATGTGTATCACCAGGGTAACAATCAACAGAAGAGTGATCAGTTCCATGATCATGTACACCACCTACACGATCTGGCGTGTGTTGTGGGGGCGTGACATCACCCCTAGAAGGTATAGAATCGATCTCAGGCAACACACTTGGGGTGGAAAATAGCCTTGTGGCTATGTGGCCATGCGTGTTCATTGTTTCACTCCTGCTGCTGCTACCAGGACCTTCCCCTTCCCCTCTCATTGATATCACAAAATTCTACAATGAGAAATATGTGATAATTGCATATATCAAATTACAAAATTTAAAACCAAAAATTGATATTGTTAGATGACATGACTTACCCCATAATTTGATATCTTAACGCATAATTCAACTATCCTTAGGAAATCCTCATCCGTTTCCGGCCCAACAACGACCATATCCCGGAATTCCCTATTGGCCTTTCTTAGGGACAATTCTATTGTCTGCAAAGGGATCTCTAGAATCAAATATCTCTTCATCTCTTATATATTCATCATTTTCTGTTGATGCAGTGCTAGAAACGAGGCCTTTGCCCCGATCAACGTCTTTGCCATGCTCAGGACCTTTTCCTCGATCACCACTCTGGTAGAATTTCAATAAGAATGTTAGTACGTGCAAGAAATATTAAAAAAACAATATATGAAATAATGGAATATTGGCAAATATTATCAAATGAAACATTCACACATACAAATTAGAAAATATTTGGAAATGAAACATCGAGCAAAAATTAGCAAATGGAACATTCATAAATAAAATAAAATTTCGTCACAAATGAAACATTCACAAATTAAGTAATCCCTTTTTAAGTTTGGGTATAATGGGTTTTGTACCATAGCAAAAGAAGACGTTCCTAGGTCAATTCGATTAAGATTGTAATCGACCAGTAACTCTTCGCCTGCCATTATTGTTTTCACTGCACATACAAATATCCTATTACCTTCATGCTCCTCAAAAATGCAATTGGGTTCCTTTCTTGTCATCCTAGGCCTTGTACTGTTTATAAGACCTGCAATATTCCCTGATGCCTTTGGCCTTCCATCAATATGCATAGTCGCTCCTTAATTTTTATTATTGTCTTTCAGTTGTATATAATTTGCGGCGAGTGCACATCTCTGCATACTAGGAATATATTGGACTAGTCTCAACCATACTCCATAAGTGTAACATGGTCCAACATACTCAAACAATTCAACCAATCCGCCATATTTTACCTTTATGTCGTCCATGGAGAATAAACCAAGGCCATGGATAGATGACGGAGCAATGCGATACATCCTCTCATTAACACGGAAGTCGATGTCCAAATCTAGCAGTTCCTTGGGTACCCACTATTTCAGTAAGTGTTTGTACCTCAAGGGAACCTCAATGTCACCTATGCTCTCATTGTCATAAGAGCATGATCCTCCTTCAGCAAGAAATAATTTCACGCGCCTACCAAAATTTCTTCTGACCTTTTCACCTCTAGTTGATTTCTCCTTGTTACATGTGTTGGATATGTTTTCACTTGTCCCTCTCAAAATTTCATCGCTCGAGCTAGATGATAGGTCTGATAGATACATATTTGGTTGTACCTACACTCCATCGAGGGAGAAGGAAATGTTATGCCAATGATCTTCATATTATAGTATAGCTAAAGATAAACATTGAAAAGATAACTTGACATGTAAGACTTTTGCATCTAGGGTTGGAGCCCAACCTCTGAGAAAACACAAAGTATTTCTTCACTCATTATTTTGGGTAGGTGTTAGGCCAAGAGAACAAAATATATTAAATGTTGCAGAAACGAATCATATTGGGTGGGAATTGAGCCAAAATAATTAAATGAATGCTTCCAAGATTTGTTGGGGTGGAAGGAAGATCTCAAAATAACCCAACGCTAGACATCAAATGAATCTGGGTGGGAGGGTAGTCTCTAATGAAATAGATCAATGTTGATGTTGAAGATGATTGTTTTGGGTGGGTGTTGAGATAAAGAGAACCAAAACTACTACCAAGAGTAGCTAAGGTAGAGGAGTAGACCTCAAGTAACCCGAGCTATATGAATTGATTTTGTTCATAAGTATAAAGTTTCATTATCCAATATTATATGTGCTAGAAAAGTGTAGGTAAATATTTGGATGATTAGTTGTTGTGGAAACTACTCATGGAGAGAATGACACCATGTCTCAAATTGCATATGTGCAATTTTATCTTGTTTGATCTCTAACAACTACATCAGAAGAGAAATCTATAAAACATATATACATATATATGAGTTATGCAGTTGTTGAGTTAGATTGCTAGAATAGGTTGTTGGATGAGGAAGAACAAAACCAAACCAATGCCTAGAGATAGGTGTCCAAAGTAGATAGATTTGTGTGCATAGGACATGCATCAGTTGCAATATGCCCAACGTAGTACCATTTGGAATCGTATTCTTTCCCATGATTGAGAAGTGCACAACTGATATTAAAAAGTGGTAATTATATCTTGTCAAATGCCAAAGTGGTAATTTCATATAACATAGGGATTATAAACTTATAATATAGGAAGGATTTCTTATGTACAAAATCTGGTTGTTGTTGTCTTACCATAGAGATATGTGAGTTGAGAGAGAAATGTCATGGATAAGAGCCATGAGAATGGAGCTCATGAAAACTAGTGTGTAAAAGTGAAACAATCAACTAGAGTGAGGGTGTAGGAAAAGTGTGTTGATCCACCTACATGAGTTGACTTGAATAAAGCCATGTGAAAATTCTACATAATGAACCTCCTTTATTGTTGGTTTATCAATAAATGTGAAACCAAATCATTGTATCAACATGACACTATATCATTGTATACCCATAGAGCATGGTGCAACATCATATAAATCTCAGTAACAAGATCTTGATAAACTATTATAACACTCTCCAATGAAACTTTTCAACCAACATATAATGTATGTAGGTCTTGAGAAACTATTATAACACTCTCCAATGAAACTTTTCAACCAACAGATAATGTATGTAGGTCTTGAGAAACTATTATAACACTCTCCAATGAAACTTTTCAACCAACAGATGATGTATGTAAGTCTTCATGTGACAGAATTGAGCATCAAACCCTTGAGAGAGACAAGACATTTCTGAAAATAAATACGATGAATAAATGTTTGAGACCTAAAACTTGTAGACTTAAGTTTTCCTTCATTTGTTTCCCCAAAAGTGGTGAGCATGGATTCTTCATATACTATTGCACTCCATATGTAGGCCAAAAACACTTGTATCCTTCAATCACTACAAGTGTTCGTTCTAGCGTAGGATTTGATTGGTGGGATTCAAATTTGCTAGGTAATATCAAGTATCCTGTCATTCCTAACTCATGGGACTGAAAATTTACCCAATCCTAACCTGTGGGATGGAAAATTTACCCTTAACTGTTGTTGTCGTTTCTCCAAGAAGGTGAGAGGGAAAGTAGAAATGCATGAAGACAAGAAGTAATTCATTTTTTTAAGGGAGAGATGCTTTGCATGAAATTTCTAGCCACTGTCGACCGTCATTTGTCTTCAAATTTCTATGGAAGAAATCACTATGCTTGGGAGGTAAATGAGCAATAGATATTCTTGGGAGGTAAATGAGCATAGGAATATACCAATAGGACTCATACTCAACGATTCTCTTTGGAAGGGGAGGAAAAAATTGGAATAACATACTCAACGATTCACTTTGAAAGAAAAGGAAGTCAAACAAAAATATAGAAAACAAATACAGAGTCAACACAACACTAAATCACTATCCTGCGAGGTGTGAGATCAATAGTTGAATATGGAGGCAAATTTGCCTTGGTACCACTGCGATTTTTCTGAGGCCAACAAAAAAACAATGTAAAACTAAAATCTTGGACATATACTTGTCTTCATATCGTCGACGGGAGACATAAATCATTGAGTAAGAAGGTATGATGCTATCCCATGTGAGAGATTATGCTTCATTAGAAATCGTTTAGTTTGAAGGGATTTAAACTAAGGGATTTATCCAAAAACCCTCTTAGTCACTCTAATTCCACTAGCTCTTAGTTGCTCTAATTCCATTTGGGGGTTTAGGGTTTAGAGACTATTTTTGCAGCACCATTTTCGAGACATTGTGGGTTTCCTTCATACCTTCAAAAATTGTGGGGTCAACAACATACATGTTTGTGTATCCAAAAACATTTCTTAGAAAGGAGGGTTTCATACCATGGTTTTTTCTAGGGAATTCTGTGGAATCTCCATGAGCGAAATTTAGCCCATGTGCCCTCCTTCTCCATGCGCCTCTCCCTCCTTCTTCGTGCTCCTATCCCTCCTTTGTGTGCCTCTCCCTCCTTCTCCCCTGCTACCCTCCACTCTACGTGCTTCCTTCTCCCCTTCTACCCTCCACTTTGTGTGCGTGCGTACAACTATTCACGCCAGTTCAAAAATATGAGCGCAATAGTCATGTACTGATAGTGTAGTTTTTTTTTTTTTAATATAATTTATAATATATATATATAATCTATACTAATCCTAAATGTAAGCATGTATAAGCTCAACAATAATTGCTCATCCATACACAATTTTGACTATGTTCACTTAGATTCCATTGCCACAATATTTGTTCAGGAATTACATGTATTTACAAAGTGTTTAATTGATTCTCTCTCTGGTCATACCTATGAAGACAATGTCACTTCTAGTTCAAATAGTTCTTTATCCTTTGTATATACACACACATTCTATTTTGTTTTTGTAGTAAAGAATAATAGTCAACCACCTCTTAGTGTATTACATCTACAACAAGATCAACCTTTGTGATGGATACATCTATTGTTGTAATGGAAAGTATGAATCTTGGTGCCAACTCCCTCCCACTCACCCATGTTCCTTACTATAGTGGGATGACTTGTGGAGGTCAACATTTGTATTTTATGTAATTTTTTTATATTCCTACTAGTGGAGCACATGTCCAATGAGTTTCATCATAGTTACTTTTTGTGTACCCTTCATGGAGAAGGTTTAGGACACTGAAATATGGTTGTGCCTTTGTTAAAGGTAAATCTACCCACTCTAATGCAAGTCCATGATGATGATCTTGAGCTCACCAATAGAAAGAAGGATAGATCACCATCTTCCTTTCCATAGGGATCATATGCATAACAAAAAATCAAAGAAAAAAACATAAGAGAAATACCTTTACACTAACATTTGTCCTTCACCTTGTGAGAAAATTGGTTAATTCCAAATCTAGAGTCAAGATCAAACTTGCACACACATCAAACAAA
>ML789883.1:554005-585454 GCA_009831015.1 Picea engelmannii | reverse complement strand
TCACATGTGATGGAACCTACCACTGATGATGCCCCAAGTTACTGCAAATGTCTCTAAATCCACTTCCCAAAATAATGAGTTGAATTTTATAGGAATATATTCTCTAAAAGGAAGGCATTGAGGTATCTATCATCAATTGGTGCAAAATAAGATTAGGAACATGAATTGAGGTCTTGGACAATAAATTCGAGAGAACAAACCACTAAGTACAACTTGGCACTAGGAAGGTTGATATGGATGGTAAATATATTTGAGAAATGTCCAACGCAAGCTAAAAACTTCTCGTTAACATGTGCATGACCTAATGATGACCTGGGAAACAATCGACACCAAAAGGGACCAATTATATACACCAATAATTCAAGAGACATTGAAGGGTGTTCCATAAAGACTAGAAGAATAACCAATCATAGAAGTGAAAACTCAAAATCATGGTGTTATCTCCTAAAATAAACTTGTCAATCTATTTGATTTTTAGGTGATAGCATAGTCATGAATAAGTGCCATTTTTAATTTTTTGTGGTTTATGGTCTCCAAGCAAAGGGAATAAGTGAGAAATTCCAAAATAAATCGATTTGTTGTTTATTTCTTTCAAAAATCAAAGAAAATACTTTTCGACGGCTAACCATTGTTTTGAAGTTGAGAAGGAGCCATCGAAAAGTCAAGCTTCCGACGACAAATGCGACTTTTGGAAAAAAGAAGGAGCCACTGAAAAGTCAAGCTTCTGGCAGCAAATGCAACTTTTGGAAACAAGAAGGAGCCACCGAAAGTGCATAAGCGGTTTTGGGCACCACCTCTTCAGGAGTTCAAAAGAGAAAAGGAAGCACACACATCATAAAGGGAGGATGACCATTTTTATGGGAGATTGGCATGCTTACACGACCTTATCACCGGTTATGGAATAATCATTTCAAATTCATTTTTATGGCCTGTGTGAAGGTGTGATGTCCTATCAGTCCTAAGGGTTATCTAGTCATTATTAAATTTCATCTTCTCGTTGTTGGATCTTGTCTACATTAGCATTATGGTCATCATTCAAATTCAAATTCCACAAGTTCTGAATTCCTATAAAAAAACGCTTCTCCTCCACCAGTTGATCATACAGAGTTTATTCTTCATCGCCAGCAGGTTCTTTCGATTGGTAATTTCTCTGTTTCAGGTTTCTACAGGTTAGCTTGTGTTTTGCAAATGGGTAAGAAATGAGGTGGTCCACCTCTCAGGAAGGAGTTAGACAGAATTCAATATTTACAATCTCATCCAAAGATTCATCAATATTTCTCGGATGCAGGATGTCTCACTTATGTGGAAAAGTTACAAGAGGGTTACCACCTGGGTATCACATAAGACTTTGCAAAATCTTATGATGGAAACAAAGACACAGTTGGCCCTTTGGAGATACAATTTGATGAAGCAGCCATAACCTCTACTACAGGCATGCCAAGAATAGGGAAAAAATGGTTCAAAACCATATTCACCAAGAATCTAGAGTTTAGACCTTATTTAAAGCCTGAATTCCAAGACATCATTTGGAATAGGGATATCCCCATGTCTCATCTAGAGGAGAAGTGGCATACTCTTCTCAAAACCATACAATTGTATATAACTATAGAGGGAAGGTATGATAGGGCCATGTTATACCACTTCAAACTTATGGACCACTTTACAGAAAAGGTTCCTCTCAATCTACCATATTATTTTCATAAGAGCTCGACAAAGATGTCACACAAGGTCTAAGATGAACCTGACCATATCCAAAACACCTTGTTTCATTTTGGTTTGATCAAAATGGTTATTTTACAAGAATTGAGGAAGAAAGAAAGAACATGGGAACACTTCCTGTTTTGGGGAGGTTTTGAGTTAGACACTCAACCCGATAAAGGAAAGAGGAAATCAAGAAAAAAGATACCAACTCCTCAGAGCAGTCTAAAGAGGAGGAGAGCCATCACCCTTGGCCTCTCAGAAGAACCAACATCTAGCTCAAAAGTCAAGAAGGAAAAGAA
The DNA here is from genome assembly GCA_009831015.1 of Picea engelmannii. NCBI lineage: Eukaryota > Viridiplantae > Streptophyta > Pinopsida > Pinales > Pinaceae > Picea > Picea engelmannii. Next base: position 583,454 of record ML789883.1, on the reverse strand, counting down.
GAAATTGGTTTTCAAGGAAGCTACAGAGCAAGCTTCAACTCAACAGACCAAGCAAGCAAATGTGCTTAACTTACCCTACTCAAAATCTGATTCTGAGCCAAACAAAAAAGAGGTCCCTGCTGCTTAGAACATAGATTTTTCTATGGAGAAAGCACCAGAAACTGAGAGGTTCACAGGTTATAAGGAAGGAGAAACATCAAGCAAGAGAAAATCTAGCAAATCATAGAAGATTAAGAAACTCAAAGAGAAAATAGCATAGCAGGAAGTGATAGAGAGGGTGATAAAGGCAAGATATGAGACTCTATCAAATAATTTTGTAGAAACCAGTGCAGCCTTGGAAAGATTGGCACTTGAAAGTGTAAAGGAAAAGAAGAAGAAGAAGAGGATCATAAAGGATAATCACAAGCTATGGAGATTAGCTAGCCATTTGAAGAAAAAGATCAAAAAGTTGAAGGCTAAAATAACTACACACCCAGATTTGCATGTCCTTGCAGAGGTTGCTCAATATTTGCAAGTGGACCAGTCCAAATAATCAAGGAAAAGACTCATTTTTGAAGTTTTTATCTTTTTAACAAACACATCAACATAACACATAGTTAGCCATCGAAAATCAACATAACAACACATAGTTAGCCACCGAAAATCAGGTCTTTCGGCGACTAACTCGCATTTTTCAAGGAAAAAGAGTCGTCGAAATCGTTGGAAACAGATTTTGAAGATCTGGCGCTCGAGCAAAGGGGAGTTTTGGTGATGAAACATAAATTAATCTCAAACAAATTGCTCCATACAATTTGGCATCTTGTTTCAGAGTTTTGAGGCATTAAACATGGTAGCTAGGTTGATGATTAGCCTATCATTATTGAAGACTGCTTACAGCTGTTGAGGAACATATCCAGTTGTTGAAGAAAGGCACTAGCCTTGTCATCATACATTAGGACCTTCATGCAACTATCTAAGACTTAGAGGATTGAAGACAAATCGAATTCTAGAAATGGACTAGATCCATACTTTTTGAAAGATTTTTTGTAACAGTTTTTTATTATTAGTATTTCAGATCTAATTTCTCTACAACATTTTTATTACATATAAATAATAATATGTAATTCATCTGTTGTTATTTACCTCATGTATTTTCCAAGGCCATATATAAATTGTTTTACGTTGTTGTCAACGCTGTCGGGCAAAGATAGAGGTAGCACATATTGTAACAAAACAATGGCACATTAATAAATTTCCGATTTCATATTAACAATATATTTACAAAATTTAAAACTATTACATCGATTCTTACCAATACATAACAAATATACGAAATAAATTACCTTGATGAAGGTATGCCAGTGATGAGTTTTTAACCCGCCAAATTCACCTTTCTTTTTTAATATATTCTTGACGTTTGAAGCAAATCCTATTGGAAATCTAATTTTTTGAATGAGCTCTTTTGCAACATTACTTTCATCTTATTTAAATAACCATGGGAGGCTATTTCGATTGACTCCATTAGTCTTATTTAAATCAATAATATTTAGCATTGCATGATTGGCTTCTTGAATGTCACTACAAATTTTAGAATTGTTTTCTGTGTCACGCCTTCCATCTAAGATTCTCCACAAAATTTATGTTACGTTCTTCCCGATATGAATTGTGTCGAACAAATGAGCTATTTCTAGTTTCTCATAGTAGGGAAACCTACTAAATTGTTTGGGGAAACTTTTCATTCCTCGTGGAAGCAGATCAATACCTTGACGACCAACTATATGTTACATAAATGAAATTAACACAACAATTGTTAGATTATACACAATAGACATGAGAATTCAACACAATTAAAAAATGTAATATATTGCATACGATGATGAAGATTGACTTACCTTGACGATTTGATCTATTATATTCCAACTTCCATAGGTGTGGTGTCATTCTTCATGGTTTTATCCCACTCTCCTCTTTCCCATTGAAAATATGTTTATCAATATTTCGATACCTATGGTTCTTACGGAGAAAGTGCCTATATTCATCAAACACCTTCTTTCCTAAACTTCTTGAACGATGAGATCTCATCCTAGGACCACAAACATGACATGCAAATTTACCCTTTGTTTGAAGACCTAGAAGATACGCATCAATGGTAGCATTAGTTATATAACAAGCAATTATTTAAAAAACAAACATTATAATATCATCAACATATAACTTATTTAAGTGCAATAGTGTGTTACATACCACAAACATGTGTTAGTCTTGGTGCATCGTGAATTGTCCATGTAAGAATCCCATGGAATTGAAATCCTCTTTGACCTATTGGTCTAGAGATGTCGTACATAGTGATGTCGTCCCATAACTTTAACAACTCATCGACAAGAGGCTCAATATATACATTCATATCTTTCACTTGGTACTTACCTAAATGGTTAAAAAATACACATAATTTCTACAACTTATATACATATATGAAATTGTGCAATGAACAAGACAAATGAAATGTTAAACATTAAAAAAACAATATCGTTATAAAAATATACTTGGAACAATCATTGCCAACATTGTGTGCTCTCTCTTTATTGACATCCAAGGAAGGTTATTATTTATAACAAAATAGGCCACACCGAGTAGATAGACCTGAGCTCACCAAATGGATTTACACCATCAGTTGTTAATGAAATCCTAACATTACTAGGTTCTTCTTTAAAAATTGGTTATCTTCCTTTGATATTTTTATATAAAGAACCATCTGCAGGCATTCGAAGAACATCATCTTCACTTCTATTATGTGCATGGTAATCCATAAACTCTGCTATGTTCCGACATCTAAATAGTCGCTGCAAGTGTGGAATTATGGGAATATAACAAAGAACCTTGTGAGGCATCTTTGTTGTTAACTGATCAGTTCGATATATACTGATTTGACATTGCGAGCAATTCAATTCAGATGCATATTGTCCATAATATATGATGTGATCATTGGGGAATGCATCAATAGCCTGATATTCCATTCCAATTTCTTTCAGAATGGCAGATAATTCTTAGTATGTGCATGGTAACTTATTTGGTGATGGTAAGAAATATTCACCTATCAACCTACAACAACAATATACAAAAAAAAAATCAATAATGAAAATTATATTAATCATTATAAATATTGCATCCTTAATTTAGACATCAATTGACACTGAAAATAAAATAAAATAAAAGTTGAAAATTGCATAAACCTGTAAAATTGTGTTGCTTACCTTAGGATCTGTGTCATACATGTGTTTTACAAACCATTTTATACCTTCAAGTTGACCAACAACATTACAACAGAGAGAACACTTTTTTTTGTGCCTTCATAGACGGATTCAATGGCATTTTGAAGGATAGGTTTATCCAAAATATATTCATCATCATTGTCCTCATCATTGTCATCATTATCATCCTGCAAGTTGTCCTCCTCCAAGTTGACATCATCATCCATTGGTGTATTATAAATGTCTTGGATCAATCTGTTTGTCCCGTCATCATCAACTGTATTATTAATATCATCATTTTCCATAGGAATAATGTGATCATCATTATCCACAGTATTAAGTTCAGCTTGCTCTTTAGTATTATCTCTATGAAAACGTCTCCTGCTAGGCGACATCACATTCTTAGGATGATTTTTCTTTAATAAAAACAATAGAAGCAATAAAATACAGTTAGAGTATATCACAAATATTATTTTGAAAGATAAATTAAAAAAAACAATTAATGTATAATACCCTTAAAGATCTATAGTAACTAATTACTTACCATGGGACGATATTCATTTCCCCCTTCAACATGCCCATTCTCCCTACAATGTTTTTCAACTATTTTTAAAGGTAGTCTTCTTCCATTAAAACCCCTGCATTCACAACAAGGGAAATAACATTTCCCATCACCATGAATCACCATTTTCCGCTTTAACATAACAAGCTCTCTTTTCTCATCTGGACTTGACATTGTAATTACCTATTACAACAAATCCATTGAAACATTATAAGTATAATATACAAATCTATTCCAATAATTTGGTATATATTTAGATATTTGTAATGAAAATTATACGACATGTTCAGAAAAAATAAGGGACAAAGCATGAAACCTAAAATCAGCTAGAAAAAATAAGGAACAAAGCACGAAACCAATGCATTTCATATCCAACGTACAACACTAGCTATTTGGGAATCTAAATGACAATTGGTTCCAAAACAACACATTGACCTACACATAAACATCCAAACATAAATGAATCTTCTAATAATCTCTTTGCTGCGATTCACCTACTATTATGTTGTCAAAATTGAGGAACAAAATTGATAGAAGTGCAAGAAAGAGTTTGGGGAGAAAAATAAATCATGACATAGGAAACATAAAGGCAACTTTAATTCTCATAAAAAATGATGATGTAAAGAAAATTAATTTGAAGACAACCAATCAAAGATGGCAAGCAATTCCTTGGCATGGTAATGATAAATGGTACACTATGTTAGCGATCAAAAATAACTTTCTAATGATTTCCAAATCACATGATAAGACGAACATTAAGAAAAAGAATCATTTTCAATTTTTTCAGATTTAAAGGCTTAGAGACAAGCTATTAAAGATGGTAATTCAATGTATAAATCAATTTTCTTCTTAAATTAAACCTAAGTTTATTTTAGGGTTTTCAGCTGCTAAGTGGCAAATTTGACAGTCTAGTTAGCCGCCGGAAGCTCTGACTTTCGGCAGATAAAGGGAAAAATGCAAGACCAATGAGCCGATGAATGTGCTGAAGAGTCCATAATTTAATTCTTTCTGCCTAGATCGTGTTTTTCAAGTTCCAGAACATGTAGGAATGGTATCAAATTAAAGATAATAATTGTCAGAAGTTAAATCATCCTCCTCATTAAGTTTTGAAGACATATGGCGAAAGAAGGAAGCCAAATAACATTTCTATTTTTGACAGAAATCACCCAACTGTCAAACAAAGATCTCGAACTCCATGATCTTCACCTGCTGACTGCCAAGATGGTATTTCAATGTGTAATTGATTTTCTTCTTAAATTAAAACTAAGTTTATTTTAGGGTTTTCGACAACTAAGTGGAAAATTTGACAGTGTAGTGAGCCGCTGAAAGATCTGACTTTCGGCGGCTAAAGGGAAAAACACAAGACCAATGAGTCATTGAATGTGCTGGAGAGTCTAGAATTTAATTCTTTCTGCCCAGATCACATTTTTCGAGTTCCAGAACATGTGGGAATGGTATCAAATTAAAGATAATAATTATCAGAAGTTAAATCATCCTCCTCATTAAGTTTTGAAGACATATGGCGAAATAAGGAAGCCAAATGGAATTTCTATTTTTGACAGAAATTGCCCAACTGTCAAACAGAGATCTCGAACTCCATGATCTTCACCTGCAGACTGCCAAGTAATGCTAAGAGGGTAAATTTGACCTACAATGATCTTACTTGTCATACCCTTTTCTGATTATATTCAGTTTTAGTTATTTTCAGATCCATTTTTATAGGATCTTGAAATTGTGATGTAAAGGAAATTGTGATTGTAGCTAAAACAATAATCTTTTTACTCTATCAAAAGTGGATAAACCATAAAATATTTCTAAGGAGTTAAAATAAACCATAAAATCTTATTTAAGGAGTGAAAATAAACCATAAAATAGTTCAATACCACCAAATTACTAAATCATACAGAAATTTTTTAAGTACTCACCTTCAAAATCTCAGCTATGTAGAGTTTGATCAATTCAATGTTTCTCTTCTTGAAAGAGAATTGAAATCAAGATTTCATAAAAAACCAGAACACCATTGCATCAGAACACCCAAATGATTGTCGCAACTGTAGAAAATGATTTTCGCAACTGTAGAAAATGATTGCCGCAACTATAGAAAATTTGTCGTAACTTAGATATATATAGGATTGATTTCGTTGGTCTTTCGACAAATTCGGTCAAATTAACCAAACAATAAGTCAATTATTGTTTGATTCTCACACGTGCCATGGTTGGTCGTTATAATGACTAAAGTTCATCGCTATAGAGACTAACTCATGGTTGGTCTCTATAGCGACGATCTTTAGTCGTTATAACAACCAACGTGGAATGTTGGTTGCTATAGTGATGAACAGTTGGACCTTGAAAAAAATAAATAAATTTAGTCCAAAAAAAGAAAAAACATTACGACGAAATTTTAAACCGTCATAATATTTCGTCGTAATTTCTGCCCAATGTAGTAGTGTTTCAAACTTTCGATTGAAAACTGATTGATTGTTGCAAAATCCCCTAGTGAACCTGCTACTTCTTCAACAAACTCTACTTCCTCCAAGGCTTCTCCATCAATTAACACCATGTGTCTTTTGACAGTCGAACCTTCCTTTTGGTGCATTTCTCTCTTCACCACAGCCTTCCTTTTCTTGCTGAAAAAGAATTTGGAAAGAGGCAACTCCTCAACCGAAATGGGTGTGAGGTCATCTATGAAGACTAACTCTGCATTTGGGTTCCCTCTAGTGAATTGTAACAGCGTGATAACCTGGATGGGGCTACCGATTTCGGTGGATGACTGTTTCCCTACCACATTTGTAGTTGATTTATCTAGTGTAAATAGTGGCCCTTATTCTCCCTCCTTTATCGATGTCTCTGCTTGATCTTTAGCTTGGTCGCTTGATACATTTGTCGCCGGGCTATCTCCTTTCTGAGTCAACACCTCAGTTTTCTCTAAGATTTCCTGGGTTCCTTGTTCGCTAGAGCCTACCTCTTCTAAGCTTCGGGTCTCCATTTTTTGTGCAACTAGAAATGTCAGGGTTCCTCCTTGTAACACTTTAGGGAGGCTACTTCTTCGGTGCCTCTAGAAGTCATAAAACTCAACCATTTTATTGGGTGATAGAGCTCGAACCCGACCCAAAACCTTTGGATAGGATCTCGCTCCTTGAAAAATCTCGTCTTGAGGAGAATCTTCGTGTTCATACCTTTTTAAATTGTAGTTGGCCATGTGATTTCCCACGACCTTCTACGAGTCGTGCTTCTTGAATTCAATGTTTACCAGGTTTATTTCTTCCAAGGTCGCGACTTCCACTTTGGACTGACCGAAATCTAGTAGCGAAAATGTACCAATTTGAAAAGGAAAAGAGCGTCATACCTTTTTCTGTACATCTTTTAGTTCCTTGCTAATCCCACCAAGCACAGTTTGTTGTGTGACCTCGCGGCACACTAGTCGGTCTAGTAAAAATTGCGGTAGAGCATATGGAGGAACTGAACAACCAAAAACCCTAATATATGAGAAGTGTTCCTCAATGTACCACTCTGCTATTCTTCCCAAGTTAGTCACGATTTTGTCGGAGATTCTGGGAGGTGGGAAGCCATATATAACCGTGTGTATCGACACCACCACCTAGTTGCAGATCTCATAGAAGAATTCTCTTACTTTGTCTTCCCAAAGATTTGAATGATAGATATGTATAGGTTCGGCACTGCCTAGAGTCCAGCTCCAGCCCGTCAGGGGGGAAGGCGTCATGAAACAGACAACATCCATAATGTAAGTAGACATGAAAAATGAGGTTGGTTTTCCCTTGGATTTCAGTGCCCGATACTCTATGATATCTTTAACGAAATTATCCGACAATATATTGGCCTAGTCAAAAGAGTATCCTTCTGCTACTATGTGTATAATAGTTACCCACTGTAAAAAGAAACAAGTTGTGTTTTCTTTCCCATAGAGTCTACACATCATCATCGCTATGTACATTATATGAGGTTCCAATGAGGAGACTGAGTATGTGCCATGAAATTCAACTCTAAACTTCTTCGGACAGGAGTACCAATCCTTAATTAAATCGGGCATGCTTTTCCCATATTGGGCACACTCCTTGTTGTCGAATTCTAGTAGGAAACTGGAATTGTGAATGAAATTAGGCACCAGAGACAACTTGAACATTACCTGCAAATATTCCAGCCTAAAAGATCCAACCGCGGTCTTCTGTGTATTGAAGATAGTTCTGGTTGGAATATCTATGTGGTCCAACGCCCATCTGATCATATAAATATAGGGTAAGAGCTTGTGTAGCTCAGACTGAGCGATATTTGTGTATTTGATAGATAGGTCTTCCTTCTCGTTGTCACTTGAATCATCCAAACAATTTACCAATTCATACTGTAGGGTATTGAACACTTGCATCCAAGATTTGGCGGTGTCTATGCTTCTGGGCGAGGTGTCGGAGAAAACATCTGTGATCTGGCTCGAACTTTCACCAGTTGCTTTAGGCGCTTTTCGTGGAGCCATAGTATCATATTTTAGAGCTTCGTTATCTGTCACAGAGAATATACAAGACCGATTATCTTTCTAAGCTAGCTCTGTGAAAACGCGAATGTAATTCGAAAATGAAAAAATCTTCTTTGCCTTAAGCTTATCAATTTTGCATCTACTTTTACTCACAATGCGTTTAATTCCCTTAATAAAAAGATTTGGGCGATAAAGCATGATTTCATTTGAATTCATTTCCCTAGATCGACTATTTAATGCCATTAATGGTCGATATTTCGTGATCGAGAAAAACATAGATAAAATTTGAATTTACCCGAAAAGCAAATCAAAAACATAATCATGATATAAGATTGTTCAATGTGTTAAACAATCAAGTTTATTTTTTTGATTAATCATGTTTAATCTTAAAGTTTGAGCTATGTTGTCCGAATCGCGAAATCGTGATTGATTAATTAATATTGATCATGTTTAACATTCTAAATAATCGCGATTAACTTCAAGGGTTTTGCGATTTCTGATATCGGGATTTTGGCTTGACGTTAGAGGCAGGATCCACGAAACGTGAAATTGCGATAGGGTTTCATTATCATTAATCATTTTTTAATCGTTTTAATTAACTCGATTTAACTTAAGATAGTTCGCTATTTCAGGTATCGGGACTTTTGGTGGTCGTTAGAGGCAGGATCCCCGAATCGCGAAATCACGATATAATTAATTAACATTAATTTCTTTTAATCCTTTAATAGACATAATTTTAAGGTTTAAGACAATTTCGCGACTTCATATATCACGAAACCCCTAAACCCAACCTTTCAAAGGCAGTCTTTAGTGATTTGACCTTTTAACGAGTGGGCGACTCCATAAATTTTAATGGTTTCAAATCATTGGATTAAACAGGAGACTTCATCAACGGTGATACTCAAGTGCACGTTGTTCTTATTTAAACCAAAATTAAACTTATCTAAGTCTAAATTTAAAAAAATTATATATGTTTCAACAACACCTCTATTTATTCTAGAGATAGTTGGTTGGCAATCGACAATTGACAAGTAGAGTTGAGTGGGAGTTTGACTAAATGGTCGATTGAGGAGTCACTTCTGAGATTCACTGAATGATCAACTAAGTATTTGACTAGTTGGGAAGTTATAATAGAATAGTCGACCGATGTACAAAACAAGACATAAATTAAGGAGTTTGCTATGCGCCCTAAACAATCTATGTGGAACTCATCTTCTTCACTTCAATGGAGTTGGTTACATCTTGGTGTTATGTAAGATGGCTCCGTGGGTCGATCTATGACATGGTGAACAATAACTTGTGTATGTGTTGTGTATGTAAATATTTTGGTTTCTTACACTTCTTAGTAGGTTGAGCTATTCTTGGTTGTGCTTAAGTGATATAATGGTGTCCTTAGAAACCTCCTCTCTCTTGGAATACTAGCTCTCTAATCTACCCAATCCTTTGATTCTCCAACATGACTATCAATTGATTCTCCACATACTTTAAGGGGGACTATAAAAGGAACAATAAAAGAAGAATACAGGGTTGATTTGGTAGATGGTTATTGGATATTTCAACATGGTAACTGATGGCAAATAAGATCGTTTCAATTGACCAATAATTGGAGGTTGTAAAATATTGATTGGAACAAAACATAGGAAACTCACTCTATAGCCAGTGAATTATAGAATCAGAAGTAGCAGGTCAAATTGAGCCATTTGTAATATGTAAGTTTCATAATGAGAATAATAAGCCTTGAGTAAGCCATTTCAAGATGGGGACTTCTCAAGTTGGGTTTTTCCAAGATAAATCTTTATGTCCCTATGTACATGTGATTATGAAATCCTTGTACTAAATATTTTGTTAATTCACATTCCTTTAAATTACACACTCAAAATAAGCATAGATAAAAAAAAAACTAATAAATTATATAGGATTTATGTCAGAGAGATGGATCGACCATAGGTTGGTCAATTACAAATCGGTGCCATCTTGTCCTTGCAGATCTCAGTGAAGGAAAATAAGGTATAGGTGGAGATGGAACATCTTGAATAACTTCATGATTATTGTGTTGCCCCATGTGCTCTAAGCACACGGAGCCACCCAAATCCTCTCGGCTTGCCTCTATTGGTTATGAATGTATTAATAGTGGGCCCTACCACTAGGTTGACATAAAGATAAGTGAGAGATGTGAACAAAGGTGAAGTTTCCCACTAGCCCCACCTTAAAATGAAAAGAACATTTTGTCTTTAGCCTTAGCTATTTCTGAAGTGCAAAAGCCCTCAAACCCTCCCACAATTGGGTTGGAACCGATAGAGTGAGTTGTTGTTTGCCTGGTTACTTTTTAGAGATATTTGATCTAGTTGTTATATTTTGATGTTCCATTTCTCTATTTTCTAGACAATTACTATGTAACAATATGATTATGGGTGTTTTAACCAAAATCAATTTACATATTTTTTAATTTTTTACATCATGCTTATAGAACATACATACACATTTTTAATTAAAATCTTGGACAAACTATTATTATTAAAAAAAAATTTAATTAAAAAATATTTCAGTTTCATATTAATTAACTACTTTTTAGTAAAATCGGATGATATTACAGTGAAAAGTTATTAGTTATCTAAGAATAATGTTGATTTTTAAAACAATGATATATTAACCCAAATGCGATAAAAATTATAATATAAAATAAGCGAATTCCAATTCACGGGTGTGATTAACCCTTTCACACAATTTTCTCCTACAATTTATTTGATGTGAATTAATAAAGCCATCTCTTAATTAAATGGTAGAGATTCTAGTCTTAGAAGACCCACAGTGATTTATCCTTTCAAAAAATTTCTCGGGAATCAATAAAGACCAGTCTTTAATAGATGGTAAAAATTCTAATCTTATAGGTCCACATATAAACCCTACCAAAGAACATTAACTTTTACTTTATAACGTTTTTCATAAAACAAAGAATTTATAATAGATGGCCCATTTTTGTTGGAAAGTGATAACTAATTGACCTGAATTGGTTTAGTTGGTTTGTGGTGGTTTTTTCAACAATATCTTGTTGAAATAAATTAACAAAAATAGTGACAACATTTATTACATTCAGTTTTGTATAATTGAAGGAGTTGTATAAATATGATTGTTTTAAAGACATTTGATGAGCAAAGGCTTAGAGCCCTCTCCTAGGTTACCCGATTGCATAGTTACTGATGTAATCTCTTGTTTAAGAGATATTAGCCTTTGCCATTGTCCCATGGATATTTCCTCTTCAGGGGTTTTACCACGTAAAATTTTGGTGTCTCTTGTGTGATTTCCATTGATGGTATGTACACTGTATTCTCTTATATATTGTTTTATATCTGCTGTAAGTTCATCTTTGTGGGTTATAAAGATCTTAACAAGTAGTATCAGAGCAAGTGTTTGAAGATCTGAGACGTTAAGATAGCGATGGTTTCAAGCCGTATCCACCTGTGCGTTATATTCTTCGTGAGAGAATGTGCAGGCACTGAGTTGGAATGTGTGAGGAGTCGAGATTCCAAGCCATAGTCATATCCACCTGTTGAAGACATTCTGATGGAAATGCGGGGAGTACAAGGGATTGTTCTGTTAAGCACGAGGTTGAGTGCAAACCATCCATCATGAGACCTTTCAGCAACTACGAGCTCGAATCGGTTGAGAGGCACTGGTGGGGACAGTCGGGAGGTTGCTTGAGGAGTAGTCCTCCCCACTCTTCATTATGTTATACGCAGAGCCTGGATATACAAGAGTGCTTCGGTGAAGGAGTCGTCTTGGGTTCATTTACTTTATCCAGGTGTATACCCCAGTTTCATTCGCTTGATCCAAGAGATGATACAACACAGTTGATCATTCACAAAAGGTAGTCGTTGGTTGATGGTTGATGTTTGAAGAAAGATCGCGTGGATCTATTGGTGCCTTGAAGGTTGAGGCATACAAAGGGGAAGACACCGCACAGGTGAGACGTGCATTCAAGTGGAAGCCGCTGGGTTGAAGAAACCAACATTTCTGTGACTTGTGACCTACTGAGTTATCAGTTGAGAGCAGTAAGACGGTGATGCCAGAGTTGTTGCCTACGCAGAGGACGGGTGCAAAAAAATTGCATATTCACTAGACAAGGCGGCCGAGAGCGTAGAGGTGTGAGACTCGTCGTTGTGAATGATATGTGTGCTCGTGTGAGGAAAGAACGGAGTCACTGGCCGCCATTTTTTTGAGAGAAACAGTCTAGGTTTCGAGATGTCCCACATGATACAGAATTGGAGCGAGACAGTACTGTGCAAATAAGGATTTGCCCATCTATCAGTGTAGAAGTTAGAGAGTAAGCATGCCACTTTGTAGGGCTATGATCAACCTCATTCAAGAGGTGAAAACAATGGCAGAGATGACCGTGTCGTTCACCGTTTACCTTAACCACATAGGAGAGCGTCATTGTGATGGTTATGGTGGTTGCCCTGGACGCACCTGTAGGTGCGATCAAGTTTGTAATAGGATCATATTTCGGCATGAAGGAGAGCCATGGTGCAAGACTAGAACATGTGATCCGGTGGAGGTCGTGTTGACTGAGGTGTTGCACAACACACTTTCTTGGGATGTTATCACCGAGGTAACAGATGAGTCGAGTCATTAAAGAGAGATTGCATCCCATGGTGGAAGTCTGTGTCAAGAGAAGACCTCTTAAGGCATCTAAGGCGACTGAAATGACCAAGGCCATCTGGCAAAATCCATGGGCACAGGGAATGCTAGTTTTTTATTTTTAAGTCGTGAAAGAAAACTGCTTTAGCGAAGATGCTCCATGTTGTCTCTGAGATAGCTTTGTGGAGGAATTGTGAGCAGGGGAAGACATTATGAATTTCTGAATGAAATATGGTCGGGGGAACTAGTGGGGCTGTGATCAGACAACGTAAGTAGCGGCATCGAATGGCAAAACGGGAGGACGGTAATGGTAAAATTATTGTGTGAAAAAATGTTTTTTTATTTGGAGTTGTAAATGTAAATTTTGTATGTAATTGGGCATACGACTATAAGAACTAAATAGGCATGTGTACCCCTATTTTTCAACCGATAAAATTCTATACGTAGATCTAGGTGATAGGGGGTGGTTTTCGGGTTCATGTTTATTGCCCATGGTTTGATGTCCATGATATCACATGTAATGAAGCCTGCTTAAAGGTTAGTTTTAACTCCATTGAAAATCGATCTGGAGGTGAGCAATGAACACTTACTTGGTTGGCTTGGCCGGATCTGGTCAAGGAGATGTTCATGTTAAGGTGGAGCTATGGGTCTCCATTGAAAGGTGCATGGGGGTGAGTTTGAGTTAAGCTCACTTGGTTGGCTTTGTCTGTTTATGGAGAAGGTCTTGAAGACATTGTTCGAGGTGGAACACTAAAGGTGCTCATGATCGCAACAAAAGAGTTGTTTGCAAAGCTCAAGTAATTCATTGTATGGCCTAATGGTACCTAGGCAATTGGTACAAGATGTTGATTCCTTCATGGTGAGCCGAGATTTACAAGAAGTGGGAATAACAATAGTATTCACTATCTTGGTGATTAAATTGTTGACGATATGCTTGTAGCGAGCAGAAGCATGGTGACGATCAATGGGTTGGCTTAGTTGGCTTGGACGTTTTAGATGAAGGATCTGAGAGCAGCAAAACAATCTTGAGCATGGAATACATAGAGATGGGACTAAAGGTAAGGTTTGGTTATCACAACATGAGTGCATGGAAAAGACACTCAAAAATTCAGTATGAATTTAACGTGAAACTGGTAAAATCCTTTTAGAATCTTTCTTCAAGTTTATGTCCAAGAGATGCATAAGAAAAGGGTTACATGTCTCGTGTATCGTATGCTAGTAAAATGTATAAGTTTGCGATGAGAAAATCAAATATTTCACATGCAGGGTGTTGTCAGTGGTCACATTACAAATCCAGGTGGAGCAGTGAAACAGGTGCTTCGGTTCTGAAAGAGCTAGTATCACCTATCTTTAGCTTCCAAGAAGGTGATGAATGGACAATGGCATGACATCAGGCTAATTGTTGTCAAGGTGGACATTGTTGGAAAGTGACAACTAATTGACATGAATTGGTCTAGTTGGTTCGCGGTGGTTTCTCCAACAATATCTTGTTGAAACAAATTAACAAGAATAGTGGCGGCGTTTATTGCATTCAGTTTTGTATAACTGAAGGAGTTGTATAAATATGATTGTCTTAGAGGCATTTGATGAGCAAGGGCTTAGAGCCCTCTCCTGGGTTGTCTGGTTGCCTAGCAGTTGCTATAATCTCTTGTTTAAGCAATATAAGCCTTTGCCATTGTTCTGTGGATGTCTCCCCTTCAGGGGTTTTACCACGTAAAATTCTGGTGTCACTTGTGTGATTTCCATTGATGATGTGTACACTGTATTCTCATGTATATTGTTTTATATGTGTTGTAAGGTCATCTCTGTGGGTTATAAAGATCTTAACAATTTTCTCATATTATTTATTTGATGAAAATCAATAAAGACCAGTCCTAAGTAATGGTATAGCTTCTGGTCTTGTAGGGGCCACATATAACACCTTAAAAAGAACACTGACTTCCGCTTTATAACGCTTTCCAGAAAACAAAGGGTTTATAATGGATGGCCCAACAAATCAAAGATGACAAAGGAACACTAACCATTGCATAACATCTACATTATTGGAAAGTGCAACCGGAAAGTTACCATAATTTATATATGGAATTCTTTATAAAGACATTATTTGTCAAAGCATAATTACCTACTAGTGAGCAAACATCAAAATCATAAGTGGCAAAATCACGTAACATGTCATTGTTCAATCAATTGTTTGACTTGAAATTATTTACACTTGTACAGTCCAACATGCCAATGCATGACCAAATTTCAACTAGTCATAACTCATAAAATGACCAATAGTACTTGGTATTCTCAACTAGCCTTAGCCCAGCAGCAAATTGCATCCAACCAGTGTTCCTCAGTTCCCATTTGATGCATGATTGATGCCCTGCATACAAATTTTGAACATCTCTTGGCTTGATAATGTTCCCTACCCTCTTGAGTGCTTTCTACATCATGAATAAGGTGATGTGAAAAGTATCCTTGCTACCTTGAAAATTCTTATGCAACTCAAATAATTTTGGTTGCTAATAATTATATAGTGGAGCTGTGTAGCTTTCTCTAACTCAAAATTGAAAAAACAAAACCAAAACATATATTTGGTTTTACTTTCAATTTCAAAGGACATCTTTACAACTCCAACCAAACCAAGACAATAGTTGTAATTCTCAAGACCTTGGCCGAGTTTGGGTTCATTTTAACATAATGCACGCAATCTCTTTGTCACTGCATATGGAGAAGCTCATCCAACTTCAAGTTTTAGGTGCAGCATCCTTTTTTCCCCAACATGTAGGTCAGTGACTGGAAACCAGCTTCTTCACAGGGAATAACGAGTCTCATATGGTGATCAAACCCATACTCTTCCTCAGCCTTCTCTAGCAATGCCCGGAACAGAGAATGATTCAAATAAATGGTGGGAATGATAAATCTACTGCGTTCACTTCCAACATACACTGCACAGTGTCCCTTGGGAACATCTGTGGGAAAAGCACTGCAAGATCTTCCCATGACCTCATCTTTCGTTGTGAAATACCTTGCTTTCTTTGGAGAGAGGCGATATCCAATTCCCTTATAGCCATTGGCAACCTTGCAAAATGCTCTGATCATCTGCTTCAAAGGAAGACCTTGAGGATTCCTCATCCTGCTTGCCATTGATTTCAGAAGGAAAACAATTATCACAAAAAAACAAGGGATGGAAAGCTTGCACAAGACTGTGGTGTGAAAAACTGGAGGTCAATCGGGTTTCGGCGATTACAAACGCCGAAAACAAAAAACAAAAAACAAAAAACCACGTTGTTTGCAGAATCGCAAAATTCGAAAAGGCTGTGGGCCCAGCACTTTGGGTTTCAGGGTTCGGGGTTTGGTGATTACAAATGAAAAACACCAACATACAACAACTCCCGAATCGTGAAAATGCGAATGGAATGTGGGCCCGGTGCTTTTCGGGTTTCGGGGTTTGCGAACCCTTGATACAAAACAACACGCAACTTCAATCGCTGAATTGCAAAATGCGAATAAACTGTGGGCCCAACAATTTCGGGTTTCAGTGTTTGGTAAAGCAAAGGAACTCCACGCACCTGTAATAAGTGAACTCCAAAATGCGACATAACAAACTTAGAATAAAAATGATTTTTCGAATCATATACACTCCAACAAATAATCTTGGGATAAATGTAAAACCAGATTCCCAATCGGTAAAAACAAGAAATTATTGCGTTTGTTCAAAAACGAATTTTTATCAAGAGATAATGAGTTTACAAACTCAGTAAAATATAAACGCAGAGTAGAGATCCAAATACAATGTAACCAATTTGATTCAAAAATGTTTTCAAGATGTCTCTTTCTATATCACTCTCATGCTCTATCTAGATTACAATACGATTCAAGTATTTATAGGAACAAAACGTGCCCCTTCGACCTTAGGAAAAAATTAAATCAGGGCGGTGATGGTATCTGGTGGCCTACAAAGGCTAAGGCAACCACCGCTTGGGTTAATAGTGAACCCTCGCATCTTGAAAGGTCAAAAAGGCCATCGATCCGCTGTCATAAGGCGGTGAAATGATTACAAACCAACATACTCCCTCTTAATCATTTCAGGGAAAAAACAAACTAAAAATAGGTAAAAAAAATTGTTGTAAACAATGCATTACAGCTTGCACACCCCAATATTTCTTCTATGGATATTAAACAATTCATTTCCCAAAGGCTTCATAAAAATGTTTGCAAATTGTTCTTCAGATCTACAAAACTTAACATAAATATCCTTACCAGTTACCAGCTCTCGAATGAAATGATACCTTGTATCAATGTGCTTACTTTGTTTGTGAAAAACGTGATTCCTTGATAATGCAATGGCAACCTTATTGTCACAGACAATCTGGGTTGCATCATGTTGGTTATGCAACAATTCATTCAAGACCCTTCTCATCCATACAGCTTGACATGCAGCTGCAGTTGTTGCAACATACTCTGCCTCAGTGGAAGATAGAGTTACAATGGGTTGTTTCTTTGATGCCCATGCCATTGCTCCAGATCCAAGACTGAACACATACCCAGATGTGCTTTTCCTGTCATCAATGGAACCTGCAAAATCACTATCAGTATATCCGATCAGCTCAAAGTTTAAGCTTGATGTGTATTGGATACCAAAATTAGTTGTTCCAGCAACATATCTCAGGATCCTCTTTCTTGCTTGCCAATGAGTACTCTTCGGAGTCTCCATGAACCTGGAAATCAAAATCATAGAAAACATAATGTCAGGTCTAGTTGTTGTTAAGTACATAAGGCTTCCAACCAACCTCTTATACAGGGTTGGATCAACATATGATCCTTCATCATACTTGCTCAATTTAACACCAGTTGCCATTGGTGTTGCAGCTGGCTTGCAATTCAACATTCTAAACCTTTTCAGCACTTCATTTGCATAGTTAGTTTGACAAATGAAAATGCCATCATCAGATTGATCTACTTCAATTCCAAGAAAAAATCTCATCAAACCTAAATCAGTAATCTCAAACTCTGTTTTCATGGCATTTTTAAAATCATCTACAAATAGATCTCCAGTAAAAATCAGGTCATCAACATACAAACAGAAAATCAAAATTTTACCTTTCTGGTCTACCTTTGTATACAGAGTTGGTTCACTTGGAATTCTGCTGAATCCAACACTGATTAGGTATTCATCAATCCTGCTATACCAAACTCTATATGTCTACCTCAATCCATACAAGGCTTTCCTCAACTTATAAACTTTATCTCTGTGTTTATCAATCTCATAACCCGGAGGTTGTCTTACATAATCCTCTTCTTCCAAATATCCATTCAAGAATGCAGACTTGACATCCATCTGATGCATGATCCATCTATTCTGAGCTGCAATAGCTAATACCATCCTCACTGTGTCAATCCTTGCTACAAGAGAAAATATTTCATTGTAATCAATACCGGGTTGTTGACTAAACCCCCGAGCTACAAGTCTTGCCTTGTACTTCTCAATATCACCTTCTGCATTCAGCTTAGTCTTATAAACCCATTTAACACCAATAATTTTCTTGCCTTCAGGTAAATTGACAAGATCCCAAGTGTTATTCCTTTCAATGGAATCAATCTCCTCATCCATTGCTTTTATCCAGACATCCTCTTTAGCAGCTTCATCATAACTTACAAAATCATAAGCTATAAATGCAAAATTTGAAATCTGATCTACCTCTTCATTCTGATCATATAATTCTCTTAAACTTCTAGTTTGTTGTCCTTTAAATATATTTTTCAATGAAGCTAAAGTAAGATCTGATTCACTGCTTACCTATGAATCTGTTTGATGTCCACCATGTCTAGATGTCTCACCACGCTCATGAGTTCTTGGCGGTCTAAATTGAGATGGGATGAAATCTGGTGCTAGCCTTGTTGGACTTCTTGTTGTAGGCGTATGTGTATGTGGAATCATCTGTCCATCTTCTTCACTCTGCTCAGCTCCATCATCATCTTCATGGGGTAACACAACTCCCTCTGAAATTGATTTGTCAATACTTCCATCCCAGGCTTCATCTTCTTTAAACTAAACATCTCGGTTGATTACACATTTCTGGGTGATGGGATTGTAGAGTTTATATGCCCTAGATTTTTCACTGTATCCAACAAAGATACATCTCTCACTTCTGTCATCCAACTTTCTCCTCATTTCTACAGGTATATGCGCAAATGCAACACATCCAAAAATTCTGAAATGAAAAACATTGCAAGACTTACCATCCCAAGCTTTATGAGGTACACGATCCCTCACAGTCTTAGTCGGACTTCTATTCAAGATAAAAATAGAGCAAAGAACTGCATCTCCCCAATATTCATTTGAAAGATGCTTTTCTTTCAACATGTTTTGAGCCATGTCCATGATGGTCCGATTCTTTCTTTCAGCCACTCCATTCTGCTGTGGAGTATATCGAGCAGTAAACTGCCTTTTAAATCCATGAAGATCACAAAATTCAATGAATTCATTCAATTTATACTCACCTCCTCTATCAGACCCGAGGATCTTAATGGTTCGACCACTCTCATTCTCAACCATAGACTTAAATTTCTTAAAAACATCAAAGGCTTCAGACTTTTGTTTCAACAAATACAACCAAGTCTTCCTACTGAAATCATCAATGAAAGTCATAAAATAAACACAACCAGTTAAAGAAGGTGTTTGGATAGGTTCACATAAATCTGTGTGGACAATTTCCAATGGAGCTTTTTCTCTGTAGGAAACACCTTAAACAAATTTCTCTCTGTGATGCTTCCCAAGTATGCAGCTCTCACAAGAGCTTACAGGTTGCTGAATACAAGGTAACCCTTTCACTATCTGTTTCTTCTATAACAAATCTAAGCCACCAAAATGTAAATGACCATATCTCAAATGCCATAACCAATATTCCTCTGAAATTCCAACTTTATATACATTCAAAGAACCACTCAAATAATTTCGCATAACAATTGGAAACATCCTATTCTTGGTCATCTCTACTCTTGCAATCAACTGTTTGCTGGGAAATTTATCATGGATTGTACATACCTTGTTCTTGAAGAACACTATGTACTTTTTCTCCATCAGTTGTCCAACACTGATAAGATTGCATTTTAAACCAGGCACAAAGTAAACATCATTAATATTTCTCCTCTGATTATTCTTAGTGTACACTGGAACTACACCTTTACCATTAACTGTAACCTTACAGTCATTCCCCAATCTTACTTCAGACTGAATACTAGTATCAATGGAAGAAAATAAGTCTTTATTACCAATCATGTGGTTACTGTTACCACTATCCAAAAACCAAATATCATTGGCACTTTCATGAGTGACATTACAAGTCAAGAACACAGGATTTTGATGATCCTCAGACTCATTTGTGATATGTGCAGAGTGCTCTCTAGCATCTGCCTGCTTCTTCCAACATGTGTTAGCAAAATGCCCAAACTTCTTACAATAATAACATTGCACTTTGGTTTTATCATACCTCTGATTTTCTTGTTGTCGGGGTTTGATGCTGCTCCCTCTTAAATTAGGAGGATTCTGCTGGGACTTCTGCTCAGACTTCGATTCAGCTATGTTGTCCCTTGGACTAGAAAATCGACCTCCTCTTCCATGAGTATGAAACCATCCTTTGCTTCTGCCTTTGGTAACATGCAGTTGGGATTTGAAAGCATGCTCCAATGATCCTTCTTCATATCTAGATATCCTAGATTCATGAGCAACAAGAGAACCAGTTAACTCATCAATTTCCATTAAACTTAAATCTTTAAATTCCTCTATGGGAACAACAACATGCTCAAATTTCTTGGGCAAACTTCTCAGCACTTTCTCAATAACTCTTTTATTCTCAACATCATCTCCATACTGTCTGAGCTGGTTCACAACACTCATTACTTGAGTCATGAAAGTATCAACACTTTCATTATCCTTCATCTTCAGATTTTCGAAGTCCCTTCTCAATTTCTGCAACTTGACTGTCTTCACCTTGGACACCCCTTGATAACAAGGTTCAAGAATGTCCCAAGCCATCTTCGAAGATGTAGTACTAGCAATCTTCATAAAAATGGATTCATTTAATCCTTGTTGGATTAATCCAAGAGATTTATTATCCTTCTTCATGTTTTCCTTCAGCAAAACACAGTCAACATTAGATAGGGCCAATTCTGCTGCAGCATCAGCTGGCTCAGCATAACCATCAATAACATAAGTCCACAAGTCCTGAGAATGCAAAATCGTCCTCATCTGAGTATACCAGGAGTCATATGACTTCTCACTTAGTACAGGAACCTGAATCTGAGAATAACTACTACCAGACGCAGCCATTTATAAAAATTGACAGAAATTAAATAAACCTTCACACAGAAAAATATGAGAATATTTTTTTTTTTGGCACTAACAGGAATAATCTGCAATGAACTAAGCAATTGCTGAATAAACTTCAGGCTCTGATACCAAATGTGAAAAACCGGAGGTCAATCGGGTTTCGGCAATTACAAACGCCGAACACACACACACAAAAAAAAGACCATGTTGTTTGCCAAATCGCGAAATGCAAAAAGGTTGTGGGCCCAACACTTTGGGTTTCGGGGTTCAGGGTTTGGCGATTACAAATGTCAAACACCAACACACAACAACTCCTGAATTGCGAAAATGAGAATGGAATGTGGGCCCGGTGCTTTTCGGGTTTCAGGGTTTGCAAACCCTTGATACAAAACAACGCGCAACTTCAATTGCCGATTGCGAAATGCGAATAAACTCTGGGCCCAACAATTTCGGGTTTCGGCATTTGGTAAAGCAAAGGAGCTCCACACACTTGTAATAAGTGAACTCCGAAATGCGAAATAAGAAACTTATAATAAAAATGAATTTTCAAATCATATACGCTCCGACAAATAATCTTGGGATAAATGTAAAACCGATTCCCAATCGGTAAAAACAAAAAAAAATTGTTCAAAAACAAATTTTTATCAAGAGATAAAATGAGTTTACAAACTCAGTGAAATATAAAGGCAGAGCTCCAAATAGTTAAAATTAATCACAGTGAAGCCACAAGGGCACATCACCTGTGAGTGAGTCTACGCTCACATAAGCTGTTATATTTAATGTAAATCAAGTACACATATATATAGCACAAGGTGCTTACAACAACCTCCTACAAAGGTGGATCTTGAAACTAATCCAAACCTAAATATGAAAGATACACAATAACTTAGTTAAGCATATCTTAACTAATTATCCTAATTTCTCCATTATTCCAACACAAATACAAAGTAACCAATTTGATTCAAAAATGTTTTCAAGATGTCTCTTTTTATATTAGTGTCATGCTCTATCTAGATTACATGCTCTATCTAGATTACAATACGATTCAAGTATTTATAGGAACAAAACTTGCCCCTTCGACCTTAGGAAAATATTAAATCAGGGCGGTGATGATATTTGGTGGCCTGCAAAGGTTAAGGCAGCCACCGCTTGGGCTAATAGTAAACCCTCGCATCTTGAAAGGTCAAAACGGCCATCGATCCGCCATCATAAAGCGGTGAAATGATTACAAACCAACATGTGGGAAGACCATACATTCGTTTTCTATATATAAGCACTTAAAAATGGCATCCACATCAAAATTAATAGTCGTATGAGAATTGCTCGACCATGCATTTAATGTCAATTTCTGAGCGAAACCAAATATTCACTTCCCCTTCTTATTGCTACAAAAATTTATAAACAGACGTACAGATTACTAACGCGAATTAGGAGGACAGGATCGTGGTGGTTCAGCAAAAAATTGCCTTTGCATGTTGACGGACAAGTGCATGTGATCAGTCTCATTCGCTTACTAGTGGGGACTGTGGTAGATTTGAGCATAAGAGGTCCCGCATTCACGTGGGGTTGGGTCTTCATGTTCAATGGAACCCCCACAAAACTTTTGTGGTTGTCAGCGTTCATAGCTTCATGCTAATGGAATTAGGTTTACGTTAATGACTGTTAGAGAGATTGGTGAGAAAAATCATTGAAAAACTATCCACCCACAATAGTTCTTTGGGCAGGTTTGATCTCCATTCAACTACAAAAAGCCTATCCTAATATGAATTGACTGTAAGTTTAACCACACGTTGTTGGTCGGGCTATCTATTGGGGTGTGATCGGTCGAGTTGTAGATGGGTGAGCGATAAAACAATGTTTCAGGTGTAAGATTTAATCATAAGCTATTGGTCGGGCTCTGGTCGGTAGGGTAGTAGACCAGTGGGAATCTGGTCTGGCTGAGAAGGAATTTCGAACCCTTGATCTCAAGGTTCAAGAGCCTCGTGAACTACCAGGAATTTACTACAATCAGAAGGTGTTCTTATAATTTTGTGTATGGAGAGATCACTTGTGGAAACAAGTGGGAGCCCATGTTTAAATTTGACAGGTATTTATATATCGACAATTTTAAAAACTAAATGTCATCCATCCATCTTTGACATTCACTTAATTTTTAAAACTGTCTAAATTAGCTGGGTAATTCGAAAATTTGTATATATTTATACCAGGTAAGAAGTTTCACTTAATTTTTAAAACTGTCTAAATTAGCTGGGTAATTTGAAAATTTGTATATATTTATACCAGGTAAGAAGTTTCAGTGTCGTAAACTCCAACTCAATGAATTTTTTTGCAAATACTTGTGAGTGTATGAGTGTGTAGCTATATGA
This sequence comes from Picea engelmannii, assembly GCA_009831015.1. NCBI lineage: Eukaryota > Viridiplantae > Streptophyta > Pinopsida > Pinales > Pinaceae > Picea > Picea engelmannii. Next base: position 559,861 of record ML789883.1, on the reverse strand, counting down.
ATTTTTTTCCCATAAATTCCAACTACCAAGTTAAGGAAGACAATATAAATGTAATTTATACCAAACCATGTTAGCATAATGAGCACTAAGCCTTGCACTATTATAGTAATTCACTTATAAGTTTGGGTTGTGAAAATACATATCCTTGCTGTTACATTTTTTTGGAAAAAGGTTTCTCCAGCATTTGGATTTTTGTATGTTTAAAAATATGATTGAGAATCTAATGTTCAAATATAAAAGCCTGTAAAGAGCTTCTCGATAATTGTAATCCATTTATTCTTTAGCAGAGCAATAGAAGTATACCATTACCCCATCTCTTTCTTGTTACGTGTGTATGTGTTATATATTGCTTTTGTCTTGTTGTTGCCGTGTGTATGTGTTATATATTGATTTTCTCTCTGTTCATTATCTGGTTAAAGGCTCGGATCCCAACAAATGGTTGAGTGCCAATTTTTGGTGAATCGTGAACCTGAGAAGGAGAGTCCGTGCACGAAGAGGGAGAAAGGGTCCGCCCCAAGTGGGACAGGTTGGAACTAGGTTGTGTCTCACGCTTGATCGGCTAGAGTTTTCGAAGGTGGCTGGCAAGCCGGTGATAGGCACTACAGGGTGGGAAGCTAGAGCGGTGCAACGGATTCGAACCCGTGACCACTCATCCTTGGAAAGAGTGAAATGCGGTGTTGGAAATGGCCGCTGAGACTGACTGGAAACCCCTGTTTTCTTTTTCCATCGCGTAGAGGTGGAATTCGCAAGCAACCTATCGAGAGATCATAGACTTGCAGGATGTTCTGATGAGGTTTGCATTCGACAATATTTGTGAGCTGGCGTTTGGGATAAATCCCTGTTGTAACCACTCTTCTCTACCCAGGTCACCATTCGCGGAGACATTTAACGATGTTATGGATATCAATGTGGGCATGTTCTTTTCCATTGATCCTTTTCTATGGAGAATCAAGTGAATGCACGACATCAGTTATCTTCGACTTTGATGAACTGAAGGGCATGCAATATCTCCATGCCGCACTATCCTTCGGCGGTTATGTAATGTTCGTTTAACTGCTCAGAACTATCATCCTAACTGTCTATCCGCCTATATATATAAGCAACCTATATATATAAATAGTGTATCCAACTGCTCACGACCTATATATATATATAAACAGTGTATCCAACTGCTCACCACCTATATATATAAACAGTGTATCAGTATTTTTAATCAATAAGATAAAAACCTCCGATTTGATCTTTGTGTGTGTTTTCTTGTCAGAATAACTTTGGAGTTTATTTGGCCTATGTACATTGGTATTGAAGCCACGTTTGAAAAAAAAAAATTGTGTGCTGGATCGTGTCTGCGTGAGATTTTTTTTTTATTTATATTTTTTATTCCTCCTTGTTTTAGTTCCCTGTTGGTTTGTGCATGAAGGGTCCTACTACAAGGGAGATTGCAATGGAGCAGTGAAGGGTTGGGCCTGTGTACTGAGCAGTCTACAGAGTCGTTGTTCAGCAGCCAAGGTCGAAGGTGTGGTTGTTGTGAGATGTACTGAGCAGTCTACAAAGCCATTGTTCAGCAGCCAAGGTTGAAGGTGTGGTTGTTGTGAGATTTTTATTTTTTTTTGTTCTTGTGCAAGTGGAATTTCATTTACACAGATTAATTTACAATGCATTCCTTAATATCGATTGTGGGAGTAGTGCTCTCCTGACAAGAAAATTACCAAAAATGGTTTCGAAAAATAAAAAATACTCTTATTCTTAATGATTTATGGGAGGAAATTTGTGAAGGAAAGGATGACAATGACAAAGAGCAACCTACATATGCACAACCTGCAATTTGGAAGAGTAAAGATAAAAAGGCACATGCTTTAATTTCTTCCTCAGTCATTGAAGAGGTAAGTAGACATATTCTTTCCAGCACCACAACGTTTAAAGCATTACAAAAATTAAAAGATCTTTATGACTCCCATTCAGAGCTGGAAATTATACAATTGTTGATGAAGTTGTTTAATCTAGAACTGAAAGATAATAATCCCATGAAGTTAGCTTCCAGAATTAAAGCTCTTTTTCATGATATTGACTCAATTGGTATCAAAGTTGATTTACAACTCATTGCATTTATTAAAGCCATATATCCTACCTATTCACACTACTTAGAGTCTCTTCAAGCTAGTGGACAGATGAAAGCCATGACTTTTGATACTCTTGTAGACAAAATTGCTGAAAGAGAGAAAGCTTTTGGGAAGAAAGAATCTTTTTCCACTTCCACAGTTGAGACTTTGTGTCTTGCACAAACCTAGAGGAGAGTTTGCTAGATTTGACAATAGTAACAAAGGTCGTGGTAGGAGGCCATTTAGAGGAAGAGGGGGTCATTATCATCAAGGAGACAGACAACAAGATGATAGACAGCAAAAACATTTTCAGAATGATAAACAATCTCATAAGTGCTATAGGTGTGGTAAACTGGGTCATACATCTTCTCATTGCCGCACTCCTCGAGAAAGGATTAGTGGGAAGAAAGAGAAACAACCTCCAGACAAAGGAAAACCACATGAATCTGTCCACTATATTGTTGCACATTGTAATCTTAGTATCAATGAAGTTTTTAGCACTTCTTTTGCTTCTTGGGAAGACACTTGGATTTTAGATACTGGAGCAACTTGCCATATGAGCTTCAGAAGAGATTTTTTTGATACATTCAGTAATCACATTAATGGAATAGTTTATTTTGCTGATAAGCCCTAGTTAAAGCCTTCAGGAATTGGATCTATTCGACTTCGCCTAGCAAGACTTGCTGATTATATTTTGCATGATGTTCTTTACATTCCTCGATTAAAAAAAAATATGACGTCTCTCATACATAGCAAGGACATTTTATGCATATGTTTGATGGTATAATTAAAATAAGAAAAGCATATGATCAGGTGATTGTTATGAATGGTGTTGAAGAAGATAAACTTTTAAAACTTAAAGGGACATCCTCTTTTCAATCTAATTCAGCTCTTTTGGCTCAACATAGTGATACTTTGTCTTCGAGCTTGTTGTGGCATGTTCGTTTTGGTCATATTAATTAGGATAGTATCTAGATTATGAAACAACAAGGTATTCAAGGCTTCCTACTATTCTAAGAAATCTTTCTCCATGTAATGCTTGTATTTTAGACAAGCATTGTAAACAACCTTTTTATGGATCTACTTCCCATGCTTCAAGGAAGTTAGGTCTCATACATTCTGATTTATGTGGGCCCATGCCTGTTCAATCTGCAAATGGTAATAAATATCTGCTAACTTTTATTGATGACTACACCAAGATGTGTTGGGTTTATTTGTTGAAAGGAAATCTCAGGTTTTTACAACTTTTAAGAATTTTCATTTATGGATTACAAATGAAACTCAAATTAATATTGGCACTCTATGATCAGATAATGGTGGTGAATACACCTCTAATGAATTTGAAAAGTACTTATAGGATAATGGTATTAAACACCAGACCACCGTCCCTTATACTCCACAACAGAACGATGTAACACAATGCATGAACAAAAATTTGCTTAATATGGTAAGGTCAATGATGTTTTTTTCATAATTTCAGGTTGATGTTTATATTCACAATCACTGTCCTTCTACTGCCATCAATAATAAGTCCCCTTATGAATTGTGGTATAATCGTCTTCTTGTTGTTCAACATTTCAGAGTTTTTGGTTCTCCATGTTATGCTTTAATTCCTAAACAACAATGTGGGAAATTGGGTGCAAGAAGCCGCAAATGTCTTTTCATTGGGTATTTTAATACATCCAGAGCTTATCGATTGTATGATGGGGAAAACAAGAAATTTGTTGTATCAAGAGATGTTGTTTTTCTCGAATTTACTAAAGATGCTTCTACTATTGATAGACAACTCAATCATTTGGATAGATTCTCTTCCAAGAAATTTTATTATGAATGGGATAATGATCTTCCACATCCTGAAGGGGGGATTCATATTCTAGACCAGTCTGAGGATTTTCCTTCAACAACACCAGAGAATGAGACCACATCAAAGAATGAAGAAAAATTAGTTGATAGCAGTGTTTTTGATGATAATAATGTTTCTGTAGAAGAGCAATTGGTTGATAATAATGTTTCTACAGAACAATTAATTGATAATAATGTTCCTACTGAGGAAAAATTGGAGGATAATAATGGTCCTAAAGAACCTATTTCAAAGACTCTTGAAACTGAGCAAACATTGCAGCAATCAGTACATAGATCAACATGAACCAAGACAATGCCAAAAAGGTATGATGAATTTGAGTTAAACTTTTCTGCTGTTAATGAACCTACAACTTTTGAAGAAGCCACTAGTTGTAATGAATGGAAAGATGCAATGCAGAAAGAGTATGATGCTTTTATTAAAATTTGCACTTGGATTTTAGTGGATCCTCCTATTGGCATCGAACCAATTGGTAGTAAGTGGGTTTATAAAACTAAATATAAAGCTAATGGTTCTCTTGGTAAGCACAAAGCAAGACTTGTAGCAAAGGGGTATGCATAAAAAGAAGGTATTGATTATACAGAAACATTTGCTCCTACAGCGAAATGGGGCACTATTAGAACTTAATTTTCTCTTGTAGCTAAAAAAGGATGGAAAATACATCACATGGATGTAAAAACTGTCTTTTTAAATGGAAATTTAAAAGAAGATGTCTATATGTTGCAACCGGATGGTTTTTCTGTTAAAGGAAAAGAGCATAAAGTATGCAAATTGATAAAATCATTGTATGGTTTAAAACAAGCACCTCGTGCTTAGTATGAAAAGTTAACTGAACATCTTCTCAAGTTGAATTATAAGCATTTCAATCTAGATGATGCAACTTTATTTGTTAAGAAAATTGGAAGACCAGTTGTATATCTAGTTGTTTATGTAGACGATTTTCTTATCATAGGAAATAATGATGATTATATATAATCTATTAAAAAGGAGTTGCAAAAGGTTTTTGATATGACAGATTTGGGTTTACTACATTATTATCTAGGGCTCGAAGTAGATCAAAAACCAAAGCACATTTTTATTTCTCAGAAGAAATATATTGGAGAACTATTGAGCAAATTTGAGATGAAGGATTGTAATCTTGTTTCTACTCCAATGAAGAAGAATCTAAAGCTTACTTCAAATGAAGGTAGTGCATTTGAAAATCCAACAAAGTATAGACAACTTGTTGGAAGTTTAATTTATCTTACTACTACTCATCCTGACATAACTTTTGTTGTAGGAATACTTTCCAGGTTTATGCATTAGCCCTATGAAGGTCATTGGATAGCAGCAAAACAAGTGCTCAAATATTTAAAAGGCACTCAATCATATGGCATCAAATATTCTAAAGTTTCAGACTTCCATCTCATTGGTTATTCAGATTCTGACTTTGATGGAGATAAAGAGCATGGGGTGTCTACTTCAGGTTATTTGATGAGTCTTGGATCAAAACCCATCACTTGGAGATCACGAAAGTAATCATTTCATGTTGATTCTACAACTGAAGTTGAATACGTTGCATCAACTCAAGCCACAAAGGAAATCATTTGGCTTCAGAAAATTCTTGAAGACTTGCAGGAGAAACAAATGACTTCGATGCCTCTCTTTGTTGACAATACTTCTGCAATACAATTGGCCAAAAATCGTAAATTCCATGATCGAACCTAACATATCAACACCAAATATCATTTGATTCGACATCATGTTGAGGCCAAAACCATTCATATCAATCATTGTTCCACTTTAGACAAAATTGCGGACATCTTTACTAAAGAGAAATTTGAAAAATTTCGAATGATGCTTGGGATGACAAATGTCCCTTCGGATTAAGGGGGGAATGTTAACTAATACTCTGGA
>ML789883.1:527709-541807 GCA_009831015.1 Picea engelmannii | reverse complement strand
CAGATTCTCTCCATATTTCTTGCATATGCCAAAACAGATTTTGCTCCCTCAACAATTTATAGAAACGATTTTGATCGTCTTTTATTCCATATTTCAATCTTATTTTGCTCACATATAAAGTGGTATAAATTTTAACAAATTCCTCACTTATCATCTCTTGAAATCGAATTAATTTCTTCTATGCCAAGATATAGTAAGCAAGCACTTCAACAAAAGAATTAACAAATGATAGCCACAAGTTGGAGAGTTCACTAATAGCCACTAGATGGCAGTGAACATAGCCACAAGATATTTTGCATTGAATAACAACAATGGCATAGAACAATTTTGAATTGTAACTACATGGATTTGCAAAGTTCACATCAACAATAGTGGCTTGCTGCTAATAAGCTCTGTATGTGCTTTAGTGAAGATCTGCTCCTTATTATCAGAGTATCCATCAAGGATAGGCTGATCTTTGTCAACATTTTGGACAACTATCTCATCAGAGGAATGATTTTTAGAGACATCTGTTACAAGGACAAATGCATCTACTACATTGCTACTCATTTTTTCATCATAAGAGCAGTCAACAAAATCTGCTTTCAACACTGAAAAACTAGGAAAGGAATGATATGATTTTTCCTTATTTCTTCAACAGAAACATCTATTTCAGCCTTACAATCTGAGATGGTGAACAAGCATTGGTGACACAAAAAAGACTGCATCATTCACCTAGCGACTCCGATCATGATTCAATCAAATTTGAAGACTCCACTGGAGAATGAGCTCATTTGAAAGAGATATGGAAGGACACAGTGGGAAGACCAGGTACTTAAGCTTGTGTTTTCTCCAGGAAGTAATTTTATGTTCAATTAATATCTTCTTGTCCTTTCCTGAGTTTTTCAAAAGAATATTTCTTTACTTGTTGCATTCAAACGAAGACCATGAATCTACATTTGTATATCCTTCTTTAAAAACTGTAGACATATGTTCTTCTTGTACAGATGTATAACGATATTTTCAGCAAAATAAAATATTGTGATGTTTTATTCCGATAATATCGACTTTGGATAAATCGTGGGATATATCGCAATACTAGTAATATATGTAACACCGATATAAATACAAAACTTAAGCTCTCAATTGTATCATCTCATCATACTAATTCACAGTAATCGATTCTTTGGCTTATGAACACGATATCTTGTGTTTCTCTTGTTCACAGGTTCATCTTCTCTTCTCTTTATGATGTGCTTATGATTCATGTTGACTTAGGGCTTATTGGTGGTTCCATTTGGTCCTCTCTTTCTTGTGATCTCAACATATTTATCTATTTCATTCTTTCATATACATGGCATCAAACTTCAATATTTCTAAGAAATATCAATAAAAAAATTCAAGAATATGCATTTAGAGTATTGAAGACCTTTATTCCATGATGACCAAAAGGCCACAACACAGAGTAGATTAAAAATTCTACAAAAAAATGAGAACTATGTTTTGTGAAGTGTACAAACCACAAGATATTAGGTACTATAAAATTTTACACCATAAGGTGTTTTCCCCTCATCTCATACATTGCCTTATTTCATCAATTAGAATGTTATAGATCTTTTGAAACTCCAGACCATGTTATCTCATGAAGTTCCACCAACCCAGCTACTTTACTTTCAAGTTTCAGATCAGATCTGGTTACAACAAAAACAACATATGACTGGTATATTTAATGGTTTCGGGCAGCTATGACTATTTGTTGTAAGCAATAATCAAAAATATAATGAAGTACATAAAATCACAACCAATAAGCATACAAAATGGCTATCATGTTAGAGTGTTTCATACTGAGGAATTCACTATTTCTAGCATGAAGGTGGAGTAGCAAAGGATTCAAGACAATGCATATAAAATTGACAGACTATTTTTCTCAATTCAATTAGCCATACAAAACCCTATCTCAGAGAGCTCAATCCCTAAGATGCTTTGCTTATGTTCACATCTAGACTCAACAAATATAGGAATGTCCATCATGTAGTCTTCCTAGAGTTATCTTAGATCAATCAAAATAATGTCCATAATATTTTGGAGTTCCAAGTTATGAATGCATCATGCCAAATGTTCACTGAAAAAATAGAAACATTCTAAAAAGTGCATTCATCTATCATTCTATGTAATATGAATTCAATATAACAATAAAATATGGGGTATGACCGGCGTCTGTTAACTTTGAAATTGTAGTGGGCCTGCTATTATGGTATAAAAGGGTGCCAGCTTATTAATAACGGCCCAAGATTAGATTACAATAATAATATTGTGGTTGTTGAGAAGGAAGGTAGGTGGGATGGCAATTGGCAATTGTCCCACAATTGACTATCAACCTCGACAAGCTATATATGTTGCAGACTATATCATGTGGGTGTCATTACCATTGCACTTTAGTGTACATTGCACTCATAGTACTGGTGTGATCCCCTTGTGCATGTGGATTATGTAATTAAGAGTTATTAAGTTGGAACGTGTTTATGTTTTAAACAGTCCACCTGTGTATTTCCTTCTATCATTCCTATATTTTTAATGTGATCCTAGCCTACCCAACTCAAGGATTCCCAAATTCTAATTACAAAGTCATGTATATTAATTTAGTGTTATAATTGACCTTCCAAACTCTAGCATGTCTAATCTCTTGTTCGAGTGTAAATTTTACCACATATCAGGATCTTAAAAAATCTAACACAACACAGTGTTGTATATAATGCACTAAAAGAATAGCAACATATGCATAGTGAAACTAGTACAACACCTCTCACGAGTTCAACAATGCAATTCACTTTGTCCAACCTTACTGCAAAAATATATCAATCAATTTCCTTACAGTGTACACTGTGTTGAAGAGATACACATTAACTTTCAAAGGTTTTTGCTCACCTGTTTATGTTATGTAAGCCATGGTAGATGTATAATACAAAAAAGAAATTGACATAACGTAGTCACTTTATTAGAGGCATATATGTGACCAATGTCATATTATAATGTTGAAGTTAGAATTAGAGTTAGGTGGTTAAACCACCATAACCAACTTAGAGTGCTATATCATAATATATTGAGGGATGAGTAACTTGAAACAATGGTATATGTATTCTGGGTAGCCTACCTTGGGCTTTGTAGACCCACAAAACATATACCTTTCTCTTGGAATTTTATGCACAAAAACAGGTTAAGAATCTCCTCACTATTCTGCTACATTTTTCTTCTGCTCCAGATCTTTAGTGTCTACATTTTTCACAAATGTCTCCCTTCTGTAAAAATGAACTTAGCTTCTTCATAACATTGGGTTTTGTTGTTTCCCCCTCTTTGATTCTCACTGTTTCCCTCAATGGCCTCCGACATTGGGTGTGCAAAGGAAGATACACAGGGTTCTGCAAACTGGCTTAGATCTGCTCTCCAAAAAAGGCAACTGCCCTCTTCAAAATTTTGCATTCTCTGCTTGTTGTCTTCTGTGTTTAACAAAAATATTGTCTGTCTTCTGTGTTTCACAGTGGATCTAGATTAGATGTCTCCTTCCACATTGACTTTGACTGGTTAAAGAGTTGTTCAACAACTTCACAGCTATCAATTGAAATTTTCCTTCTTTAATTTTAATTTTAATTTTTCCCAACGTTTAACTTAGGAACTTGAAAAATAAATTTGAAACCCCTTGTTAAATTAAATAATATTAATTTACCTTCTTAATTTAACATTCCTATGGATTCCATCCTTTTGAGAGCCTTCATAGCCTTTTTCCGACTGTCTCGCAGCCTCATCAACCCTTCATATCTCACATTTTTCAATGCAGAGTTTCATTCCTTGTCTATCCAAGGTTCCCAGGATCAAATGGGATTTCGTCTCCCTCCTGGTCTTCAATTCAAGGGTCTCCATGCCTCTGTACTTCTTCAACCTCTTCAAAAATCGAAGGCTCCAAGATAGGTATTTTCTCTGATACCGTGTAGAATATGGGTGCATACATAACACAACAATATAAACAAAATAATAAATGTCACATATTAATAAAGATGAAGATTTGTAATGAATTGTGAACGAGTCAAATATTTGTTTTAAATTTTATGTGAGAAAAGGTGGACTTTCTGATTGTTGAAATTTGTAGTTCCTATTCGTCTAAAGTTGAACAAAAGGAGTGAAGGTCATTGCAAAGTCAATACATGCATACAAATTCTCACACTCTTTCATTGTGTATTCTTTATGGAAACACTTTGTTGCTCTAACATCGTAATAGTAATCATCAGAAAATAGATCAAACTTCCAATTATGCAATCAAATGAGCCATAGCTAGAGCCATTAAGTGCATCTGCGTAAATTGTTGACACATCTATCAACACAAACAATTAACCTGCATAATTCTGATTATTAATGACAAAAGATTTACCTGCATGATTCGGAATATTGATCATCAAAGTACAAGGGTTCAAAAAATTCTATACGAACTTTGAAGAGTCATTGCAACATTACTATACATACAAAAAGCAATCCACTGGGAGACCTTTCCTAGTACCCACATACAAGGAACACATCCAAAATATCTAAACCATATCAAACAATTTGAGGATTTTTCTAGGAATTCCTAATTGATATATGATAGACTTGAAAACATTTCTCAGCTAAAAGATGTTTTGGCATAAGCCACTTAATAAATAAATACAGCACAAGAGTGTTTTTATACTAAAGGAAACTTTATTATTGTTTTTTTATTTCTCTTGCTACTTGGGATGGATAATCTGTCCCCAAAATCAATAAATCTCAAAAATGAAGACAACAAGCCAAAATCAACATGCTCCTACTTTACTTAAAGTCTGCCCAGATGACAAAATCAAAATACCCCCACATTACATAATGTATCCTCGAATACCCCCTTCCTCTTCATCTATTGATGTTGTCCAACTTACCATTCCTTTGATGATTTATTGATAATAACAAGCATCTTAAGTGTGTGGAAACAAATGAAGATGGGAAGACACTAATCGTGCATTGATAAATCAATATGCTTAAGTGGCCTAACAGTAGTTAAAACCCATGCTAATCATGATGCTTCCATTTTATCATCCCCATATGCATGCCCCTTCTAGTATGGGATATAAGGATAATTTCATGGTCATTTCAACTCAGTTTTTTGACTTTCTAGCCTTGGACTTTCATGTAATCCTTAGTGTTCAGTGTACCCAGCATACCCAACCCACTAGTGCTTGTGCTCTATGAACCCATCCTAAGATTAGAACTAGCTGCCTCGGTCATTAGATGTAATCATGAGAATACCACCAAATCAATTTTTAAAACAACCGCCAAACCATATTTGGCAACTTGAATAAACAACCCATTTGTACAAAGAAAGCAGAAAGGGCAAACCACAAAATTAAGGTCAAATACGATAGAATCGTTGAGGATCAAGAGCATTTCAGAACAAATGCTAGCAATCACTCACAACAACAGCTAACAATATCTGAAATGATAATCAATGTTGTCCCATTAATCTGAGGGTCAAGTTTACCGAGTTTAGTTCCAGATCAAATTTGAATTATTGAGTGGAAAAACCTTGTATATTTCAAAAGAAACCTGAAATGGACTATGTAATCAAAATTACGTCGAAGTAATACTAAGCAAGGAATCAGATCTACTACATAATATCACAATTCAATCATTTTGATCCCGAAGTTAAATATGAAAAAAGACCTCTATTCAAGAATTATATGCATAGTTTGTATAGAAAAGACACTCAACTTAGCCTTTAAGGAACCCCTGTTCATCAATAAGATTAGCATATAGAGAAACAATCATAATTAACACCTTTCGCAACCCTGTACAGTCTTCAACAGCAGAAATAATGCAATTATACTTTTTTTAAAAATTGCTGAGAATATACATAGTCAGAGATCAACAGGTTGTATCAAGAAACAAATGTAACAAGGGTATTGATTAAAAGATGCAGTAAAACTCTTTGTGCTTCAAGTAGCAACTAGAAGCATTTCCTGACTCCCAAAATTGATAAAAAGAATGCACCTGACATGAAAGTCTCCATCAGTACTGATGTATTAGATACATTTTAGTAAAAGCATGAGGCCGAATCATACACTCGACCCACAAGATAAGGTCCCCTTGCTTCATATTCCTGAGTGAAACCAACCAACAAAACCTTAATCCAATAAAAAGATCGATCAATTATATGTGCTAAAAAGAGAGAGAGTAAATGCACTAAAGAAAGTGACCCATAGTCATAACCATAAGAGCACATAAAAGAGAAGTTACCATCAAACAATAACTTGTAAAAGAGAGTGCAATAGAGAAGGTGCCCTTAGGAAGATAACTTATGAGAAGCGATCTTAAACCATACATTCAAAGCATTTTAAACCATCTTCTACCAGACCTGCATGGTTGCATGCAGATGAAACAACAATGAAGGTGTGGTCATTTGGCTTTATGCCTTCCTTCTGCAATTGTAAAACAATATGAGAGCATATTCACCATGCCCGTGCATCGCAAATCCTGCAATCATTGCATTCCATGTGATCACATCCTTCCAAGGCATCTTGTCAAACACATGGCATGCATTATCTATACTTCCATATTTCCCATACATATCTGTAAGGGCATTCCCAACCAAAATATCCAACTGATGTCCACTTCTGAGAATATAATTACAAATCTTCTTACCCAACTGTAATGCTGATACACGAGCACATGCCTGGAGCATACTTACAATGATAATTGAATTGGGCTTCATCCCTACAAGTTGTATTTCCCTAAAAAGATTCAAGGCTTCATTGCCATACCCAATCTCAGCATACCGTGTAATCATCCCACTCCATGTGACCAAGTTCGGAGTGATGTCAGTCATTCACATTCGATTAAAGTATCCTATGACCTCCTCAAAATGCCCATTCTGTGCATACTTTGCTATCACAGGACACCACATCTCTTTCAGAAATATTTTCAAACACATTGCATGCATCTTCCATACAGACACACTTAGAATACATCGCAACAAGCGCATTCCCCACTAGATTATCATATCCAATACTCTCCTAACTTCATAATGGATCTCCTTCCCCTGTTCCAGATTATTAGCTAACTCAGCGCACGCTCGGAGCACACTTGCAAAAGTGAATGGGTCAGGCTCCATGCCAACCTTCTCCATTTGATGAAAAAGCTCCAAGGCATCGCTACAAAATCCCTTCTCAACATAACCTCCTATCATAGAATTCCATGACACACCATCCCTCTAAGAAATTTTGTCAAACAATTGGACTGCATCTTCTATACTCCCGCATTTGGTATACAATGCCACAAGGGAATTGCCCACATAAACATCCGATTCAAACCCAGTTATCTTTACATGATCATGAATGGCCTTCCCTACAGTGAGTGCATATAACCTACCACAAGCCTTAAGGACACACGGGAAAGTAAACTTATCTGGTTGTACTCCTAACCGCTCCATCTGTTCATGGAGCTCAATCGCTTCTTCAAATAGTTCACTTGAGGTATAGTCTCTGATAATTGCATCCCATGAAAACACAATATTCTTGGCATTTTGTTAAACACTTGACATGCATCCTCCGTAATTCGACACTTTGCATACATGTTGACCAGCTCATCCTCCAGGCTCGTGTTGAGTTCGATTCCGTCTAACAACATGTGGGCGTGTAATCGTTTTCCATCTTAGTATGATTTCGTGTTAGCGCAGAGACGCAGAAGAGAAATGCAGGTGTCCAGATCAAGTCGAAGGCATTGTTGGTCCATCTTGTTCAGGGCTTCTTTCAATTGGCCTTCCTTGCAGAGTGTAATGACCTTGTTGTTGTAGTTCGGTTTCAATGATGGACTTCGTTGAAGAGTACTGAAAGTGAATTTCAATGAAGGGCTGTGGAGAAATCTGAGAAATAAATGAGTAATGTTGTGGCTGATGAATATCAAGGCGATGGTGAGAATGTATAGAAGTTCTATAGAATTCATATTACAAATTTAACAAGTATGGCATAAACTGGAAGTTCAAACCGTTGACAAAGGATTGGAGGACATTTAATAACAAGCTTATCACACGCTTATGAACCCTGCGTCACTTGAAGGTTATTTAGGTTATGTTCATGATATATGTTGGGATTAATATGTTGTTCTAGATCAAATATTATAATCAATATAGTATTTTCTATAAGAGGAGAAGAGATTTTAAATCTTTTAAAATTTATTTAAAAGCGTTAAACATGACATGTCTCAATGTGATTTAATATTGTACATATGTAGTTATATATCATTTCATAACCTACTTGCATTTTAGTATTCACATATGTCTATCGAGGTGGGATGTGGTCTACTTTTTTGTTATGTATGATTTATCTAGTGATGACATCAATATCTCTCAATTGTCCTTTTGTGTTGGATCATCTTCTTTGAGTTCTCTTACCTTAACTTAAATAAGTGATCATTTAGCATTGTCAAGTGCTTAGGTAAGTTGTCTTACTGACTTTCTCCTCTTTCTATTGGTCTTTGGTCATCGATTTGACTATTTTATATCCCTTGGGGCACTAACTCATTGTTTGAGTTTTTTCTGGGGCTATAAGCCCCTTATCTAGCCCAAAGTGGGTTAAGATGCTTCATTTCAAGGCCTTGACATCCCAAAATAGTTTTTGGTCACTTAATTGGAGGTTTACGTGGTCAAGCCCTCCTTAACCCTTCCTATTCTTTTGGAGCTAAGAAATGACAAGTTTTCAATTCATATCACTCTCTATTGGCCTTTGGTCATCGGTTTGACTATTTTAGATCCCTTGGGGCACTGACTCATTGTTTGAGTTTTGTCTGGGGCTATAAGCCCCTTATCTAGCCCAAAGTGGGTTAAGATGCTTCATTTCAAGTCCTTGACATCCCAAAATAGGTTTGGGTCACTTAATTGGGGGTTTTCTTGGGAAATCCCTACTTGACCCTTCCTAGTCTTTTGGAGCTAAGAAATGACAAGTTTTCAAGTCATATCACTACTAGAATTCACAACTCATAGAGAAAAGGGCATTTTTAAAGGAAAATCCCTGCAATATAGGCTATCAAACTTGTGGTTTGCAATCAAAACCTGTATTATGGTTGTGCCATACGAGTTGGTCTTTCCAATGGCTAACCTAACATTCACTTATGCCTTTATGTTGTTCCTTTATATCACTCATTTTCTCTTTGTAAGGTCTCTTGGAATATTATTTCCTCCTCTCACTATCTTGCAGGTAGATACTCATATTGTCATCAAATATTGATCTAGCCTCTTAACTCCTCTTCCATGCCTTTAAGTTGCTAGCACTAGTCATCTATAATCCCTCCACACAGATCTCTTGTTGTTGGTTTGGCTCCAACCTTGAATGCTTTGTTGTTTGGCCTTAGGGCATCTTTATTGGCTTAGTCCCCTCCAACAACTTTAATAATTCACCTGTCACATACCCACTATGACAACCTAGCTTTTTCATCTTTTCTTCGAGGGACAGAATCCCCGAATTTCTATGGGGCCTAGCATAGACCATCCCTTCCCTTATCCTCCTCCATGTGATCGTTGGCTATGACCATAGGCCTTACCAAAAAGGCGCTTCCAGCTTTCGCGTTTCAGGATTTCTGTGTGCGAGCTCTCCCCAACTCCCTGTCCCTTGAAATGATGAAACCCAAAATAGGGTTAACGAGCTCCTTGGCTCCCCTTTTCCCTACTCCATGCGACCACCTCAGTGAACACATGCTAACACCAAATGGCGCTACCGGAACTCGACTTTCGAGATTTCTGTTGCAAGGAACCCTTGTTCCTTTAATCCCCCAAACCCGAATGTCCGGTATCATCCGAATCTATGGTCCAGATCATCGACTTGGTCAACGGCCCGGATAAAATATCGACATTCTACCTTTCGGGATTTTGGTGGGGTCTTCACTCCTATTTCCCTGAACTCCAGAACCCCAACAACTTTAGATCTTCGCCACGTGTCCTCTAAAAATGGATGGTCCAGATTCTTTCGGGACCCGAAATGTCAATTCCTAAGTTTAGACCCTTGATTAACTGCTAGCGCCTACCTCCTCCTTCTACCACATGACCTTGTCCTATGACCTAGGGCTCATCCATAGAGCGCGTCAGGGTTTCGTAAACCGGGATTTTGTGACTTGCGAAGACGAGGGGTCTTGCCCTCTGGTTTCCCGAGTGTCGAAACGCTGAAACTTATTCACGCTAAACCGATTCGGGGTTTCGTATACCGGGATTTCACGACTTGCGAAGATGAGGGGTCTTGCCCTTTGGTTTCCCGGTTGCCGAAACGTCGAAACTTATTCACGTTAAATCGATTCAGGCTTTTGTATACCAGGATTTCACGACTTGCGAAGATGAGAGGTCTTTCCCTTTAGTTTCCTGGGTGTCGAAACTCCAAAAATTATTCATGCTAAACCGATTCAGGGTTTCGTATACCGGGATTTCACGACTTGCGAAAATGAGGGGTCTTTCCCTTTGGTTTCCCGGGTGCCAAAACGTCGAAACTCATTCACGCTAAACCGATGGTCCAGATCACTCATGGATCAACGACCATGATCTCGTCACGATTTCACGAATCATGAGTTAGTGCAGTCCTACCCTTTGACCACTCCAAGTCGCGAGTTAGCGAAATGCTACCCGACTACCACGTGTCCTGCGCCGATGGATGGTTCTGAATACTTCGATACTTTTCAAGGCGTTTGTCGAGTCCACTCTCCTGCCTATGCAAAGGTTAAGATCGATGGTTAATAGAGCTCCGACAGATCCTTGGATATACGGTCTTGGATCCCATCGCTACTTGCGAAGGCTGAAGGGGTCAAGGTGTTAACGCCTGTGCTCCTCCTCTAGATCTGTCAATCTTGACCGATTTGGGGTATTTCCTAAAGGATTCCGACCGTTTGTCTACCAAATGATGGGGTATTCTCTTTCGACAACTAGACTCACTGTCCTTTCTTAGCTTGGATCACAAGATTCAACCTCTCGGAGCTTCGAACTCCCACGACTTCGAAACCTCAGAAAACTACTCTTTCTTGTACAAGGTTTCCAGACTCAGATCACATGATCCTTTAGAGAGTTCTTGGGTAATTATCCCTAGGCTTGGTGACCTGACTGAAAATCCTTCCTAATTCATCGAGCTATGAACTCTGTGATAGGGGTAAATTAAACTCGTGGGTTTACTATAACGGTAGTCTTTTCAAGGAACTCACTCTGGCTCTGCAATGCAAGGAAACTTCTCGGGAGGAGGTGCCTTCGAGAAATCAAACCAGGACATAGCGTGAGTCAAGTAGATGGGACAAATCTCAAGGAAATGGACTCGTCTTCTGAACTTATTCATTCTATACATAAACCAATTATGGTCATATATAAGTATAGGCATGCATCCATTATTCCCAATCAAAACTCAAGGCAATCACTTCTATACAGAAACCATTTATGAGCGTATAAACATGAGCATGCATCCAGGATATTCAATTCAAAATACAAGACATAAACACTTATCAGAAACACCAGGCGTGACGTGAATGTTGAGAGGGGTCCTCGTTTCCACCCAACCATAGGCTCAATGACTCCAGACGGATTTACCACTAGCCACCCCCGAGCTAGACCACGATGCTTTAAGATTCAGTATCCTACTTCCATATCAACGAAAGTCAAGGACGAAGGTTACTCTCCTTCTCCTCTATTCAGAACTCCCCTGTATTTCCAAAGTTCCTCCAGTTTTTCTTCCGCGATCCCTGTCGCATGTGTTCCCTCCTCCCTTCCCACACTTCCTTTCTTGCCTTTTTCTGCAAGATTGTGTGTGGCGTGAATTCCTCCGTCCGTGGTTAGGTCTGAGAGCTTCTACGGATGGGAGGTTTGCCCCCATATCCTCATTAACTCTTGAGGAGCCTCCCCACCTACCATCCTGGTGGGTAATTCATTCCAGGATTAGAGAGTTTCTTTGGTCTTTAAGAAAGTAAAAACCAGTACAGTATTGGTTCGGTGGAAGTTAACACAACCATTCCAGGTCCCTTCCACCACCTCTCATTATCCATCGTGGTCTCTTTTAGCACATCCCCCCCTCCCAGCAGTCACGCAACACATAATCATAACATAATTTACATTCATCGACCTTTTATACAAAGGTCTGTCAAATCAAACATTCACATCTTTGAGTTTGCCATAATTTTTGGCCAATATAGTTATTTTTATAGACTAGGGGAAACAGGGTGTTACATCACCCTTACTGCCTTAAAGGAGATTCCAACACAACAAGGGAAAGGCAAGTATGAACCATTTTTTAAGTCATTTGGTCACTATTAAATACCTCATTTCTACATTATTTTGTATGGTAGATCTATTTCCATATATTGCATGTTCGTTGGAGATCAGGTACAAGTATGTGTTGCAAGAGGATTGAGTTGCACGTGTAGGTTCATTCCAAACATGGAGCACTCTCTTGCGGATCTATATGATTCTCATTGTCATCCTAGGTAGCTTTAAGATATACAACATTGTTCTTCTAAGTGATTTCCTTCCGTTTCTCCTCTTCTTCATCTCCAATGCTCAAGTTAATTAACTCAACAAAGGAGATCAATAAAGTAAATATAAGTTAGTTTGGTTTCCTTTGTTATGTTTTTATTTACTTGTTGGAAAGCCTAATCAAATTACACTAATTAACCTACAACACTAAATAACTAATTAAGAGTAAAACCTTAATTAATATAATGTTATGATCTCTCCTTTCTCTTCCCTTCTCCTACGGTTTCTCAATTTTTCCTTAAAAGTGAGTAGTGATTCCACTCTATATGTTATGCACCAAACAACCAAAATAACATAGAGAGAGAGAGAGATAGAGAGAAGTAACTCCATGCCTTAATAAAGAGAGAAGAAACCGAAGGAATGAGGGCTTATCTGATGCATTTTACCTTGAATGTTTAGTAGCTTAACGGAAGCCATCAGGGCTCATGTGAACATGCATCATCGTACTGCCTAGTTGCAGGCATGCCAACTTGTAATGGAAGTTGAAACCATCCTTCGGGCCCCACCCATGAAGGCTCCAGTTCTCATCCATCCTCGCCCTGGGGCTCACCCAGCTCCAACATAAACATTGAAGGTCCAAAAGGTATCTCTAGCAGAAATGGTGGAACGTCAAAAGCAAGGAATCTCCTACTATTGTGATGAAAAGTATTCACCAAGGCATAAATGTAGAGAAGAAAATTTCTTCCAGATTGATGCATCAACTTCCTCTCCTTCTGAAGACATCCCATCAGATGAGGCTCTTGACCAAGATGCAGCTCCACCAAGTGATCACGTTGAAGCTCCAGTTGTCACCCTTGTGGAACCAGAGGAACCCATCATATTGCTTCATTATCTCTCGGGTATTTTAGCTCCGCAGACATTAACCTCAAGGGCTATATCAAACATCGTTTGGTGGTAGTGTTGATTGATAGTGGTAACATCGTCCGGTGGTGGATTTTTGAGGGAGCCATGTGGATTTCATGGGGGTAATACCCCTGTTCTTCATTGAGGATGGAATATAAATCTTGTGATATAATGATTTCCCTCTATGGCCCCAGTTCAAATTAAGAAGAGGTGTTAGAATTATTGGTGTAATATTCACATGTGGCCATGACAAAATCATATGTATCGTTAATGTATTTGTGATCATAGATAATACCATCCTTTAATCAATTATTATCATTTATTATAATACTATGGATTGGTTAAGTCCAACCTAGTCAAACTTGTACACGTAGGCTCATCAACCCCTCATAGGGGTAGCAACCTACTTGAGTTGTGTATAAATACACCATAAATCTCATTTGTACATCATCGTCTTGTGATATTCTTGATCTCTCTTAAGTGCTTTATGCCTAAAGGCATCAATAACAAATCTCATATTTGTTACTTAACAATGTACTTTACTCTCAATTTCTCTCAATGTGTTCGTCTATATTACGACGTTCTATGATGCCAAGTGTCATCATGAATTCGATTGTTCAACCCCCATTATGGTCTCAGACACACTATGTAAGTATACATAGTCACCCCTTTATCCCCTTACACACTATAATCCCAACCCCTTTGACCCAAGACATGACAATTGAACCTTGAAGCACT
>ML789883.1:459033-473479 GCA_009831015.1 Picea engelmannii | reverse complement strand
ATCATCTCATATAAAAATTCAACATTCTCGAAGCAAGCTGATGTGGTGAATGTCATAGTGACAAATCCAAGATGTGTGGTGGTGAAGTGGGTCTCTTTCTATGCATGAGGATGTTATCAGTCATCTATCTCTAAGTACTCCATGTTTTCAACATGAGGGCCTCGAGACATCATCTCCTTAGTTATCCCTAGAAATTGGGGATAACAAGGCTAGTGGGAAAATTCTCTCGTGCTAATGTTTCTCACTTACCTTTCTGTCAGCGTAGTGGTAGCACCCATTGTTACCACTTTGATAACCAATGGAGGCAAGTCGAGAGGGGCTAGGTGGCTCCCTATGCATAGAGCGGGAAGGGAGGGGGCACCCTAGTCGTTCTCTAAGTCAACTCCGCTAGTCAATTATTGATTGTCAACTAACTATATCTAGAAAATTTAGAGGTGTGATAAAACTGCAAATCCTACTATTCCAACACCCTCCCCCAACATTAGCACAATCCTCTAGAGATTCAAAAAGTAAAATCACTTATGCACAACCCTCCATAATTACAATTTCGTAAGGCCTAAGAATAGCTCAAAGTTTCATAGACTTAACACCTTAGAGAGACTTCATAAATATATCAACAACATGATGGTATGGTCTGCGATAAACAAGATTTACAACATTTCATTGTACTAATTATCTCAAATAGTGAGAATGAAGCTCCACATGCTTCATTTTAGCGTGTCTAACAAGATTTTCTATAGCATGTGTCACACTTTGATTATCACAATACACCATAGTCAATGCCTCAAGTGGAAATCCAAGTTTATCACAATACACCATAGTTAATGGCTTAAATGGAAATCCAAGTTATCCCATGAGATGTCAAATCCACATGGCTTCCATGTCGACATTTGTTGCATCATGATAGTATGCTTCCATGGTTGATAAAGAAAACACCTTCTACTTTTTACAAGACTAGACAATGGGTCTAAAGCCAAGTCAAAATACATAGCTAGGTATTGACTTCTTGTCATCTCCATCTCTAGCTCAATCCAAGTTGGTGTAACCAATTACTAGTTCACATTGTCATTGCAATACTTTATACCAAAGTGGTAAGTTCCCTATATATAACAAACTATTCTCTTTGTGTCTTTAAGGCTACTTTCTTGTGGATTCTACATAAATCTAGAAACCACACTAACAACAAAGGTAAAATCAAGTTGACTATGATTTAAATAAACAAAGCCACTCACAAGTTGTTGATAGAGTGTAGCATCAAATTTCAAAGAGTCACACTCCATGGCTAGCTTCACTCCATACTAATAAAGCATAGGAGAGGGCTTACAATGTTCCATTCCAAACTACATGGTTAGCTTCACTCAATACTAATAAGGCATGGCAAAGGGCTTACAGTCTTCCAGTCCAAACTTTTGTAAACAATTTAACACATATTTGGGTTCAGAAATAAAGATACCATCATCCATCTATAGGTCTTAGATGCCAAAAAAGAAATGCAACAGGCCAAGGTCACCGCTAACTATTTTTTCAAACCCAAAATTAAATTAACATTGCTTATAGTGATGACTAAATCATCCACATACAATGCAACAATCAATGGTGTATCCCTTACATGTTGTACATAAATACTATGATCCAAAACGATATTGAAGAAAAAATGGTGAATCGTCTCATACCATGCCCTAGGGGCATGTTTCAAACCATATATGGATTTTTTCTCTTGACAAGCTTGACTTCCATCCTTCTCAAAATTAGTCATCCTTCTCAAAATATTATTACAACTAAATTTAAGAAAAAAATATGATACAATGAAAAATTAGATGATAAAAGAAAATTAAGATATTATAAGGAAATGATCAACATAATTTAGAAAATCAAAAATATTGTTAAGTTTTAGTTAGATAAAAAAAAAAATCAACATTGCTAAAATAAAAACAAATTCTCATAAAATCCATGATAAAACAAACTAGGTGGATTTCAATTTTTTTATTAAAATTTCAATCTTCCTAATTTTTTAACTTAACTCCAATATATAAATACTTCTCTTAAAACCTTTTTAAACACATAAATAAAGCATTAAAACAAACCAAATAATTTTTTACAAAAGATAAACTAAAATTAATATAATAACCATTATTACCTTTATTATAATTTTAAAAATTACAATTTTTTAATTATATACTAAAACTGAGAATGCTCAAACTATATTTGGTTTTCCATCCTATAGTCTATTTTAATTATTAAAAGTCTATTTTAATTATCAAAATGAAATACTCATAGAAATAGCTAAGTAAAAATATATTACCATTGCAAATTATTATAGGTTGTATTGTATAAAAGGCCGGTAAGCGGTCCTACTTATTTTATTAATTTTGCATTACTATAGACTTATATTTTTAGGAAAGGAATATACTACTTCGCACTTTTCTCATTTATTTTTATAATTATGTTGAAAGGCGTACACTTATTGACAATGGGCACAATTAATGATCTTTTAACCTTATTTAACCTTAAACCCTAATCTGATGGCTATGCATTGAAGAAGCTGGCATATTCTTAGTCGTCCTCCAAAATCAATGGGTCAGATTTATTATTCATAACTTTCTTGCATTTATCAAGGCATAAGTTAACATGTTTACTTTTTAACATTTACCTAATCACATTAAAAAATTACTGTAAGAATATGTAAATGTCACATTTAAATGATTAAGTAGGACTAAACCGTGCAGCTAAACGTTTCATATTACCACAGACTGATTAAGAAGTACCACATAAGTTTTATATTGAGGGCACAGGTTTTCAGCGAATACCTATCTGAGTTCTCAGCCGCGAGTTAGCAACTGTACTAGTCTCTACGGAGTTCTCAGCCGCGAGTTAGCAACTGTGCTAGTCTCTACTACATAACACGTAATCTCTCCGTACACAAAACTATAAACGTACCTTTTGTAGTAAATTCCTGGTAGTTCACGAGGGTCAGAACCTTTGAGATCAAGGGTTCGAATTCCTTCTCCGCCAGACCAGATTCGAACTGGTCTACTACCCTATCAACCAGACCGGAGCCCGACCAACAGCTTATGATTAAATCTTGCAACTGAATCATTGTTTAAACTCTCACTCATCTACCACCCGAACGATCAAATTCCACCAGACCGACGGACAGCGTGTGGTTAAACTTACAATCAATTCACATTTATATTTGAATGGAGATCAAACCTGTGCACAGGACTATACTCGGTTGATAGTGTTTCAATGCTTTTTTTCACCAAACTGTATAACAGCCATTAACGTAAACTTTATTTCATGAGCATGTAGCTATGAACGCTGACAACTACCAAAGTGTTGTGGGGCTTCCATTGAACCTGACGAACCAGCACCACGTGAATGCGGGGCCTCTTGTGTTCAAATCTAAATCCATTAGCATGAAGCTATGAACGCTGACAACCACAAAAGTTTTGTGGGGCTTCCACTGAACCTGAAGAACCAGCCCCCCCACGTGAAGGCGGGGCCTTTTCTGATCAAATGCAGAAAAGGCCCCTAGCGATGCAGACAGTCCCTACGGATCACATGCATTTGTCCGTCAACATGGAAAGGAAAATTTTTCATGGACCACCACGGTCCTGTCCTCCTATTGAGTTAGTAATCTGTACGTGGGTTTATGAATTTTTTGTAGCAATGAGAAGGGGAAGAGAATATTTGGTTTCAGTCAGAGACATCTTGCAGATTGACATTAAATGCAAGGTCGAGCAATTTGTTATTTCAATACCAAGTTAGGACTAATCATATGACTATTAATTATGATGTGGATGTCAATTCTGAGTGCTTATATATAG
Source organism: Picea engelmannii (assembly GCA_009831015.1). Lineage (NCBI taxonomy): Eukaryota > Viridiplantae > Streptophyta > Pinopsida > Pinales > Pinaceae > Picea > Picea engelmannii. The sequence goes on along the minus strand of ML789883.1, from coordinate 469,652 downwards.
ATAACGAATGTATGGTCTTACCACAGTCTTGTGTGCAAGCTTTCCATCTCTTATTTTCTGTGATAATTGTTTTGCTTCTGAAATCAATAGCAAGAAGGATGAGGAATCCTCAAGTTCTTCTTTTGAAGCAGATCATCAGAGCATTTTGCAAGGTTTCCCATGGCTATAAGGGAATTGGCTATCGCCTCTCTCCAAAGACAAGATATTTCACAATGAAAGATGAGGTCATGGGAAGATCATGCAGTCCTCTGCCCACAGATGTTCCCAAGGGACACTGTGCAGTGTATGTTGGAAGCGAACGCAGTAGATTTATCATTCCCACCATTTATTTGAATCATTCTCTGTTCCGGGCATTGCTAGAGAAGGCCGAGGAAGAGTATGGGTTTGATCACNCCAAGGGACACTGTGCAGTGTATGTTGGAAGCGAACGCAGTAGATTTATCATTCCCACCATTTATTTGAATCATTCTCTGTTCCGGGCATTGCTAGAGAAGGCCGAGGAAGAGTATGGGTTTGATCACCGTATGGGACTCATTCTTCCCTGTGAAGAAACAGATTTCCAATCACTGACCTCCATGCTGGGGAAAAAAGGATGTCACGCCTAGAACTTTGAAGCTGATTGTCCTCCATATGCAGCGACGGAGAGATTGCCTGCAATCTGTTAAAATGAACCCAAACAGAGATTGCGGCCAAGATCTTGAGAATTACAACAGCTACCTTGGTTGGAGCTGCAGAGATGTCCTTTGAAATTGAAAGTAAAACCAAAGATATGCTTTGGTTTTGTTTTTGTTTTCGAATTTGAGTTGGAGAAGCTGCACAACTCCATTATATGCTTATTAGCAACCAAAATGATTTGAGTTGCATAAGAATTTTCAGGGCAGCAGTCTTACAGTCTAAGATTTTGCAGATGGCAGGGATACGTTTCAAATCACCACCTTCAAAATGACGCAGAAAGCGAGAGGGCAGGAGAGCTGTTCAAAATTTGTATGCAGTAAATCAATCATAGATCAAACGGGAACTTATGAAAACTGTGTTGGATGCAATTTTCTGGGCTAAGGCTAGTTGAGAATACCAAGTACTATTGGTCATTTTATGAGTTATGGCTAGTGGAGACTAGCTCATTCATTGGTATGCTAAACTCTGTAAATAAACTAAAGCCAAACAATTTTATCTAATGTTTTCTTTGATGACATGTTTCATGATTTTATCATTTGTGTCTCTTTCGAGCAAGAACAGAATTCGTGTCCCTTTCGTGTAATAACAGGGTTCGCTGACTGGTGGGTAATTATGCTTTGACAAATGCGGTCTTATAAAGAATTTTATATAAATTATGTGGATGTCATACAAAACAGTTTCACAGATGTTTAGCAAGATATGGAACTGAACTAAAAAATCATATATGAGTAATTACTTTAAAAAGCGAAAAACAGTTTCATTTTGCAAGAAATGGAACTGAACGGAAAAATCATATATGAGTAATTACTTTAAAGAGATGATTACATCGTTTTATAGATCATAAATTAATGAACATTATTTTGTAATTCAAGTTATAACACGAACTGCAAAGAACAGACTTCAAAACATAATTGCCTAGAAGCCAAAAGAGTGAGATACAGTGATTCATCTACAGATGAATTGCAAAGAGAATTCAACATTACTTTCTATTAAAACATAAAACTGTCAAAATATTAAATAGGAAGTACGATTTAAAGGAATGAATGCTCCAACAAAAAGTAACCTACCACCTTTAACATTCTTCAACATTTTACAGTGTGCATGTTTATAATACCCACAAATGCTTTAAATATAATATATGCATATATGGACCTGTAAGTTTAATATAATATATGAATTAGTGAATTTAATATAATATATGCATCTATGCTTAGTAACAAACAATAGTGTCTACATCTCATACCAAATATTCATTACTTCACTACCATTCAGTATACGAAGTAATACATGCATTAGGATACACGAATTAAACAAGCATTGAGGCTTACATAACATATGCAAACAATGTGGAACCGATGTGTAACAATTATAATAGCATTGGTGTTGCACAAAACAAAAAAGCGAATTTGGTGTACACTATATATAAATGTATTGGTTTCTTTTAATTTATTTGTATGCCTCAATGTTTTTGTATTAAGGAAATATCGATGTACTTTAACAATACAAGAATCGAAAAATAAGCCTCTACTACAATCTCTGTCCGGCGAAAATTTCTTAGTTATATGGAACATCCATTAAAACCTCTGCTGCAAATAGTGGAGGTTTTTTTTTTTTAATTTTACAAAAACTTGTAACTCTAAAAACTTTCACTAGAAAGTGTTCTCCTTGTATTAGGAGATCACACAGATTTCTTGTCATGAGCTATAGTTTCTCTAACTCCATGTACAAAAGTTTAGTATACTATCTCCTAGAGTTCCAACTTATCTGGGATAAATTTAGGGAGTAGGTGAGGAGCCTTGATAACTCCAAAAACTCTGATATGCATTTCCCTTTTCAGTGACATACCAGTCACCCAACTCTCCAACAACATGCATATATTTTTCCAACATACATCTCGTTGGTGCAAAGAAAAGTAGTTGGTATAGAGGAGCTATGAGTTTCTTGTGTATTTAATTGTAATGGATCCTATATCTATGTTCCCATAGATTCTGACAGTAGATGTGAATGTGTGGATCACTTGATTTCCATTGCCAACCCATACTTTGGAAGGAGATGACCATGCAAATGATGTCTAGCAAATATGAGGACATGTAAAAAGATGGATTCTTTTTTGGGGCCATGTGTTTGGCCTTAAATATATCTTGGAACATAGTACTAGATAGGATGGTTCCCCAATTGAAGATAGTGCCCATCCTGGTGACTACATAAATCAGGGGAACCCATGACTCTATGAATTGGGTGGTGTCTTACTTTTCATATAATATTCTCATAAGCGCCATGGTGATCTTGTAGGAGGTCCTTAGCAAGTTCGTTGGGTAGGTCCCTATTCTTCTTGCTTTGAAATATTTACTAGTTTCCCGCTAACTCTTCGTAATATCCCTACAATTCAAAGGGGATTGCAACATCCATTCATTCTTAAGTTCAACCTCCACTGACAGGAATTTGTAACATATATCCAAGGTTGATTTTTGAATTGAGGTAACATCCTTTCCATTGGTGCCTTGTATCATTCTGTCATGTATGTCTACCTCGTTGATAAGTCAGGTGATGGCCTTCGCATAAGGGACAACAACAAGATTGGTATCCACTTTATGAAGTTGTGAATGCTTGATGGATTGATAGACACCTTCATCGAGATTGGTGTCTCTAGGGACTACCCAAATCTTGGGGAGTGTTTCCTCTCTAAGCATCTACTACAAGTCCCCCCAACTTGAAAATTTTCCTTGGGTCGATAGAACAATTGGTATTGGCATAAATAGGCCACGGAATGCCAAAATCTATCTCCAACTCATATTCTTCATGGTCTACGCTCAACTCGATTACCTACTCTTTTTTCTTCTTAGTTCTCTTAGAAGTCACATCCAAGTCGTGCAACTCATCCATTTCAACAACAACATACACTAGTAATGTTAGTTATATAAACACTATTGAATTTTCTTTCTATGGAAGAAAACATAGGTACAAGGGTTGGTAGGTCTCTTATCTTCAAGTTAGGTATTTCTAGAGAATAACTTTGTCAAGGTGATGGATTCTTCAATTACTTGTTTTGTAGAGGTGGTAACTCGAAATGGATGCATATTGTACTTAGGAAAATTTGTATCACTCATGTTTCACACATAAAAGAGTTTGCATTGGTTTTAGTTGAGTCAGAGATGGAAAAATATCATCCCTTCTAGGAAATTTATAAAAAGATGGGAAGGTAAAATTTTAGAGGATAAATTGTTGATTTTTGTAGCTTTGGGAGGTATTCCCACAAGAGGCCAAAGTGTTAGGCATGTTGGAATCTCCGTTGGCACTAGATTAACCTTTCGGTTTGGTGAAATCCCCCTTGGATTTGAGTGGGGGCTTCATGGGTTTGGTTGTGGTATTTGTGTGCTTGTGTTGGGGCTTCACACCCACAAGGAAAGCCTAATTTGATGTTGACTTGTGAAGGGGATTCTATGGTGATCCCCAAGGATTGTGTATAAAGGAGAGAGGTCATTGTGACATCTCATTGTATCATAATAGAATAATAGAGTTAGCATAAGTGAGTATGAACTTGTGCTAGGAAGCTTGTGGTTTCAACAAAGGGAAATTATGCTAGGGTGGAAAATATGGCCTAGGGTTGAGGACCCTCTATCTTCTATTCTTAGCAGGGAAAATCACACCACATGTGTGGGAGAGAGAGGCAACCACAAAAGGAATATATTGTACAAAGTGGAGAGAGTCGTACAAAGTGTTCGTACAATTTTTCACATGTATGTAGGTTGTAGTCGGAACAATCATGTACATACAGAAGTTTCTATGAGAACAGTCCTGTACATTTGTACAAGCTCTTATGGGTAGGGGCAGGTCAGTATAGACTGACGTCACGTGACCTCAGTGGGTTGTACAGGTGGTCTGCAGTAGATTTGTGGGAAAAGGATATTTCCATAATATTGTTGAGGTTTGGATTTTCTTGTTTGTATATTGGAGGACAAGGTTGTCCTCAGATTTAGTGATATTGAGAGGACTAGTTCTATCTTTAGATTTGGTAGCTTTGAGAGGACTGGTTTTGGTGCTCGGAATTGGAGAATTGGATAAAGTTATAGAACACAAATATTGTGTCTCTTATGTATTAATGATTCATCTATGATCTTGTTCTTTCTGTTGCATATGTTTTCAGTCAATAATTCCAATGTAAAGTTGTTCAGTGATAGTTAGATCACTAGGAAGCAATTTTCATATCTAAAATTAGTCACATAGATTTGCATGTGAAAATTGACATGGTATCAGAGCTTGGGATTCGAAGAGAAGGGGATCACATTGAGACACTTTGTTGGCTACAACACTGGAATTCTAGTGTTGTACTTTTTCTTGTTCTTTTTCTTAATCTGAGCAGGTCAAGATGGTGAATACATTGAAAATTGAGGATAGGTTGGAAGGGGAAATCAACTTTCGGGCTTGGAAGGTGAGGGTTCTCCTTCTGTTGGAGGAGAATGACCTCAATGAGTATGTTGAGGATGTGGTTCCTGGCCCGACTGATCTAGTAGATTTGGCATTTCACAAGAAGAGGGAAGTGAAGTCCAAGTAAGTATTGCTAGAGTCTATGAAGGACCACTTGATTCCTCACATTCCTGAGAAACAAACTAGAAAGGACATGTATGATGCTTTGGTGGGTCTTTACCAAAACAAGAATATTGGAAGAATGTCACTCTTGAAGCATCAACTTCAGATTGTCAGGATGACCAGTGAAGACACAATTGTGAGTTATCTTATGAATATTACTCAGATCCAAGATCCGTTCACAGTTATTGGTGAGATAGTGAAGGATGTTGAGTTGGTGAATGTAGCATTGAGAGGTCTTCCCAGGTCCTCAGAACCATTTGTGCAGGGGATCTATGCATGAGCTATGTTACTAGACATTAACAGATTATGGAATGATTGTATCCAGGCGAAGACTCGGTTAGCATACATGGATGATATGGATGGTGTCTTGAAGAGTAGCAGTGATGAGAACCAGTCCCTTGCAGCCTGCACTAGAAAGGACAAAAGGGATTCTCGAGATAGAAGAGGTATGTCAGGGAGAAGGGATTCTTTCGAGAGAGAAGCATCTCCAGAGCCAAGATGGACGAAGGATCTTAATAAGATTAGATGTTATGAGTTCCATGACTTTGGTCATTATGCTTCACAGTGTCCACATTGGAAGGGAAGAGGAAGGAGGCAACATGAATCAACAACAGAGGTCAATGAGGTTGCAGACAGGTTCCATAGGAAGATATTGTCGGTATTCGACCTTTCAGGTACTGTCTCCATCAAGGAGAGATGGTTGGTGGATAATGGAGCATATTTCCATATGACAGGTGCTAGAGAGTTGTTTGACACTCTCATAGAGAATGGATCAGACTTATGTGTGGAGCTTGGTATGGGAGCCAAGCATTTAGCATGAGGATATGATGTTGTAATGTTTCGATTGGATTCGAGAGAGATATTGAGAGTGTCAAATGTGTTGTGGGCACCAAAACTTAGGATTTTCCTCTTAGTATCGGAGATTAAGAGGAAGGGATATCATGTATTGTTTCGAGATGGATGGGAATTGCTTGTGCCTAGATAGTCTAGCTTTAGACTAGCAGTGGTTCTTGGAGTTAGTTAGGGAAACCTATATAGGTTGAGAGGATAACCTATGAGTATTGTGACTAGTAGCAGCAAAGAGACAAATTAGGAGAAGCAGGTGGCTACACGAGTGGTGAGTCAGGTACCCCACCATTGGTATAGGTTCAGAGGGAGCCAAAGTTTAAAGGGATTCTACCCTCGGGATCTAGGAGTGAGGAGCAGCCTCTAAGGACTGTGTAAAGGACAATGGACAGGGAGAATATGGCCCCAGGGGATGTGCAGAGTCAGAGGGAGTCAAGTTTAAGGAGGAGCATGCAATCACAGAGTGATCCTGATCTCAAGGAGATTCAGTTAGCTCAGAGGGAGAGATGGTCATCCAGAAAGAGTTCCCCCTTAGGTTCATTTGAGAGAGAGACATATTCCAATATTGACAAACAAGTGTCATGGGTGGAGGAGGCCAAAAAGGAGCTTCAGAGGTAGGAGGATTCTAGGGCATGTGAGACATGTATGGAGTATCCATTTGTTTTAGCAAGATGTGCTACAGTGGCTGAGGATGTAGACAATTAGACAAATTATTCTTCAATGACTGAGGATGCGGCCAGTCAGACAAATTGGATAGCAAGAAGCTGGGATGGCTAGGATGCTAATAGAGTAATAGATCTAGATACACTTCCAGAATGCGAGGAAGAGTATTGGAGTACAGATGAGGAAGCAGATCACCTTGGATTTGGGAGAGAGATGCTTCTAGTACTAGTGATACATCCATTCATCGTGGATGGGATACCTACCTCACTAAGAATGAGTGTTTATTTTTGTAGCTTTGGGAGCTATTCCCACAAGAGGCCAAGGTGGCAGGCTTGCAAGAATCTTCATTGGCACCAAATTAGCATGTCGGTTTGCTGAAAAACCCTTTGGATTTGAGTGGGGACTTCCTGGGTTTGTTTGTGGATTTTTTGAGCTTGTGAGGCTTCACACCCACAATGAAAGCCTAATTTGATGTTGACATGTGGAAGGGATTCTATGCTGACCCCCAAGGATTGTATATAAAGGAGAGAGGTCATTGTGACATCTCATTCTATCATAATAGAAGAATGGAATTAGCATAAGTGAGTTTGCACATTCTAGAAATCTTGGTGACTCATAACCTTGAGATCAAGGGTTGAATTCCTTCTTCGCTGGGGTTGAATTCCTTCTTCGCTGGACCACATTCGTACTGGTCTACTGCCCTATCGACCACGCCCCACCAGACCAGACCCCGATCACTGTTTAAACTCTCGCTCGTCTACCACCCGAACTATCACATCCCACCATTCCATAGCCTGACCGACAGCGTGTGGTTAAACTTACAATCAATTCACATTTATATTTGAATGGAGATCAAACCTATTTCAATGCTTTTTTTCACCAAACTCAATTACAGTCACGTAATTCCATTAGCATGAAGCTATGAACGCTGACAACTACCAAAGTCTTGTGTGGCTTCTATTGAAGCTAAAGAACCAGCCCCACGTGAATGCGGGACCTCTTCTGTTCAAATCTAAATCCATTAGCATGAAGCTATGAACGCTGACAACCGCAAATGTTTTGTGGGGTTTCCATTGAACCTGAAGAACCAGCCCCACGTGAATGCGGGGCCTTTTCTGCATAAATCAAGGGATGCAGACAGTCCCTACTAGTGCGCGAATGAGACTGATCACATGCATTTGTCGGTCAACATAGAAAGGCAATTTTTTCATGGACCACCACGGTCCTCTTCTGTCCTCCTATTGCGTTAGTAATCTGTACGTGGGTTTATAAATTTTTTGTAACAACGAGAACATGAAGTGAATATTTGGTTTCAGTCAGAGACATCTTGCCAATTGGTCGAGCAATTTGTTATTTCAATACCAAGTTAGGACTAATCATATGACTATTAATTATGATGTGGATGTCAATTCTAAGTGCTTATATAGAGAACGAATGTATGGTCTTACCACAATCTTGTGTGCAAGCTTTCCATCTCTTATTTTATGTGATAATTGTTTTGCTTCTGAAATCAATAGCAAGAAGGATGAGGAATCCTCAAGTTCTTCTTTTGAAGCAGATCATCCGAGCATTTTGCAAGGTTGCCCATGGATATAAGGGAATTGGCTATCGCCTCTCTCCAAAGAAGACAAAATATTTCACAATGAAAGATGAGGTCGTGGGAAGATCAAGCAGTCCTCTGCCCACAGATGTTCCGAAGGGACACTGTGCAGTGTATGTTGGAAGCAACGCGGTAGATTTATCATTCCCACCATTTATTTGAATCACTCTCTGTTCCGTGCATTGCTAAAGAAGGCCGAAGAAGAGTATGGGTTTGATCACCATATGGGACTCATTATTCCCTGTGAAGAAACAGATTTTCACTCACTGACCTCCATGCTGGAAAAAAAAGGATGCCACGCCTAGAACTTTGAAGCTGAATGTCCTCCATATGCAGCTACGGAGAGATTGCGTGCAATCTGTTAAAATGAACTCAAACAGAGATTGCGGCCAAGATCTTGAGAATTACAACAGCTACCTTGGTTGGAGCTGTACAGATGTCCTTTAAAATTGAAAGTAAAACCAAAGATATGCTTTGGTTTTGTTTTTGTTTTCAAATTTGAGTTGGAGAAGCTGCACAACTCCATTATATGATTAGTGGCAACCAAAATGATTTGAGTTGCATAAGAATTTTCAGGGCAGCAGTCTTACAGTCTAAGATTTTGCAGAGGGCAGGGATACGTTTCAAATCACCTTCTTCAAAATGACGCAGAAAGCACCCAGAGGGCAGGAGACATTATTAAGCCAAAGAGCTGTTCAAAATTTGTATGCAGGAAATCGAACATAGATCTAACGGGAACTTATGAAAACTGTGTTGGATGCAATTTTCTGGGCTAAGGCTAGTTGAGAATACCCAGTACTATTGATCATTCTATGAGTTGTGGCTAGTGGAGACTAGCTCATGCACTGGTATGCTAAACTGTGTAAATAATCTAAAGTCAAACAATTTGATATAATGTTTTCTTTGATAATATGTTTCATGATTTTACCAGTTGTGTCCCTTTCGTGTAATACCAGGGTTCGCTGACTGGTGGGTAATTATGCTTTGACAAATGCCGTCTTATAAAGAATTTTATATAAATTATGTGGATGTCATACAAAACAGTTTCATAGATGTTTTGCAAGATATGGAACTGAACTAAAAAAATCATATATGAGTAATTACTTAAAAGAGCGATGATTATAGCTTTTTATTGATCATAAATTAATGAACATTATTTTGTAATTCAAGTTATAACACGTTATTTCGTCAGAAATTCTACAGCGAACTGCAAAGAACATACTTGAAAACATAATTGCCTGGAAGCCAGAATTCAACATCACTTTCTACTAAAACATAAAACTGTCAAAATATTAAATAGGCAGTACGATTTAAAGGAATGAATGCTCCAACAAAAAGTAACCTGCCAACTTGACGTTGCATTCACATGAAACTCTAATTGCAGAGAAGGAAAGTACATGTATGTGTAGGGTTTCCAGTGAGCAAGAAACGCCAAGAGAGGGCTAACCCATGTTAATTCATTGTCATGTCCATTCAAATGCACGATCGGTATCATCAAAATTGAATGTTATAAATGCATTATATGCAATGGTCAGTCTTTATTTTTTATAGGGAAATTTGGCAGCAAATTGTTAGATCAGTAGATTTGAGTGATTATTTTAGTATAATTTTATTGTTCCAAAATTTTTCAAGATGTTGAATCCATTTTTATATTAAATCTAAATTTTAAACAACAAATAATACTGATTTCGTGCTAAGAAAATTTATATCTCAAATTCTAACAAAAAAAACCATTTCATAAAATAATTAGACTACACATAAAAGAAGGTTGTCCAGCGTTTCTTAATCCTTTTCTATGTGAATCGGATCCATTAAGCCTTTTTTTTCATCGAATCCAGAATAAGACAGCCAGAGTATTGTAATTTGGTTCGTGTTACTTTGTCATCCCTTATTTGTTCGGCCATCTATTATAAACCGTTTGTTTTCTGGAAAGCGTTATAAAATGGAAGTTACTGTTTTTTTGTCAGGGATTATCTGTGGACACTCCAAGACGAGAAGCTCTACTATCTATTTAACACCGGTCTTTGTTGATTCCCATCAAATAAATAGTATGGGGAAACTTTTGAAAGGGTTAATCTCGGCCCTCTAAGACAGAATCTCTACCATCTATTAAAGATCGTTTCATCGATTCCCATCAAATAAATTGTGTGAGAAAATTTTGCTACAGGGTTGGAATTGGCGCGCTCTCTATATATTGGTTCATATATCATTGTTTGAAAAATAAACATTATTCATTGTTTTAAAAGTA
>ML789883.1:421520-449773 GCA_009831015.1 Picea engelmannii | reverse complement strand
TGAGGTTTAAATTGCTAACCATAGGGTGTTATTATTATTAATATTAGTTAATTGTAGGTTAAAATTAGGGTCTATTTAATGAGGTGTCAAAAAGTATTATTAAGGTAGAGGTTGGTTTATCAAAGAACAGGTTAAGGTACGGAAAAGTGAGGTTGGAAGTACTAGAGGTTAGTGATGTTTTCTTCCCCGGATGAGCGGGATCCAACTGTCACTAATCTCTAGGCCATTGTCTCGATTTAGGTTGTCTGGACAAATCCCTCACCACAGAAACCTAATTGATCAAAAATTCGCTTATCGATGACAATAAGGGTTAGATCTCGGTTAGCTTACCCGTAAGATGCACCTTTTCCTATATGTTTCTAATTTGCCGAGATCACCCAGGGCGCGGGGCAAAGAGAATACGTAGATCTAAAAGAGTAGCAACCCAGAAATAAAAAATACAAACCGAAACAAAATCAAAATAAAACTTTGCAGAAATTTTAAAAATGCGTATTCAGGCTTTATACCTCCAGATCTGACTGTAATGGCCGTATCTTGGGAAAACATAAATCTTTTCGAGTGAAACGAAAAGTGTTCCTAAATGAAACGAGTGCTCCGAACACAATGGAGTAGTCCTCTCAGCCCAGAAATCTACGAAAATGCCAGAAAATGGAGATGAGACAACTCGACTTCATGATCTCGATCTACAACAGGAGCGGGTCTTCAAAAAGGCTCGGATACCATGTTCGACAACACAAGTATTCCAGCAGAGGACGAACACCTTCAGTAACCACTCACATAACCAGATCGAAGATCAACACAACGATGTTTTCACGTGGTAAAACCCCTACAGGGAAACATCCACGGTCCTCGCCAACGTGGCCACTTGAAGCAGTTTATTAATGCAAAGAAAAAGATTACAGAGAGATTTTACAAGAGATTTTCTCATAATCAATCATCGACAAATGACCCTCCATGCTCTTTAAATAGAGATCATAGACCAAATGGGTGTTAAGACACAGATCAATGGTCGTTAAGATCGAGGAGAGTATGAACCATTGGATCACTCTATGTCGGGAACATATCGTGATCGCCAAATTTCCTAACTACAAATGCATACTAATGCATACAAAAGAAACACACTTTTACCTAACGATATATTAGACCAAGTAGATCTTAACTAACTCCTAAGTGTTTAAATATCCTAACATTCATGAACTAAGACACAACCCCTCACCATGACATTCTTCTCAAACGACCCCATTTACAACCACCACCATCACCTCCACGGTAACCACGCAGACTACCGCCACTTCCATCATCCTTGGCTCCACGGTAACCACACGAACCACCACTCTCTCCATCGTCGGTCATCGATCCACCGACCTATGGCTTAGTTGTTGCAACAAGAATGCCACCACCACCTCCTCCACCGGAAGAGACCACGACCACCTGCTTATCCATCACCACCACAGTTCACAAAACCAACCTTGAGGCACAATAGTCTCATCTGGAAATACATCGTCTAGTGAATCAACCTTTATATCAATAGGCACATGAGGCCACAGCCTCATACTGTACATAGGCCAAATAAACTCCACATTTATTCTGACACAGAGAGAGGCAAACACACACACAGATCAAATCTTAGGTTTTTATCTTATTGATTAAAAATGCGGATACATTGTTTATATATATAGGCGGATAGATAGTTAAGCAGATAGTTCTAAGCAGTTAAATGAACATTACATAACCGTCGGAGTATTATTTAACATTCCCCCCTTAATCCGAAGGCACATTTGTCATCCCAAGCATCATTCGAAAATTTTCAAATTTCTCTTTAGTAAACATGTCCGCAATTTTCTCTAAAGTGGAACAATGATTGAGATGAATGGTTTTGACCTCAACATGATGTCGAATCAAATGATACTTGGTGTTGATATGTTTGGTTCGATCATGGAATTTACGATTTTTGGCCAATTGTATTGCAGAAGTATTGTCAACAAAGAGAGGCATCAAAGTCATTTGTTTCTCCTGCAAGTCTTCAAGAATTTTCTGAAGCCAAATGATTTCCTTTGTGGCTTGAGTTGATGCAACGTATTCGGCTTCAGTTGTAGAATCAACATGAACTGATTACTTTCGTGATCTCCAAGTGATGGTTTTTGATCCAAGATTCATCAAATAACCTGAAGTAGACACCCCATGCTCTATATCTTCTTCAAAGTTAGAATCTGAATAACCAATGACATGGAAGTCTGAAACTTTAGAATATTTGATGCCATATGATTGAGTGCCTTTTAAATATTTGAGCACTCATTTTGTTGCTATCCAATGACCTTCACGGGGCTGATGCATAAACTTGGAAAGTATTCCTACAGCAAAAGTTATGTCAGGATGAGTAGTAGTAAGATAAATTAAACTTCCAACAAGTTGTCTGTACTTTGTTGGATTTTCAAATGCACTACCTTCATTTGAAGTAAGATTTAGATTCTTCTTCATTGGAGTAGAAACATGATTACAATCCTTCATCTCAATTTTGCTCAATAGTTTTCCAATATATTTCTTCTTAGAAATAAAAATGTGCTTCAGTTTTTGATCTACTTCGACCCCTAGATAATAATGTAGTAAACCCAAATCTGTCATATCAAAAACCTTTTGCAACTCCTTTTTAATAGATTGTATATAATCATCATTATTTCCTATGATAAACAAATCATCTACATAAACAACTAGATATACAACTGGTCTTCCAACTTTCTTAACAAATAAAGTTGCATCATCTAGATTGAAATACTTATAATTCAACTTGAGAAGATGTTCAGTTAACTTTTCATACCAAGCACGAGGTGCTTGTTTTAAACCATATAATGGTTTTATCAATTTGCATACTTTATGCTCTTTTCCTTTAACATAAAAACCCTCTGGCTGCAACATATAGACATCTTCTTTTAAATTTCCATTTAAAAAGACAGTTTTTACATCCATGTGATGTATTTTCCATCCCTTTTTAGCTACAAGAGAAAATAAAGTTCTAATAGTGCCCCATTTCGTTGTAGGAGCAAATGTTTCTGTATAATCAATACCTTATTTTTATGCATACCCCTTTGCTACAAGTCTTGCTTTGTGCTTATCAAGAGAACCATTATCTTTATATTTAGTTTTATAAACCCACTTACTACCAATTGGTTCGATGCCAATAGGAGGATCCACCAAACTCCAAGTGCCATTTTTAATAAAAGCATCATACTCTTTTTGCATTGCATCTTTCCATTCATTACAACTAGTGGCTTCTTCAAAAGTTGTAGGTTCATTAACAACAAAAAAGTTTAACTCAAATTCATCATACCTTTTTGGCATTGTCTTGGTTCATGTTGATCTATGTACTGATTGTTGCAATGTTTGCTCAGTTTCAAGAGTCTTTGAAATAGGTTCTTCAGGGCCATTATTATCCTCCAATTTTTCCTCAGTAGGAACATTATTATCAATCAATTTTTATGTAGAAACATTATTATCAACCAATTGTTATTCTACATAAACATTATTATCATCAAAAACACTGCTATCAACTAATTTTTCTTCATTCTTTGATGTGGTCTCATTCTCTGGTGTTGTTGAAGGAAAATCCACAGACTGGTCTAGAATATGAATCCCCCCTTTAGGATGTGGAAGATCATTATCCCATTCATAATAAAATTTCTTGGAAGAGAATCTATCCAAATAATTAAGTTGTTTATCAATAGTAGAAGCATCTTTAACAAATTCGAGAAAAACAACATCTCTTGAAACAACAAATTTCTTGTTTTCCTCATCATACAGCTTTGGATGTATTAAAATACCCAATGAAAAGACATGTGCGACTTCTTGCACCCAATTTCCCACGTTGTTGTTTAGGAATTAAAGCATAACATGGAGAATAAAAAACTTTGAATGTTGAACAAAAGGAAGACGATTATACCACAATTCATAAGGGGGCTTATTATTGATGGCAGTAGAAGGATAGTGATTGCGAATATAAACATCAACCTGAAATTCTGAAAAAACATCATTGACCTTACCATATTAAGCAAAGTTTTTTTCATGCATTGTGCTACTTCGTTCTGTTGTGGAGTATAAGGGACGGTGGTCTGGTGTTTAATACCATTATCATGTAAGTACTTTTCAAATTCATTAGAGGTGAATTCACCACCATTATCTGATCGTAGAGTGTCAATATTAATTTGAGTTTTATTTGTAAACCATAAATGAAAATTCTTAAAAGTTGCAAAAACCTGAGATTTCCTTTCAACAAATAAACCCAACACATCCTGGTGTAGTCATCAATAAAAGTCAACATAAATTTATTACCATTTGCAGATTGAACAGGCATGGGCCCACATAAATCAAAATGTATGAGACCTAACTTCCTTGAAGCTCGGGAAGTAGATCCATAAAAAGGTTGTTTACAATGCTTGTCTAAAATACAAGCATTACATGGAGAAAGATTTCTTAGAATAGTAGGAAGCCTTGAATACCTTGTTGTTTCATAATCTAGATACTATCAAAATTAATATGACCAAAACGAGCATGCCACAACAAGCTGGAAGACAAAGTATCACTATGTTGAGCCAAAAGAGCTGAATAAGATTGAAAAGAGGATGTCCGTTTAAATTTTAAAAGTTTGTCTTCTTCAACATCGTTCATAACAATCACCTGATCAGATGCTTTTCTTATTTCAATTATACCATCAAACATATGCATAGAATGTCCTTGATGCCTGATATGTATGAGAGACATCAGATTTGTTTTTAATCGAGGAATGTAAAGAACATCATGCAAAATATAATCAGCAAGTCCTGGTAGGTGAAGTCAAATAGATCCAATTTCTGAAGGCTTTAACTGGGACTTATCAGCAAAATAAACTATTCCATCAATGTGATTACTGAATGTCTCAAAAAAATCTCTTCTGAAGCTCATATGGCAAGTGGCTCCAATATCTAAAATCCAAGTGTCTTCCCAAGAAGCAAAAGAAGTGCTAAAAACTTCATTGATACTAAGATTACAATGTGCAACAATATAGTGGACAGATTCAGGTGGTTTTCCTTTGTCTGGAGGTTGTTTCTCTTTCTTCCCACTAATCCTTTCCTAAGGAGTGCGGCAATGAGAAGAGGTATGACCCAGTTTACCACACCTATAGCACTTAAGAGATTGTTTATCATTCTGAAAATGTTTTTGCTGTCTATCATCTTGTTGTCTGTCTCCTTGATGATAATGACCCCCTCTTTCTCTAAATGGTCTCCTACCACGACCTTTGTTACTATTGTCAAATCTAGCAAACTCTCCTCTAGGTTTCTGCTTTTTTTGTGCAAGACACAAAGTCTCAATTGTGGAAGTGGAAAAAGATTCATTCTTCCCAAAAGCTTTCTCTCTTTCAGCAATTTTGTCTACAAGAGTATCAAAAGTCATGGCTTTCATCTGTCCACTAGCTTGAAGAGACTCTAAGTAGTGCGAATAGGTAGGATATAGGGCTTTAATAAATGCAGTGAGTTGCAAATCAACTTTTATACCAGTTGAGTCAATATCATGAAAAAGAGCTTTAATTCTGGAAGCTAACTTCATAGGATTATTATCTTTCAGTTCCAGATTAAACAACTTCATCAACAATTGTATAATTTCCAGCTATGAATGGGAGTCATAAAGATCTTTTAATTTTTGTAATTCTTTAAACGTTGTGGTGCTAGAAAGAATGTCTACTTACCTCTTTAGTGATGAGGCAGAAATTAAAGCATGTGCCTTTTTATCTTTACTCTTCCAAATTGCAGGTTGTGCATCTGTAGGTTGCTCTTTGTCATTGTCATCCTTGCCTTCACAAATTTCCTCCCATAAATCATTAAGAATAAGAGTATTTTTTATTTTTCGAAACCATTTTTGGTAATTTTCTTGTCCGGAGAGCACTACTCGCACAATAGATATTAAAGAATGCATTGTAAACTAATCTGTGTAAATGAAATTCCACTTGCACAAGAACAACAACAACAAAAAAAATCTTACAACAACCACACCTTCGACCTTGGATGCTGAACAACGGCTCTGTAGACTGCTCAGTACACAGGCCCAGCCCTTCGCTGCTCCATTGCAATCTCCCTTGCAGTAGGACACTTCATGCACAAACCAGCAGGGAACTTAAACAAGGAGGAACTAAAAATAAAAATAAAAAAACATCTCACGCAGACACGATCTAGCACACAATTTTTTTTATTTTTTTTTATCAAACGTGGCTTCAATACCAATGTACACAGGCCAAATAAACTCCAAAGTTATTCTGACAAGAAAACACACAAAGATCAAATCGGAGGATTTTATCTTATTGATTAAAAATACTGATACGCTGTTTATATATATAGGTGGTGAGCAGTTGGATACACTGTTTATATATATAGGTTGCTTTTATATATATATGCGGATAGACAGTTAGGCTGATAGTTCTGAGCAGTTAAACGAACATTACATAACCGCCGGAGGATAGTGCGGCATGGAGATATTGCATGCCCTTCAATTCATCAAAGTCGAAGATAACTGATGTCGTGCAGTCACTTGATTCTCCATAGAAAAGGAACAATGGAAAACAACATGCCCGCATTGATATCCATAACATCGTTAAATGTCTCCAGGAATGGTTCCCTGGGTAGAGAAGAGTGGATACAACAGGGATTTAGCCCAAACGCTTCCAAGGATGAGCGGTCACGGGTTCGAATCCGTTGCACCGCTCTAGCTTCCCACCCTGTAGTGCCTATCACCGGCTTGCCAGCCACTTCGGCAACTCTAGTCGATCAAGCGTGAGACACAACCTAGTTCCAGCCTGCCCCACTTGGGGCGGACCCTTTCTCCCTCTTCGTGCACGGACTCTCCTTCTCAGGCTCACGATTCACCAAAAATTGGCACTCGACCATTTGTTGGGATCCGAGCCTTTAACCAGATAGTGAACAGAGAGAATCAATATATAACATATACACACGGCAACAACAAGACAAAAGCAATATATAACACATACACACGTAACAACAAAGAGATGGGGTAATGGTATACCTCTATTGCTCAGCTAAAGAATAAATGGATTACAATTATCGAGAAGCTCTTTACGGGCTTTTATATTTGAACATTGGATTCTCAATCATATTTTTAAACATACAAAAATCCAAACAGCAAGGATATGTATTTTAACAACCCAAACTTATAAGTGAATTACTATAATAGTGCAAGGCTTAGTGGTCATTATGCTAACATGGTTTGGTATAAATTACATTTATATGGTCTTCCTTAACTTAGTAGTTGGAATTTATGGGAAAAAATCCATATAGCTACACACTCACAAATGACACTGAAACTTCTTACCTGGTATAAATATATACAAATTTTCAAATTACCCAGCTAATTTAGACAGTTTTAAAAATTAAGTGAAACTTCTTACCTGGTATAAATATATACAAATTTTCAAATTACCCAGCTAATTTAGACAGTTTTAAAAATTAAGTGAATGTCAAAGATGGATGGATGACATTTAGTTTTTAAAATTGTCGATAAATAAATACCTGTCAAATTTAAACATGGGCTCCCACTTGTTTCCACAAGTGATCTCTCCGTACACAAAATTATAAGAACACCTTCTGATTGTAGTAAATTCCTGGTAGTTCGCGAGGCTCTTGAACCTTGAGATCAAGGGTTCAAAATTCCTTCTCAGCCAGACCAGATTCCCACTGGTCTACTACCCTACCGACCAGAGCCCGACCAACAGCTTACGATTAAATCTTACACCTGAAACATTGTTTTATCGCTCACCCGTCTACAACCCGATCGATCACACCCCAGTAGATAGCCCGACCAACAACGTGTGGTTAAACTTACAGTCAATTCATATTAGGATAGGATTTTTGTAGTTGAATGGAGATCAAACCTGCCCAAAGAACTATTGTGGGTGGATAGTTTTTCAATGATTTTTCTCACCAATCTCTCTAACAGTCATTAACGTAAACTTAATTCCATTAGCATGAAGCTATGAACGCTGACAACCACAAAAGTTTTCTGGGGGTTCCATTGTACATGAAGACCCAGCCCCCACGTGAATGCGGGACCTCTTCTGCTCAAATCTACCAATCCAGACAGTCCCCACTAGTAAGCGAATGAGACTGATCACATGCACTTGTCCGTCAACATGCAAAGGCAATTTTTTCCTGAACCACCACGATCCTGTCCTCCTAATTCGCGTTAGTAATCTGTACGTCTGTTTATAAATTTTTGTAGCAATAAGAAGGGGAAGTGAATATTTGGTTTCGCTCAGAGATTGACATTAAATGCATGGTCGAGCAATTCTCATACGACTATTACTTGTGCTTATATATAGAGAATGAATGTATGGTCTTCCCATGTTGGTTTGTAATCATTTCACTGCCTTATGATGGCGGATCGATGGCCGTTTTGACCTTTCAAGATGCGAGTGTTCACTATCAGCCCAAGCTGTGGCAGCCTTAGCCTTAGCTTTAGCTTTTGCAGGCCACCAAATACCATCACCTCCCTGATTTAATTTTTTCCTAAGGTCGAAGGGGCAAGTTTTGTTCCTATAAATACTTGAATCGTATTGTAATCTAGATAGAGCATGACATGATATAGAAAGAGACATCTTGAAAACATTTTTGAATCAAATTGGTTACTTTGTATTTGGAGCTCTGCATTTATATTTTACTATTTTCTTGAGTTTGTAAACTCATTTTATCTCTTGATAAAAATTCGTTTTTGAACAAATGCAGTAATTTCTTGTTTTTACCGATTGGGAATCCGGTTTTACATTTATCCCAAGAGTATTTGTTGGAGCGTATATGATTTGAAAATTCATTTTTATTATAAGTTTGTTATTTCGCATTTTGGAGTTCACTTATTACAAGTGCGTGGAGTTCCTTTGCTTTACCAAACGCCGAAACCCGAAATTGCTGGGCCCCTACAGTTTATTCACATTTCGTAATTCGGCGATGGAAGTTGTGCATTGTTTTGTATCAAGGGGTTGCAAACCTCGAAACCCGAAAAGCACCGGGCCCACATTCCATTCTCGTTTTCGCGATTCGGGAGTTGTTGTGTGTTGGTGTTTGGCATTTGTAATCGCCAAACCCCGAACCCCGAAACCCAAAGTGTTGGGCCCACAGCGTTTTCGCATTTCGCGATTTGGCAAACAATGTGGTCTTTTGTTTTTTGTGTTCGGTGTTTGTAATTGCCGAAACCCGATTGACCTCCGGGTTTTCACATTTGGTATCAAAGCCTGAAGTTTATCCGGCAATTGCTTAGTTCATTGCAGATTATTCCTGTTAGTGCCAAAAAAAAAAATTATTCTCATATTTTTCTGTGTGAAGGTTTATTTAATTTCTATCAATTTTTATAAATGGCTGCCTCTGGTAGTAGTTCTTCTCGGATTCAGGTTCCTGTAATAAGTGAGAAGTCGTATGACTCCTGGTATATTCTGATGAGGACGATTTTGTGTTCTCAGGACTTGTGGACTTATGTTATTAATGGTTATGCTAAGCCAGCTGATGCTGCAACATAATTGGCCTTGTCTAATGATGACCGTGTTTTACTGAAGGAAAACAGGAAGAAGGATAATAAAGCTCTTGGATTAATCCAACAAGGATTAAATGAATCCATTTTTATGAAGATTGCTAGTACTACATCTTCGAAGATGGCTTGGGACATTTTTGAAACCTGTTATCAAGGGGTGTTCAAGGTGAAGACAGTCAAGTTGCAAAACTTGAGAAGGGACTTCGAAAATTTGAAGATGAAGGATAATAAAAGTGTTGATACTTTCATGACTCAAGTAATGAGTGTTGTGAACCAGCTCGAGCAGTATGGAGATGATGTTGAGAATAAAAGAGCTATTGAGAAAGTGCTGAGAAGTTTGCCCAAGAAGTTTGAGCCTGTTGTTGTTCCCATAGAGGAATTTAAAGATTTAAGTTTAATGCAAATTGATGAGTTAATTGGTTCTCTTGTTGCTCATGAATCTAGGATATCTAGATATGAAGAAGGATCATTGGAGCATGCTTTCAAATCCCAATTGCATGTTACCAAAGGCAGAAGCAGATGAAGGTTTCATACTCATGGAAGAGGAGGTCGATTTTCTGGTCCAAGGGACAACGAAGTTGAATCAAAGTCTGAGCATAAGTCCCAATAGAATCCTCCTAATTTAAGAGGGAGCAACAACAAACCCTGGAAGCAAGAAAATCAGAGGTATGATAAAACCAAAGTGCAATGTTATTATTGTAAGAAGTTTGGGCATTTTGCTAACAAATGTTGGAAGAAATAGGCAGATGCTGGAAAGCACTCTGTACATATCACAAATGAGTCTGAGGATCATCAAAATCCTGTGTTCTTGACTTGTACTGTCACTCATGAAAGTGCCAATGATATTTGGTTTTTGGATAGTGGTAGCAGTAACCACATGATTGGTAATAAAGACTTATTTTCTTCCATTGATACTAGTATTCAGTCTGAAGTAAAACTGGGGAATGAATGTAAGGTTACAATTAATGGTAAAGGTGTAGTTCCAGTCTACACTAAGAATAATCAGAGGAGAAATATTGATGATGTTTACTTTGTGCCTGGTTTAAAATGCAATCTTGTCATTGTTGGACAACTGATGGAGAAAAAGTACATAGTGTTCTTCAAGAACAAGGTATGTACAATCCATGATAAATTTCCCAGCAAACAGTTGATTGCAAGAGTAGAGATGACCAAGAATAGGATGTTTCCAATTATTATGAGAAATGATTTGAGTGGTTCTTTGAATGTATATTAAGTTGGAATTTCAGATGAATCTTGGTTATGGCATTTGAGATATGGTCATTTACATTTTGGTGGCTTAGATCTGTTATAGAAGAAACAGATGGTGAAAGGGTTACCTTGTATTCAACAACCTGCAAGCTCTTGTGAGAGATGCATACTTGGGAAGCATCACAGAGAGAAATTTGTTTCAGGTGTTTCCTACAGAGCAAAAGCTCCATTGGAAATTGTCCACACAGATTTATGTGAACCTATCCAAACACCTTCTTTAACACTTTCATTGATGATTTCAGTATGAAGACTTGGTTGTATTTGTTGAAACAGAAGTCTGAAGCCTTTGATGTTTTTAAGAAATTTAAGTCTATGGTTGAGAATGAGAGTGGTCGAACCATTAAGATCCTCAGGTCTGATAGAGGAGGTGAGTATAAATTGAATGAATTCATTGAATTTTGTGATCTTCATGGAATTAAAAGGCAGTTTACTGCTCGATATACTCCACAGCAGAATGGAGTGGCTGAAATGAAGAATCGAAGCATCATGGACATGGCTCGAAGCATGTTGAAAGAAAAGCATCTTTCAAATGAATATTGGGGAGATGCGATTCTTTGCTCTTTTTTTTATCTTGAATAGAAGTCTGACTAAGACTGTGAGGGATCGTGTACCTCAAGAAGCTTGGGATGGTAAGTCTTGCAATGTTTTTCATTTCAGAATTTTTGGATGTGTTGCATTTGCGCATATACCTGCAGAAATCAGGAGAATGTTGGATGACAAAAGCGAGAGATGTATCTTTGTTGGATACAATGAAGAATCTAGGGCATATAAACTCTACAATCCCATCACCCAGAAATATGTAATTAGCCAAGATGTTCAGTTTAAAGAAGATGAAGCCTGGGATGGAAGTATTGACAAATCAATTTCAGAGGGAGTTGTGTTACCCCATGAAGATGATGATGGAGCTGAGCAGAGTGAAGAAGATGGAAAGATGGTTCCACATACACATACGCCTACAACAAGAAGTCCAACAAGGCTTGCACCAAATTTCAGCCCATCTCATTTTATAGCACCAAGAACTCATGAGAGTGGTGAGCCATCTAGACATGGTGGACATCAAACAGATTCACAGGTAAACAGTGAATCAGATCCTACTTTAGCTTCATTGAAAAACAGATTTAAAGGACAAAAAACTAGAAGTTTAAGAGAATTATATGATCAGAGTGAAGAGGTAGATCAGATTTCAAATTTTGCATTTATATCTTATTATCCTGTAAGTTATGATGAAGCTGCTAAAGAGGATGTCTGGATAAGCAATGGATGAGGAGATTGATTCCATTGAAAGGAATAACACTTGGGATCTTGTCAATTTACCTGAAGGCAAGAAAATTATTGGTGTTAAATGGGTTTATAAGACTAAGTTGAATGCAGAAGGTGATATTGAGAAGTACAAGGAAAGACTTGTAGCTCAGGGGTTTAGTCAGCAACCCAGTATTGATTACAATGAAACCTTTGCTCCTGTAGCAAGGATTGACACAGTGATGATGGTATTAGCTATTGCAACTCAAAATAGATGGATCATGCATCAGATGGATGTCAAGTCTGCATTCTTGAATGGATATTTGGAAGAAGAGGTTTATGTAAGACAACCTCCGGGTTATGAGATTGATAAACACAGAGATAAAGTTTATAAGTTGAGGAAATCCTTGTATGGATTGAAGCAAGCATCCAGAGTTTGGTATAACAGGATTGATGAATACCTAATCAGTGTTGGATTCAGCAGAAGTCCAAGTGAACCAACTCTGTATACAAAGGTAGACCAGAAAGGTAAAATTTTGATTGTCTGTTTGTATGTTGATGACTTGATTTTTACTGGAGATCTATCTGTAGATGATTTTAAAAATGCCATGAAAATAGAGTTTGAGATGACTGATTTAGGTTTGATGAAATTTTTTCTTGGAATTGAAGTAGATCAATGTGATGATGGCATTTTCATTTGTCACGCTAACTATGCAAATGAAGTGCTGAAAAGGTTTAGAATGTTGAATTGCAAGCCAACTGCAACACCAATGGCAACTGGTGTTAAACTGAGCAAGTATGATGAAGGATCATATGTTGATCCAACCCTGTATAAGAGGCTGGTTGGAAGCCTTATGTACTTAACAACAACCAGACCTAACATTATGTTTGTTGTGAGTTTGATTTCCAGATTCATGGAGACTCTGAAGAGTACTCATTGGCAAGCAGGAAAGAGGATCCCGAGATATGTTGTTGGAACAACTAATTTTTGTATCCAATACACATCAAGCTTAAACTTTGAGCTGATCGGATATACTGATAGTGATTTTGCAGGTTCCATTGATGACAGGAAAAGAACATCTGGGTATGTGTTCAGTCTTGGATCTGGAGCAGTGGCATTGGCATCAAAGAAACAACCCATTGTGACTCTATCTTCCGCTGAGGTAGAGTATGTTGCAACAGTTGCAGCTGCATATCAAGTTGTATGGATGAGAAGGGCCTTGAATGAATTGTTGCATAACCAGCATGATGCAACCCAGATTGTCTATGACAATAAGGCTGCCATTGCATTGTCAAGGAATCACGTTTTTCACAAACAAAGTAAGCACATTGATACAAGGTATCATTTCATTTGAGGGATGGTAACTGGTAAGGATATTTATGTTAAGTTCTGCAGATCTGAAGAACAATTTGCCGACATTTTTATGAAGCCTTTGGGAAATGAATTGTTTAATATCCATAGAAGAAATATTGGGGTGTGCAAGTTGTAATGCATTGTTTACAAAAATTTTGTTTTACCTATTTTTAGTTTGTTTTTGCCTTGAAATGATTAAGAGGGAGTATGTTGGTTTGTAATCATTTCACCGCCTTATGACGGCAGATCAATGGCCTTTTTGACCTTTCAAGATGCGAGGGTTCACTGTCAGCCCAAGCAGTGGCCGCCTTAGCCTTTGCAGGCCACCGGATACTATCACCGCCCTGATTTAATTTTTTCCTAAGGTTGAAGGGGCAAGTTGTGTTCCTATAAATACTTGAATTGTATTGTAATCTAGATAGAGCATGAGACTGAGATAGAAATAGACTTCTTGAAAACATTTTTGAATCAAATTGGTTACTTTGTATTTGGAGCTCTTCTCTGTGTTTATATTTTACTGAGTTTGTAAACTCATTTTATCTCTTGATAAAAAATCGTTTTTGAACAAATGCAATAATTTCTTGTTTTTACCGATTGGGAATCTGGTTTTACATTTATCCCAAGATTATTTGTTGGAGCGTATATGATTTGAAAAATCATTTTTATTATAAGTTTGTTATTTCGCATTTCGGAGTTCACTTATTACAAGTGGGTGGAGTTCCTTTGCTTTACCAAACACTGAAACCCGAAATTGTTGGGCCCACAGTTTATTCGCATTTCGCAATTCGACGATTGAAGTTGCGCGTTGTTTTGTATCAAGGGTTTGCAAACCCCGAAACCCGAAAAGCACCAGGCCCACATTCCATTCACATTTTCGCAATTTGGGAGTTGTTGTGTGTTGGTGTTTTGCATTTGTAATCGTCAAACCCCAAACCCCGAAACCCAAAGTGCTGGGCCCACAACTTTTTCACATTTCACGATTCTGCAAACAACGTTGTATTTTGTTTTTTGTTTTTTGTGTTCGGCGTTTGTAATCACTGAAACCCGATTGACCTCCGGTTTTTCACACCACAGTCTTGTGCAAGCTTTCCATCCCTTTTTTTTTTTGTGATAATTGTTTTCCTTCTAAAATCAATGGCAAGAAGGATGAGGAATCCCCAAGGTCTTCCTTTGAAGCAGATGATCAGAGCATTTTGCAAGGTTGCCAATGGCTATAAGGGAATTGGATATCGCCTCTCTCCAAAGAAAACAAGGTATTTCACAATGAAAGATGAGGTCATGGGAATATCTTGCAGTGCTTTGCCCACAGATGTTCCCAAGGGACACTGTGCAGTGTATGTTGGAAGCGAACGTAGTAGATTTATCATTCCCACCATTTATTTGAATCATTCTCTATTCCGGGCATTGCTAGAGAAGGTTGAGGAAGAGTATGGGTTTGATCACCATATGAGACTCGCTATTCCCTGTGAAGAAGTTGTTTTCCAGTCACTGACCTACATGTTGGGAAAAAAAGGATGCTGCACCTAAAACTTGAAGCTGGATGAGCTTCTCCATATGCAGTGACACAGAGATTGCGTGCAATATGCTAAAATGAACCCAAACTCAGCCAAGATCTTGAGAATTACAATTGTTGTCTTGGTTTGGTTGGAGTTGTAGAGACCTTTGAAATTGAAAGTAAAACCAAATATATGTTTTGGTTTTGTTTTTTCAATTTTGAGTTAGAGAAAGCTGCACAGCTCCACTATATAATTATTAGCAACCAAAATTATTTGAGTTGCATAAGAATTTTCAGGGCAGCAAGGATACTTTTCACATCACCTTATTCATGATGTAGAAAGCACTCAAGAGGGTAGGGAACATTATCAAGCCAAGAGATGTTCAAAATTTGTATGCAGGGCATCAATCATTCATCAAATGGGAACTGAGGACCACTGGTTGGATGCAATTTGCTGTTGGGCTAAGGCTAGTTGAGAATACCAAGTACTACTGGTTATTTTATGAGTTATGACTAGTTGAAATTTGGTCATGCATTGGCATGTTGGACTGTACAAGTGTAAATAATTTCAAGTCAAACAATTGATTGAACAATGACATGTTACGTGATTTTTCCACTTATGATTTTGATGTTGGCTCACTAGTAGGTAATTATGATTTGACAAATGTTGTCTTAAAGAACTCCACATATAAATTATGGTAACTTTCCGGTTGCACTTTCTAATAATGTAGATGTTATGCAATGGTTAGTGTTCCTTTGTCATCTTTGATTTGTTGGGCCATCCATTATAAACCCTTTGTTTTCTGGAAAGCGTTATAAAGCGGAAGTCGGTGTTCTTTTTTAGGTGTTATATGTGGCCCCTACAAGACCAGAAGCTATACCATTACTTAGGACTGGTCTTTATTGATTTTCATCAAATAAATAATATGAGAAAATTGTTAAGATCTTTATAACCCACAGAGATGACCTTACAACACATATAAAACAATATACATGAGAATACAGTGTACACATCATCAATGGAAATCACACAAGTGACACCAGAATTTTACGTGGTAAAACCCCTGAAGGGGAGACATCCACAGAACAATGGCAAAGGCTTATATTGCTTAAACAAGAGATTATAGCAACTGCTAGGCAACCAGACAACCCAGGAGAGGGCTCTAAGCCCTTGCTCATCAAATGCCTCTAAGACAATCATATTTATACAACTCCTTCAGTTATACAAAACTGAATGCAATAAACGCCGCCACTATTCTTGTTAATTTGTTTCAACAAGATATTGTTGGAGAAACCACCGCGAACCAACTAGACCAATTCATGTCAATTAGTTGTCACTTTCCAACAATGTCCACCTTGACAACAATTAGCCTGATGTCATGCCATTGTCCATTCATCACCTTCTTGGAAGCTAAAGATAGGTGATACTAGCTCTTTCAGAACCGAAGCACCTGTTTCACTGCTCCACCTGGATTTGTAATGTGACCACTGACAACACCCTGCATGTGAAATATTTGATTTTCTCATCGCAAACTTATACATTTTACTAGCATACGATACACGAGACATGTAACCCTTTTCTTATGCATCTCTTGGACATAAACTTGAAGAAAGATTCTAAAAGGATTTTACCAGTTTCACGTTAAATTCATACTGAATTTTTGAGTGTCTTTTCCATGCACTCATGTTGTGATAACCAAACCTTACCTTTAGTCCCATCTCTATGTATTCCATGCTCAAGATTGTTTTGCTGCTCTCAGATCCTTCATCTAAAACGTCCAAGCCAACTAAGCCAACCCATTGATCGTCACCATGCTTCTGCTCGCTACAAGCATATCGTCAACAATTTAATCACCAAGATAGTGAATACTATTGTTATTCCCACTTCTTGTAAATCTCGGCTCACCATGAAGGAATCAACATCTTGTACCAATTGCCTAGGTACCATTAGGCCATACAATGAATTACTTGAGCTTTGCAAACAACTCTTTTGTTGCGATCATGAGCACCTTTAGTGTTCCACCTCGAACAATGTCTTCAAGACCTTCTCCATAAACAGACAAAGCCAACCAAGTGAGCTTAACTCAAACTCACCCCCATGCACCTTTCAATGGAGACCCATAGCTCCACCTTAACATGAACATCTCCTTGACCAGATCCGGCCAAGCCAACCAAGTAAGTGTTCATTGCTCACCTCCAGATCGATTTTCAATGGAGTTAAAACTAACCTTTAAGCAGGCTTCATTACATGTGATATCATGGACATCAAACCATGGGCAATAAACATGAACCCGAAAACCACCCCCTATCACCTAGATCTACGTATAGAATTTTATCGGTTGAAAAATAGGGGTACACATGCCTATTTAGTTCTTATAGTCGTATGCCCAATTACATACAAAATTTACATTTACAACTCCAAATAAAAAAACATTTTTTCACACAATAATTTTACCATTACCGTCCTCCCGTTTTGCCATTCGATGCCGCTACTTACGTTGTCTGATCACAGCCCCACTAGTTCCCCCGACCATATTTCATTCAGAAATTCATAATGTCTTCCCCTGCTCACAATTCCTCCACAAAGCTATCTCAGAGACAACATGGAGCATCTTCGCTAAAGCAGTTTTCTTTCACGACTTAAAAATAAAAAACTAGCATTCCCTGTGCCCATGGATTTTGCCAGATGGCCTTGGTCATTTCAGTCGCCTTAGATGCCTTAAGAGGTCTTCTCTTGACACAGACTTCCACCATGGGATGCAATCTCTCTTTAATGACTCGACTCATCTGTTACCTCGGTGATAACATCCCAAGAAAGGGTTTTGTGCAACACCTCAGTCAACACGACCTCCACCGGATCACATGTTCTAGTCTTGCACCATGGCTATCCTTCATGCCCAAATCCGATCCTATTACAAACATGATCGCACCTACAGGTGCGTCCAGGGCAACCACCATAACCATCACAATGTCGCTCTCCTATGCGGTTAAGGTAAACGGTGAACGACACGGTCATCTCTGCCATTGTTTTCACCTCTTGAATGAGGTCGATCATAGCCCTACAAAGTGGCATGCTTACTCTCTGACTTCTACACTGATAGATGGGCAAATCCTTATTTGCACAGTACTGTCTCGCTCCAATTCTGTATCATGTGGGACATCTCGAAACCTAGACTGCTTCTCTCAAAAAATGGCTGCCAGTGACTCCGTTCTTTCCTCACACAAGCACACATATCATTCACAGCGACGAGTCTCACACCTCTACGCTCTCGGCCGCCTTGTCTAGTGAATATGCAATTTCTTTGCACCCGTCCTCTGCGTAGGAAACAACTCTGGCATCACCGTCTTACTTCAACTGATAACTCAGTAGGTCACAAGTCACAGATATGTTGGTTTCTTCCACTTGAATGCACGTCTCTCCTGTGCGGTGTCTTCCCCTTTGTATGCCTCAACCTTCAAGGCACCAATAGATCCAAGCGATCTTTCTTCAACCATCAACCATCAACCAACGACTACCTCTTGTGAATGATCAACTGTGTTGTATCATCTCTTGGATCAAGCGAATGAAACCAGGGTATACACCTGGATAAAGTAAATGAACCCAAGACGACTCCTTCACCGAAGCACTCTTGTATATCCAGGCTCTGCTTATAACATAATGAAGAGTGGGGAGGACTACTCCTCAAGCAACCTCCCGATTGTCCCCACCAGTGCCTCTCAACCGATTCTAGCTCATAGTTGCTGCAAGGTCTCATGATGGATGGTTTGCACTCAACCTCGTGCTTAACAGAACAACCCCTTCTACTCCCCGCATTTCCATCAGAATGCCTTCAACAGGTGGATACGACTATGGCTTGGAATCTCGACTCATCGCACATTCCAACTCAGTGCCTACACATTCTCTCACGAAGAATATAACGCACAGGTGGATACGGCTTGAAACCATCGCAAACACTTGATCTGATACCACTTGTTAAGATCTTTATAACCCACAAAGATGAACTTACAGCACATATAAAACAATATACAGGAGAATATAGTGTACATACCATCAATGACAATCACACAAGATACACCAAAATTTTACGTGGTAAAACCCTTGAAGAGGAAACATCCATGGGACAATGGCAAAGGCTTATATTGCTTAAATAAAAGATTACAGTAGTAATTAGGCAATTGGGTAACCCAGGAGAGGGCTCTAAGTCCTTGCTCATCAAATACCTCTAAGACAATTATATTTATACAACTCTTTCAGTTATACAAAACTGAATGCAATAAATGTTATCACTATTCTTGTTAATTTGTTTCAACAAGATATTGTTGAAGAAACCACCACTAACCAACTAGACCAATTCAGATCAATTAGTTATCACTTTCAAACAAAAATGGGCCATCTATTATAAATTCTTTGTTTTATGAAAAACGTTATAAAGTAAAAGTTAATGTTCTTTGGTAGGGTTTATATGTGGACCTATAAGATTAGAAGCTTTACCATCTATTAAAAACTGGTCTTTATTGATTCCCGAGAAATTTTTTGAAAGGATTAATCACTGTGGGTCTTCTAAGACTAGAATCTCTACCATCTAATTAAGAGATGGCTTTATTAATTCACATCAAATAAATTTTAGGAGAAAATTGTGTGAAAGGGTTAATCACACTAATGAATTGGAATTCCCTTATTTTATAGTATAATTTTTATCCCATTTGGGTTAATATATCATTGTTTAAAAAATCAGCATTATTCTTAGATTACTGATAAATTTTCACTGTAATATCATCTGATTTTACTAAAAAGTAGTTAATTAATATGAAATTGAAATATTTTTTAATTAATTTTTTTTTAATAATAATAGTTTGTCTAAGATTTTAATTAAAAATGTGCATGTATGTTCTATAAGCATGATGTAAAAATTAAAAAATATGTAAATTGATCTTGGTTAAAACACCCATAATCATATTGTTACATAGTAATTGTTTAGAAAATAGAAAAATGAAACATCAAAATATAACAACTAGATTAAATATCTCTAAAAAGTAACCATGCAAGCAACAACTCACTCTATCGGTTCCAACCCAATTGTGGGAGGGTTTGAGGGCTTTGGCACTTCAGAAATGGCTAAGGCCAAAGACAAAATGTTCTTTTCATTTTAAGGTGGAGCTAGTGGGAAACTTTGCCTTTGTTCACATCTCTCACTTATCTTTATGTCAACCTAGTGGTAGGGCCCACTATTAATACATTCATAAACAGTAGAGGCAGGCCGAGAGGATTTGGGTGGCTCCGTGTGCATAGAGCACATGGGGCAACACAATAATCATGAAGTTATTCAAGATGTTCCATCTCCACCTATACCTTATTTTCCTTCACTAAGATCTGCAAGGACAAGATGGCACTGAATTGTAATTGACCAACCTATGGTCGATCCAACTCTCTGACATAAATCCTATATAATTTATTAGTTGTTTTTTCTATGTGCTTATTTCGAGTGTGCAATTTAAAGGACTGTGAATTAACAAAATATTTAGTACAAGGATTTCATAATCACATGTACATAGCGACATAAAGATTTATCTTGGAAAAACCCAACTTGGGAAATCCCCATCTTGAAATGGCTTACTCAAGGCTTATTATTCTCATTGTGAAACTTACATATTACAAATGGCTCAATTTGACCTACTACTTCTGATTCTATAATTCACTGGCTATAGAGTGAGTTTCCTATGTTTTGTTCCAATCAATATTTTACAACCTCCAATTATTGGTCAGTTGAAATGATCTTATTCGCTATCAGTTACCATGTTGAAATATCCAATAACCATCTACCAAATCAACCCTGTATTCTCCTTTTATTGTTCCTTTTATAGTCCCACTTAAAGTATGTGGAGAATCAATTGATAGTCATGTTGGAGAATCAAAGGATTGGGTAGATTAAAGAGCTAGTATTCCAAGAGAGAGGAGGTTTCTAAGGACATCATTATATCACTTAATCACAACCAAGAATAGCTCAACATACTAAGAAGTGTAAGAAACCAAAATATTTACATACACAACACATACACAAGTTATTGTTTTCCATGTCATAGATTGACCCATAGAGCCATATTACATAACACCAAGATGTAACCAACTCCATTGAAGTGAAGAAGATGAGTTCCACATAGATTGTTTAGGGCGCATAGCAAACTCCTTAATTTATGTCTTGTTTTGTACATCGGTCGACTATTCTATTGTAACTTCCCAACTAGTCAAATACTTAGTTGATCATTCAATGAGTCTCATAAGTGACTCCTCAATCGACCATTTAGTCAACCTCCCACTCAAATCTACTTGTCAATTGTCGATTATCAACCAACTATCTCTAGAATAAATAGAGGTGTTGTTGAAACATATATATTTTTCTAAAATTTTGACTTAGATAAGTTTAATTTTGGTTTAAATAAGAACAACGCGCACTTGAGTATCACCGTTGATGAAGTCTCATGTTTAATACAATGATTTGAAACCATTAAAATTTATGGAGCCGCCCACTCGTTAAAAGGTCAAATCACTAAAGACTGCCTTCGAAAGGTCAGGTTTAGGGGTTTCGCGATATATGAAGTTGCAAAATTGTCTTAAACCTTAAAATTATGTTTATTAAAGGATTAAAAGAAATTAATGTTAATCAATTATATCGCGATTTCGGGATTCGGGGATCCTGCCTCTAATGACCACCAAAAGTCCTGATACCTGAAATAGCGAACTATCTTGAGTTAAACCGAGTTAATTAAAATGATTAAAAAATGATTAATGATAATAAAACCCTATTGCAATTTCACGTTTCGTGGATCCTACCTCTAACGTCAAGCCAGAATCTCGATATCCAAAATCGCAAAACCCTTGAAGTTAATCGTGATTATTTAGAATGCTAAACATGATCATTATTAATTAATCAATCGTGATTTTGTGATTCAGACAACATAGCTCAAACTAATATAGGATAACCCGAAGTCCGAAACCCTGAAATGGATTAAGATTAAGCATGATTAATTAACAAAATAAACTTGATTCATTAACACATTGAATAATCTTATATCATGATTATGTTTTTAATTTGCTTTTCAGGAAAATTCAAATTTTATCTATTGTTTTCTTGATCACGAAATATCGACCATTAATGGCATTAAATAGTCGATCTAGGGAAATGATTTCAAATGAAATCATTCTTTATCGCCCAAATATTTTTATTAAGGGAATTAAACGCATTGTGAGTAAAAGTAGATGCAAAATTGATAAGCTTAAGGCAAAGAAGATTTTTTCATTTTCGAATTACATTCACGTTTTCACAAAGCTAGCTTAGAAAGATAATCAGTCTTGTATATTTTTTGTGACAAATAACGGAGCTATGAAATCTAATACTATGGCTCCACGAAAAGTGCCTAAAGCAACTGGTGAAAGTTTGAGCCAGATCACAGATGTTTTCTTCGACACCTCACCCAGAAGCATAGACACCATCAAACCCTAGACGTAAGTGTTCAATACCCTACAATATGAATTGGTAAATTGTTTGGATGATTCAAATGACAACGAGAAGGAAGACCTATCTATCAAATACAAAAATATCACTCAGTACGAGCTACACAAGATAGTGACGAGGCCAAAGATCTTACCCTATACTGATATGATCGAATGGGCATTGGACCACGTAGATATTCAAACCATAACTATCTTCAACACACAAAAGACCGCGGTTGGATCTTTCAGGCCGAAACATTTGCAGGTAATGTTCAAGTTGTCTCTGGTGCCTAATTTCATTCACAATTCCAGTTTCCTACTGGAATTCGACAACAAGGAGTGTGCCCAATATGGAAAAAACATGCCTGATTTAATTAAGGATTGGTACTCCTGTCCAGAGAAGTTTAGAGCTGAATCTCATGGCACATACTCAGTCTCCTCGTTGGAACCTCATATAATGTACATAGCGATGATGATGTGTAGACTCTATGGGAAAGAAAACACAACTTGTTTCTTTTTATAGTGGGTACCTATTATACACACAGTAGCAGAAGGATACTCTTTTGACTGGGCCAAGATATTGTCGGATAATTTGGTTAAAGATATCATAGAGTATTAGGCACTAAAATTCAAGGGGAAACCAACCTCATTTTTCATGTATGCTTACATTATGGATGTCGTCTATTTCATGAAGCCTTTCCCTCTGATGGGCTGGAGCTGGACTCCAGCCAGTGCCAAACCTATACATATCTATCATTCAAAGTTTTGGGAAGACAAAGCAAGAGACTTCTTCTATGAGATCTGCAACTGGGTGGTGGTGCCGATACACACAGTTATATATGGCTTCCCACCTCCCAGAATCTTCGACAAAATCATGACTAACTTGGGCAGAATATTAGAGTGGTACATTGAAGAACACTTCTCATATATTAGGGTTTTTGGCTGTTCAGTTCCTCCATATGCTCTACTGCAATTTTTACCAGACCGACTAGTGTGCCGTGAGGTCGCACGACAAACTATGCTTGGTGGGATTAGAAAGGAACTAAAAGCTGTACAAAAAAAGGTATGGCCCTCTTTTCCTTGCAAATTGGTACATTTTCGCTACTCGATTTCGGTCACTCCAAAGTGGAAGTCGCGGCCTTGGAAGAAATAAAATTGGTAAACATTGAATTCAAGAAGCACGACTCGTAGAAGGTCATGGGAAATCACATGGCCAACTACAATTTAAAAAGGTATGAACATGAAGATTCTCCTCAAGACGAGATTTTTCAAGGAGCGAGATCCTATCCAGAGGTTTTGGGTTGAGTTCGATCTCTATCCACCAATAAAATGGTTGAGTTTTACGACTTCCAGAGGCACCGAAGAAGTAGCCTCCCTAAAGTGTTACAAGGAGGAACCCTGACGTTTCTAGCTGCACAGCAAACGGAGACCCGAAGCTCAGAAGCGGTAGGCTCCAACGAACAAGGAACCCAGGAAAGCTTTGAGAAAACTAAGGTGTTGACTCAGAAAGGAGATATCCCAGTGGAAAATGTCTCAAGTGACCAAGCCAAATATCAAGCAGAGACATTGACAAAGGAGGGAGAAGAAGGGCCACTATTTACACCAGATAAATCAACTACAAATGTGGTAGGGAAACAGTGGTCCACCGAAATCGGTAGCCCCATCCAGGTTATCATGCCGTTACAATTCACCAGAGGGAACCCAAATGTAGAGTTAGTCTTCATAGATGACCTCACACCCATTTTGATTGAGGAGTTGCCTCTTTCCCAATTCTTTTTTAGCAAGAAAAGGAAGGTTGTGGTGAAGAGAGAAATGCACCAAAAGGAAGGTTCGATTGTTAAAAGACACATGGTGTTAATTGATGGAGAAGCCTTGGAGGACGTAGAGTTTGTTGAAGAAGTAGCAGTTTCACTAGGGGCTTTTGCAATAATCAACCAGTTTTCATTCGGCAGTTTGAAACACTACTACATTGGGCAGAAATTACGACAAAATATTACGACGGTTTAAAATTTCGTCGTAATTTTTTTTCTTTTTTTGGACTAAATTTTTTTTTTTTTAGGGTCCAACTGTTCGTCATTATAGCGACCAACATTCCACGTTGGTCGTTATAACGACTAATGTTCATCGCTATAGAGACCAACCATGAGTTAGTCTTTATAGCGATGAACTTTAGTTGTTATAACGACCAACTATGGCAGGTGTGAGAATCAAACGGTCAATGACTTATTGTTTGGTCAATTTGACCGAATTTGTTGGAAGACCAACGAAATCAATCCTATATATATCTCAGTTATGACAAATTTGCTATAGTTGCGGCAATCATTTTCTACAGTTGCGAAAATCATTTTCTACAGTTCTGACAATCATTCAGGTGTTCTGATGCAATGATGTTCTGGGTTTTTATGAAATCTTGATTTCAATTCTCTTTCAAGAAGAGAAACAATGAATTGATCAGACTCTACATAGCTGAGATTTTGAAGGTGAGTACTTAAAAATTTTATGTATGATTTAGTAATTTGGTGGTATTGAACTATTTTATGGTTTATTTTCACTCCTTAAATCATATTCTATGGTTTATTTTAACTCCAAAGAAATATTTTATGGTTTATCCACTTTTGATAGAGTAAAAAGATTATTGATTCAGCTACAATCACAATTTCCTTTACATCACATTTTCAAGATCCTATAAAAATGGATCCGAAAATAACTAAAACTGAATATAATCAAAAAAGGATATGACAAGTAAGATCATTGTAGGTCGAATTTACCCTCTTAGCATTACTTGGCAGTCTGCAGGTGAAGATCATGGAGTTTGAGATCTTTCTTTGACAGTTGGGTGATTTCTTCAAAAATAGAAATTCCATTTGGCTTCCTTCTTTCGCCATATGTCTTCAAAACTTAATGAGGAGGATGATTTAAATTTTGATAATTATTATCTTTAATTTGATACCATTCCCACATGTTCTGGAACTCGAAAAACTCGTTGGTCTTGCGTTTTTCCCTTTAGCCACCGAAAGTCAGAGCTTTCAGCGGCTCACTACACTGTCAAATTTGCCACTTAGCAGCCGAAAACCCTAAAATAAACTTAGGTTTAATTTAAGAAGAAAATCGATTACACATTGAAATACCATCTTGGCAGTCAGCAGGTGAAGATCGTGGAGTTCGAGATCTCTGTTTGACAGTTGGGCAATTTTTGTCAAAAATAGAAATTTCATTTGGCTTCCTTCTTTCGCCATATGTCTTTAAAACTTAATGAGAAGGATGATTTAACTTCTGACAATTATTATCTTTAATTTGATACCATTCCCACATGTTCTGGAACTTGAAAAACATGGTCTGGGAGGAAATAATTAAATTATGGACTCTTCAACACATTTAGCGGCTCATTGGTCTTGCGTTTTTCCCTTTAGCCGCCAAAAGTCAAAGCTTTCGGCAGGTCACTACACTGTCAAATTTGCCACTTAGCCACCGAAAACCCTAAAATAAACTTAGGTTTAATTTAAGAAGAAAATCGATTTATACATCGAATTACCATCTTTAAGAGCTTGTCTCTAAGCCTTTAAATCTGAAGAAATTGAAAAAGATTCTTTTTCTTAATGCTCATCTTATCATGTGATTTGGAAATCATTAGAAAGTTATTTTGATCTCTAACATAGTGTATTGTTTATCATTACCATGCCAACGAATTGCTTGCCAGCTTTGATTGGTTGTCTTCAAATTAATTTTCTTTACATCATCATTTTTTATGAGAATTAAAGTTGCCTTTATGCTTCTTATGTCATGATTTATTTTTCTCCCCAAACTCTTTCTTGCACTTCTATCAATTTTGTTCCTCAATTTTGATAACATAATAGTAGGTGGATCACAACAAAGAGATTATTAGAAGATTCATTTATGTTTGGATGTTTATGTGTAGGTCGATGTGTTGATTTAGAACCAAGTGTCATTTAGATTCCCAAATAGCCAGTGTTGTATGTTGGATATGAAATGCATTGGTTTCATGCTTTGTTCCTTATTTTTTCTAGTTGATTTTAGGTTTCATGCTTTGTCCCTTATTTTTTCTGAACATGTCGTATAATTTTCATTACAAATATCTAAATATATACCAAATTATTTGAATAGATTTGTATATTGTACTTATAATGTTTCAATGGATTTGTTGTAATAGGTAATTACAATGTCAACTCCAGATGAGAAAAGAGAGCTTGTTATGTTAAAGTGACAAATGATGATTCATGGTGATGGGAAATGTTATTGCCCTTGTTGTGAATGCAGGGGTTTTAATGGAAGAAGACTACCTTTAAAAATAGTTGAAAAACATTGTAGGGAGAAAGGGCATGTTGAAGGGGGCAATGAATATCGTCCCATGGTAAGTAATTAGTTACTATAGATCTTTAAGGGTATTATACATTAATTGTTTTTTTTTTAATTTATCTTTCAAAATAATATTTGTGATATACTCTAACTATATTTTATTGCTTCTATTGTTTTTATTAAAGAAAAATCATCCTAAGAATTTGATGCCGCCTAGCAGGAGACGTTTTCATAGAGATAATACTGAAGAACAAGCTGAACTTAATCACGTGGATAATGATGATCACGTTATTCCTATGGAAAATGATGATATTAATAATACAGATGATGATGATGGGACAAACAAATTGATCCAAGACATTTATAATGCTCCAATGGATGATGATGTCAACTTGGAGGAGGATAACTTGCAGGATGATAATGATGACAGTGATGAGGACAATGATGATAAATATATTTTGGATAAACCTATCCTTCAAAATGCCACTGAATCCCTATATGAAGGCACAAAAAAAAGTGTTATCTCTGTTGTAATGTTGTTGGTCAACTTGAAGGTATAAAATGGTTTGTCAAACACATGTATGACACAGATCCTAAGGCAGGCAACATAATTTTACAATTTTATGCAATTTTCAACTTTTATTTTATTTTATTTTCAGTGTCAATTGATGTCTAAATTAAGGATGCAATATTTATAATGATTAATATAATTTTCGTTATTGATTTTTTTTTTGTATATTGTTTTTGTAGGTTGATAGCTGAGTATTTATTACCATCACCAAATAAGTTACCTCGCACATACCGAGAATTATCTACCATTTTGAAAGAAATTGGAATGGAATATCAGGCTATTGATGCATGCCCCAATGATCACATCATATATTATGGACAATATGCATCTGAATCAAATTGCCCGCAATGTCAAATCAGTATATATCGAACTGATCAGTTAACAACAAAGGTGTCTCACAAGGTTCTTTGTTATATTCCCATAATTCCATGCCTACAACAACTATTTAGATGTCAGAACATAACACAGTTTATGGATTACCATGCATGGAATAGAAGTGAAGATGATGTTCTTCGAATGCCTACAGATGGTTCTTTATATAAAAATATCAAAGGAAGATGGCCAATTTTTAAAGAAGAACCTTGTAATGTTAGGATTTCATTGGCAGTTGATGGTGTAAATCCATTTGGTGAGCTCAAGTCTATCTACTCGGTGTGGCCTATTTTTGTTATAAACAATAACCTTCCTCCTTGGATGTCAATAAAGAGAGAGCACACAATGTTGGCAATGATTGTTCCAGGTATATTTTTATAACGATATTGTTTTTTTAATGTTTAACATTTCATTTGTCTTGTTCATTGCACAATTTCATATATGTATACAAGTTATAGAAATTATGTGTATTTTTTAACCATTTAGGTAAGTACCAAGTGAAAGATATGAATGTATATATTGAGCCTCTTGTCGATGAGTTGTTAAAGTTATGGGACGACATCACTATGTACGACATCTCTAGACCAATAGGTCAAAG
>ML789883.1:365229-415616 GCA_009831015.1 Picea engelmannii | reverse complement strand
GTACATGACTATTGCGCTCATATTTTTGAACTGGCGCGAATAGTTGCACGCACACACACAAAGTGGAGGGTAGTAGGGGAGAAGGAGGCATGCAGAGTGGAGGGTAGCAGGGGAGAAGGAGGGGGAGGTGCACAAAGGAGGGATATGAGCACGAAGAAGGAGGGAGATGCACATGGAGAAGGAGGGCACACGGGCTAAATTTTTCTCACGGAGATTCCACAGAATTCCTTGGAAAAACCCATGGTATGCAACCATCCTTTCTAAGCATTGTTTCTGGATATGCAAACCTGTATGTTGTTGACCCCACGATTTTTGAAGGTATGAAGGAAACCCACAGTGTCCTGAAAATGGTGCTGCAAAAGTAGTCTCTAAACCCTAAACCCCCAAATGGAATTAGAGCGACTAAGAGCTAGTGGAATTAGAGTGACTAAGAGCGTTTTTGGATAAATCCCTTAGTTTAAATCCCTTCAAACTAAAAAATTTATAATGAAGCATAAACACTCACATGGGATGGCATCATACCTTCTTACTCAATGATTTATGTCTCCCTTCGATGATATGAAGACAAGTATATGTCCAAGGTTTTAGTTTTACATTGTTTTTTTGCTGGCCTCGGCAAAATCGCAGTGGTACCAAGGCAAATTTGCCTCCATATTCATCTATTGATTTCACACCTTGCAGGATAGTGATTTAGTGCCATGTTGACTCTGTATTTGTTTTCTATATTTTTGTTTGACTTCCTTTTCTTCCAAACCGAATCATTGAGTATGTTATTCCAATTTTTTCCTGCCCCTTCCAAAGTGAATCATTGAGTATGAGTCCTATTGGTATATTCCCATGCTCATTTACCTCCCAAGAATAACGATTGCGCATTTACCTCCCAAGTGTAGCGATTGCTTCCATAGCGATTTGAAGACAGATGACGGTCGACAATGGCTAGAAATTTCATGCAGAGCATCTCTCCCTTCAAAAAATGAATTACTTCTTGTCTTCATGCATTTCTACTTTCCCTCTCACCATCTTGGAGAAATGAAAACAACAGTTAAGGGTAAATTTTCCATCCCACAAGTTAGGATTGGGTAAATTTTCCATCCCACGAGTTAGGAATGGCAGGATACTTGATATTACCTAGCAAATTTGAATCCCACCAATCAAATACTACGCTAGAATGAACACTTGTAGTGATTGAAGGATACAAGTGTTTTTGGCCTACATATGGAGTGGAATAGTATATGAAGAATCCATGCTCACCACTTTTGGGGAAACAAATGAAGGAAAACTTAAGTCTACAAGTTTTAGGTCTCCAACATTTATTCATCGTATTTATTTTCAGAAATGTCTTGTCTCTCTCAAGGGTTTGATGCTCAATTCCGTCACATGAAGACTTACATACATCATCTGTTGGTTGAAAAGTTTCATTGGAGAGTGTTATAATAGTTTCTCAAGACCTACATACATTATTTGTTGGTTGAAAAGTTTCATTGGAGAGTGTTATAATAGTTTATCAATATCTCCTTACCAAGATTTATATGATGTTGCACCATGCTCTATGGGTATACAATGATATAGTGTCATGTTGATACAATGATTTGGTTGCACATTTATTGATAAACCAACAATAAAGGAGGTTCATTATGTAGAATTTTCACATGGCTTTATTCAAGTCAACTCATGTAGGTGGATCAACACACTTTTCCTACACCCTCACTATAGTTGATTGTTTCACTTTTACACACCAGTTTTCATGAGCTCCATTCTCATGGCTCTTATGCATGACATTTCTCTCAAATCACATATCTCTATGGTAAGAGAACAACAACCAAATTTTGTACATAAGAAATCCTTCCTATATTATAAGTTTATAATCCCTATGTTATATGAAATTACCACTTTGGCATTTGACAAGATGTAATTACCACTTTTTTATATCAATTGTGCGCTTCTCAATCATGGGAAAGAATACAATTGTAACTAGTACTATGTTGGCCACATTTCAACTGATGCATGTCCTATGCACACAAATCTATCTACTTTGGACACCTATCTCTAGGCATTGGTTTGGTTTTGTTCTTCCTCATCCAACAACCTATTCTAGCAATCTAACTCAGCAACTGCATAACTCATATATATGTATATATGTTTTATAGATTTCTCTTCGGATGTAGTTGTTAGAGATCAAACAAGATAAAATTGCACATATGCAATTTGAGACATGGTGTCATTCTCTCCATGACTAATTTCCACAACAACAAATCATCCAAATATTTACCTACACTTTTCTAGCACACATAATATTGGATAATGAAACTTTATACTTATGAACAAACTCAATTCATATAGCTCGGGTTACTTGAGGTCTACTCCTCTACCTTAGCTACTCTTGGTAGTAGTTTTGGTTCTCTTTATCTCAACGCCCACCCAAAACAATCATCTTCAACATCAACATTGATCTATTTCATTAGAGACTACCCTCCCACCCAGATTCATTTGATGTATAGAGTTGGGTTATTTTGAGATCTTCCTTCCACCCCAACAAATCTTGGAAGCATTCATTTAATTATTTTGGCTCAATTCCCACCCAACATGATTCTTTTCTGCAACATTTAATATATTTTGTTCTCTTGGCCCAACACCTACCCAAAATACTGAGTGAAGAAATACTTTGTGTTAAATTCTCAGAGGTTGGGCTCCAACCCTAGATGCAAAAGTCTTACATGTCAAGTTATCTTTTCAATGTTTATATTTAGATACACTATAATATGAAGATCGTTGGCCTAACATTTCCTTCTCCCTCGATGGAGTGTAGGTACAACCAAATATGTATTTATCAGACCTATCATCTAGCTTGAGCGATGAAATTTTGAGAGGGACAAGGGAAAACATATCCAACACATGTAACAAGGCGAAATCAACTAATGGTAAAAAGGTCGGAAGAAAGTTTGATAGGCGCGTGAAATTATTTCTTGTTGAAGGAGGATCATGCTCTTATGATGATGAGATCATAGGTGACATTGAGGTTCCCTTGAGGTACAAACACTTACTGAAATAGTGGGTACCCAAGGAACTGCCAGAGTTGGACACCGACTTCTATGTTAATGGGAGGATGTATCGCATTACTCCTTCATCCATCCATGGCCTTGGTTTATTCTCCATGGATGGCATAAAGGTAAAATATGGCGGATTGGTTGAATTGTTTGAGCATGTTGGACCATGTTACACTTATGGAGTATGGTTGAGGCTGGTCCAATATATTCCTAGTATGCGGAGATACGCACTCGCCGCAAATTATATACAACTGAAAGACAATAATAAAAATAAAGAAGAGACTATGTATATTGATGGAAGGCCAAAGGCATTGGGGAATATTGTAGGTCTTATAAACAGTACAAGGCCTAGGATGACAAGAAAGGAACCCAATTGCATTTTTGAGGAGCATGAAGGTAATAGAATATTTGTATGTGCAGTGAAAACAATAACGGCAGGCAAAGAGTTATTGGTCGATTACAATCTTAATCGAGTTGACCCAAGAACGTCTTCTTTTTCTACGATACAAAACCCATTATACCCAAACTTAAAAAGGGATTACTTAATTTGTGAATGTTTCATTTGTGATGAAATTTTGTTTTATTTCTGAATGTTCCATTTGCTAATTTTTGCTCGATGTTTCATTTCCAAATATTTTCTAATTTGTATGTGTGAATGTTTCATTTGATAATATTTGCCAATATTCCATTATTTGATATATTGCTTTTTCAATATTTCTTGCACGTACTAACAATCTTCTTGAAATTTTGCTAGAGTAGTGATC
This sequence comes from Picea engelmannii, assembly GCA_009831015.1. NCBI lineage: Eukaryota > Viridiplantae > Streptophyta > Pinopsida > Pinales > Pinaceae > Picea > Picea engelmannii. The sequence continues at coordinate 411,808 of ML789883.1, read as the reverse complement.
GAGGCAAAGGCCCTAAGCGTGGAAAAGACATTGATCGGGGAAAAGGTCCCATTGCTAGCACCACATCGATGAAAACGATGAATATATAAGCGATGAAGAGATATTTGATTCTAGAGACCCCTTGAAGACAATAGAATTGTCCCTAAGAAAGGCTAATAGGGAATTTCAGGATTTGGTCATTGTTGGACCATAAACAGATGAGGATTTCCTAAGGATAGTTGAATTATGCATTAAGATGTCAAATTATGGGGTAAGTCATCTCATCTAACAATATCAATTTTTGGTTTTAAATTTTGTAATTTGATATATGCAATTAACACATATTTCTCATTGTAGAATTTTGTGACATCGATGAGAGGGGAAGGGGAAGGGGAAGGCCTGGGTAGCAGCAATAGGAGTGCAACAATGAACACGCATGGCCACGTAGCCACAAGGCTATTTCCCACCCCAAGTGTGTTGCCTGAGACCGATTCTATACCTTCAAGGGGTGATGCCATGCCCCCACAACACATGCCAGATCATGTAGGTGGTGTACATGATCATGGAACTGATCACTCTTTCGTTGATTTTTACCCTGGTGCTACACATATCTAAAGCACAGGAACAACAACGGTATCATTTTTGGTCGACCAGGACATGGTTCCTCTAAAAATAGTACAACTACCAGGTATTTAATATATGTCTTTATCGAGATTCCTGTTATATAATTGTTTAAACAATCACATATCAGTCAGATTTAAATTACTAATGATGACGATGTTTTAGAGGAAACAATGTGTTCTACAATAGTTTGCATGACTATGCATTAGAAATTTTGGGGCCGACCATTCTACTACGATGGAATCGACAAAATTCCAAACTAAAAAGCCTTCTTATCTCCAGACTGGTTAGCGAGTTTGGTGACTCGTTCAATAAGACGGAAGTCCTAAAAAGCACTGGCAAGAATTTGAAACATGTTAAAGAGGCATATAGGAATAAATTAGTACAGGACCCCAAGTGTGAATGCCCTTTGGTTTTCCACGAGAGGGAGTGGAAATAAATTATTCTTGATGCAAGAGAATTAGCGATGAAAGCACAAGGGAAGAAACCACTTGGCCCTGGAAGGTAAGAGGTGTTTTCAATTTACTATGATGGTCTTTTGTTTACTTTACGAGGAAAACAATCAATATCTAACATATTTCAAAATATTGCGTAGACTCCAAGACACTTCCAAGGCAACAAAGGCACGACAAGACAAACACGACCAACATAAACTGGGCCAAGGTGGTTACGGGAGATTGAAGGCATGGGTTGTAAGTGCCTAAATGTTTTACTTTTTTTTATCATCGTCACAAAGTATGTAATTCATTGTAGCTAGTGACTGATGATTTTGATATTGCTCAATGCAGGGGGATTTGTTCAACGATGAAGCCACATAAGAATATCTAAAGGTCGATTTCACGGAGGGTTTTGATGGCGTAGTGGCACGACGAAGAAGCTTGGGAAAATCGCCATGTGTCTCCCTGGAGGACATGGTAAATAAAATGAAATTAAAAACTTGTCGATTAGTTTTTACTCATTGATTACTTGTAATATAAAATATATTTTTATTCATTTAAAATGTAAAATAATGTGTCTTTTCCACATTCGCATGAGAGTAAAAATTCTACCAATGCTCCTGATGTACCCGATGAACCACATCCTGACCCCCATATTGATTCAAGCATTGTTTCCGAAGGACCATTACATAGTGGTATGCATGCATTTTTAATGTTTTTCCATTTTTCAATGAGTATCAATATTTAGGGTATATTCTGTACTAAATACTTATATTGTTTCATATGGAAAAGAATGTAGATGTTGATCGAGATTGGAGATCAACAAGTGCAGAAACAAGAATGTGGCCACCAACTATTGTTTCTACTGCACCGGCTAATCCAGGTATAAAACATTGTAATTAAATCTGTATTAATTAAATTTCCCTAGGAACAGTGAATAACAATATCACTTGAATTTTTTTTTTTTGTAGTAGCAGTGGATGCCCATGCGCATCCTCAACCTCCACGTTGAAATACTAGAATTTCATCATGGCGTGAGGTGTTGCGTACTGATGATGCGACACTTCAAGAAGGCCCAATAACTGTGGGGGATCAGTTAAATTATGATGATGAATTAATTTGTGCTTTCATGGAGACCAAGAAGAAAAGAAGAAGAAAAACAAATGATTAGAAATTTTATTATTAATATGAATCCAATATATTTCTGGACCAATGTAATGTATTTTGTTTTCCTACATGTCATGAATGTTATTTGCTTTCATGTTTTTTGTTTTAGCACATGGCGATGGATGTTTTTTTCTTATATTTAATGTTATTGTCATTTCTAATTATAGTTGTAAAATCTAGATAGATTGGGTATGGAGAAATGAGAGTGATGTGAGAGGGGGGGAGGGGCCAAAAGAGCTTCCACCTTCACGTGGTTGGTCTTGTTCAGTAGAGAATAATTTATTCTCAAAATGAAGAGAAGCTCATTCAAGTATTCATCTTTAGTCATTAATTTGTAGAAGTTGTTACATCTTTAATAATATTCTGAAATATAATTAAGTCATGTGATGAATCGTAGGATGGAGAGGAGCAACATTGGAGGCACCCCATCACTCAAAGGTATGGATCTTGTTAAGGACTGGTTTAAGGTGATTTTTGGTTGATTTATGACTATCATGATATTTCGTAATGAATGTGGAGATCAATGATTTTTTTTAGGAAATTTGAATTTAAGAAGACAAAGTTATGTTGACTCCACGAGTGTTAAGGATGCATGGCAGTGGGCACAATCCCCAAGGTATGTCTCTCTAGCTAACACTTTTGCTATCCTAAATCAATGTAGTACACACTGAATGTGGTGACCTTGAGGTTCATCATTCTCTTCATATACTTATTTCTCCTCCTAGGAGGTTCGGACCTCCTAACCTAACCTAGGCTACCCCTACATACCTCGACCTACCCTAAACCTAACCTACATCGTAAGCCTAGAAATCCTAGACTCTTAGTGGCCTAACACAAGACATATAGACCTAATCACTGTAGCTCCCTAAAGATACTAAAGCTACTAACTTGGCACTCAATTTAGGACTAACATAACTATTACAAAGACAGTCCCACCATTTTAATGCTAGATATAGATTCACTCTGACACAGTCCCCCATTCTTGGAAGTTTTAGATCGATTAATATATCATTTGATTTATTGCAATGTCTAGAACAACATACCATTGTAACTATGTTTGGTTGTCTCCAAAATTACTCTGTATTTTTCATCTAGGGCATTAACTGACTAAAGCCAATAACTTGGATCATGTTCCTTCTAACTAGATTTAGATACTAAGTTCCATATAATTATACCTTGAAATTGTTGTTGTCACCATGTTTGTGTGGGTTTGTTCTTTTGCTCACTTTTTTATTAAAGATTTCCTTGAGCTAATGATATAGTTGAACCTGTGACAAGCACACAATTGTAATTATGTTCCCTATAGTTAATGATCTTTTTCTTAAATTTGGATTTGAGTCCTAGTTGATGCCATAATTTAGATTTATGTGTTGTGTGGTGATTAATTGTAGCAATGGGAAGAACTTCTTATCATTCAATTGATTTCAGTAATGAGGTGTGTATTGTCTTTGTCCAGATTATGAATAGGATATTTAAAACAATCCAGTATCAAGGTTCCTATTCCATTCCACATGCCTTGTGAGTGGAAGGAATGCCCTTTTTAATATTATAACCCCTTGTCCATCTGATAAATTTGTTCTTTTTTAAACCAATTCTCTCCAAGGCGATATTGTTTGCTTATTATTTCATTGTCTATGTCTACCTTTGGTGTCATCGCCTATGTTATCCACTTTTGTTGTAATTTCAGGGTAAGTATAAATACAATTATATTTTGAGGATGATTCATCTTTGCATCCATGAATTGGATATATACAATTGCAATCTTTGAGTGTGAAAAGTATTCCACTTTGTTTTTCTGAGTGGTGGGTGTGTCGTGTTCAACATTGGTGGTCCCTTCTCCGTTATGTTAAAACAGAAGACCTAGTTTCCTTTTGTTTGTGTATATAAGATATCCACCCTTTGTGTCAACACTTCATTTATGTCCTCTTCTACCGACACTCTTGCAGTTCTCTCTCTACCTTCTTTTGGTATCCATACTAAAGAATCCTAACTCATTTTATCATGAAAATGTTGGGATACAGGGGATAGATCTTACATGGACCTCTAAGGATGGATCATATTAAGATAATCACTTCCTTTCTTCTCTCAATCGAAATAGTTGGTGGAAATGAGTGGTAGGAACATACCTAGGTCACACCAAATACTAGATTGGATGGGCTATGCACTTTTATTCAACCTCCATCTAGCAGACCTACCCCCACTAGGATTTTGAGGAGATCTTTTTCTTATCACAATTAATTTTCCACTACAAACCCCCTTCATGAAACCAACCTTCAATCGCTAGGTATTTTTAATTTCACCCATGGTTACATAGTCAAGTCCTCTCAAATCTGGACTCTCCCTTAAAGACATTGTCAGGCAATGAATTGACCAATCTGTGGTTGGTGACTCACCGGGGAAATCATATTCTCCCTTCTCTACTTTTAGTACTATTTTTGTAGTGACATCAAGGGCTTCATCTTCTAACGAGGATGATCATCCATTTTTCATGTTACATATGAAATTTCCATTTTTTCATTTCTCTTTTTCAGTAGTTTAACTTATTTTGTTTTACAATTGAACTTCTAGGAGATGCTACTATGATCCCACAATGGGTCACTACTCAATTGTACTTTTGAGTCCCATTGACCTACCTTTGAGGTCATTAGTGAACATTGATAAAATTATCATATCTTGGTATTCTTACATTTCCCTATTAATGGGTACTTTCATTCATAAAAAGAAAAACTCAAAAGTCAGGTATCCTAACATAAAAAAGGATCAAGAAAATCATTTCCAGTAAATCCATAATCTTTCATTTGTAAATAAAATATTCATTGCACCTTGAGAATCTCCCCAAAGGAAAGAAACATGTCATACATTTAGTAAAATGGGGATCAAAATTTTTTGTAGTTATTTATAATATTCATTTAAAAGGAGGCATTACTTAGGTCCAGTTAATAATAAGTTGCTTATATGTCAGCATTTTGAGAAGATCAAGAATTTATACTTAGTTGGTGTTGACATTAATAATACACATGCTTGGTTTGAACACAACTTTATTGGAATGGTAAATATTAAAAGTGTTTCAAGGAATTTCCTTTGGACAACACTCTTTGTGAATTTTGTTGTCCATATTCATTAGAAACCTACCCTGACCTATCCACCACTCTAAACTATTATACTCCTAACGCAAGATCTCTAGGCCTCTCTCCTACTATCCTAAAAACTCATGTCCATCCTCAGGACTGTCTACCATTTGACTATCCTAAGCTATTTTTGCAGCCCCAACCTACCTAAATTTGACCTATTTTCATACTATCTCATCCTAAGATATCTCCCCTTTCATGCCTATTCCATTATCTCCCTAACGCAAGGCCATTAACCCTATCTCCTAAACATTTAGACACCCCATGGATACCTATAGAAACCCTTACTGCTGACTGTCCTGAAGTCTTAATTTAAGACCCTATTCCACTTTGACACACCCCTAAAAACAAACTCACATACCTCATAGTCACTCTACCTAAACCGCCTCCCAAACTCAAATCATAGTAAAACCTCCAATTATGACTGTGTGAACATAGTCATTCCCAACCATGTTTAATTTGTTTTTGAAAAATATAATTCATGGGGAACATAACCTACAATTTGCATACATAAGCAACAATAAAAATCTTAACTTGTGTGAATTTGGAGGGGTTACATATCATTTGCATTTGCATATTTAGGACAAGTAGGACTGATACATATTGAATTGAAGTCAAATAGACAGTCCCAACTTTTGATATGTAATGAACTGAGAAGGATACTATTGGATTATTGGATTGATACATATGAAATGTTTTGTGGCTTTGAAATATTGATGTCCTGAAATTAGTTTGATCAAAGTCATAGATACTTCAAAGAAAGTTATTGTGCTCTATTAGGCAATTGTGTATATCATTAAAGTCATTGATTGATCTTAATAATTTGAATACTTGCATTATTCTTGAGATTGAAAGAATCATCCTCTAGGTATTGTATACAAACACAAACATGTGTGGCATTAGCACACTTAAGTGAATATCTTGTTGTCACATACATTTCCTTGAATCATTCATTGAATATCTTTTATATGAGTTTACATGAAAGAGTTATCATTGGATTATCTGAATACTTAGATAGACCTCAGGATATCCTATCTTGAGGTCATCTCATCATAATTGGATATCTTGTACTTGACTCCATAACCCCTCTGAGACACTGGCCTTCTATTGATACTTGATTACATTGCCATATTGATTTCACAAGCCAATTGTGTGCTTGTCTCTGGGACATTACATGAATATATTTTTTACTATCTACTACTTGAGTATTGTCTTCAGGATATTTGTTATGTTGCAAGTATCTTGTTCATTGCATTAGCTATGCAATGGCAGCTTTAGTATTTTTAGTGGAAATTGTTACTCACAATTTGCTTGTTTTGGTTCTATCAACTGCAAGGAGAGATTCTTTGGAGAACATTATGATTCATGGCTCAATGCATTTCTCTTTAATTACCTTTTTCCTAAAACCAGTTCCTTTTATTTACCTCTACAACTTCATTCCTGCCAGTGCTTTCCCATAAAAATGGATGGTTTGTAGACCCCATTCTCCTAATGGTTTTGTCTTGGTAAGTATTTTCCAGTTTCAAATGGAATTCCTTTGTCATTTGAGCCTTTCTAAAGAAGACTAAACAACCTTTTTTGTTTTTCTCCAAAATCCCTTTAGGGATATACACAAGAATGTCAATAGACAAGAGTGGCTTCAACCTATGATTTTATTAAGGTTAATCTCCCTCCCCTTGATACCCATTGAGTACACCAACCTGCTTTTTTTTATCCTCTTTTTCATGCATCCACATACAATCCTTGAAACGATAGGAGTTTTCATTTAGTACAAATCCTAGGTGTGTGCAACCCTTGTTTAAATATACTCATTTGTGGAAGAGACTATTTTATTCTTCTACTTGATATTTCACTATTGCAACTGAATGAGATATAGGACTTGATCAAATTTAGTTCCATTCCAGTGGCTCTGTAATAAAGATTAAAAAATTTCTTCAAAGATTCTGCCTCCCGTAGTGAACCAACACTAAAGAGGTGGATATTGTCGACATAAAGGATGTGGATTAAGGACAAGCAATCTGTTAATTAAAACAACAAAGGATGAGAAGGTTAGGCACCCTTCAATCTAGTTTTTAAATGGATAGTTAAATCCTATGTAATTCAATATAAGCCTTAAATACAACCAGCTTACTCTGCCATAAGAATTTTGGTTGACCAATCTTAATTACAATTGTCTTTTTTATGTCAATACAATACAATATAAGACTTCTTTTGCTACCCCGACATCATGATTTTTTCTTTCCTCTAGAAATTCAAATTTCTCCACTAATATAGCTCTAGATAAAATAATTTTAAGTCTTGGTTATTATTTCAATTGGAAATAAGCATGTAGATGGACATAGTGAGATTGAGAGTTGATGGGCTATTCTTTTTAGGTATTAGTGCCATAAAGGTTTCACTCATTACTCTTCATGGCTATCCATATGTGTTGGATTCCACCACCACTACTAATAAATCACCTTAGAAAGAATTCACCAAGTTTTATAATTTCATCTATGTTGTCTCTGTCTGTAGCTTAAAATAGGTTACTGAAAGAACTACTCTCATATCTACAAGTTCACATAGCTTTGAGGTTATTTCTTCCATTTGGCTTGGGAATTTTCCAAATTATATTTCTGTATTGTTTCCCTTCAAAATGATTTTGAAAGAATGTGTGTTCATCACCTTTAGATAGTCATACTTCTCTGCTCTTTAACCTCCATTTTTCCTCCTCCCATTAAAAAAGTTTCATCTTTCTTTCTTGCAAGATTTTTTAATTGTTATTTTTCTTCTTCAGAGAAGAGACCATCGGGAGTTCTAATAAACAAGTCTGAAAGTCTTCCTTTATCTTCGCAATGTCCTTTTGAGATGTATTGTAATTTTTATTTTTCCTATATTATGGTTTCCTTCTTGACTCTTTGTAAATTTTGGTAGAATGTGAACATTCCAGTCTCCCTAGATTTAGTATTGAAGTTAATAATACTAACCTTCAATAGAAGGACTATCAAGGCCTACTAACAAAACAATTTTACCCTACAAATCATTTATAGAAAAACATGAAAATTTCCATGGCCTTGCACTCTAGTTTCAACACTTCCAGTAGTTGGTGGATGGGTAGTATTTGACCTCTAAGCCTATTGACAATGTGGATGCTCCATTTTTTGGTCCTCATTGAGTGACATATTTTTTATTGGGAGCGAACCCATTGAAGACTTCTAAATGCACTTGTTCCTATAGAATGCCAACCCGGGTGACTGCTCATGCTCCATCTTCTTTACATGTTGTTGTAGCCAATTGTAGAATCAAATAAAGACTGTAGAAAAGGATGTCCGAAGTGAGGCAAACAAAGAGATACAACAACTCAAATCCAACCTCGAGCAGATGCACAAAAATGTATAGGCAAGCCAAGGACGGGGCATCCAGCAGGATGAGTTGGTAAAACAACTACAGGCCAAAGTCAGTTCTACCGAGAATATGGTTGTGAATATAGCAGCATTCCAAGTTCGGGCACTGGAAGAGCGAAAGAAACTAGAAGCATCACAGCTAAACCTTCTCGCTAAGGTAGAAGATGTCCAAAATCACTTCCGGGTGATGGACCAAGCATTAAATAACATTGATCTGAGGGAGAGAGAGGTTATTGCTTCGAGAACTGCCTTCCAAGAAGAAGTTATATCATCAACAAAAGAAGGAGTAGCTATGGCTTCCAGGTTGTCCATTTCGGAATAAACCAAAGGTGATATAATACTAAAGACTTGGGAGTCTAACATAGTTGAAGGTAGGAAAATGGCTAAGGAAGTGAAAAAATCTTGTGAAGGAGATTTTTGTTCGCTCAACAAGGAATTATTAGGCCTTGATAAAGAAGACAGCTCTAGAATATCGGGTCAGATTGATATAGAAAATCATCTGCTTGACATCAAGACGAATATGGAAGAAGATCAAGCTGAAATCTCACAGATAAAGCAGGTTGATATTATTCAAATAGACAGGTGGCTAGTGAAGCCTAATCTACAACTACAGTCTGTAATTTCAGAAGACAAAAGAATAGAAGAAAGATTACCCCAGTTGGAAAAGAAATTATACATTTTTTAGGCTAATAACTTAACAGAGCCCTCCACGTTGGTAGCTCAATTTGTGAGAAGATGCATCAAATGTGTTGAGCAGGGAAAAGTCAACACCTCTAGATATCAATGAAACAACCTGTGTACATTATCTGTTTCGGGACTAGATAATTAGAAATAAAACGTTTATGCCAGCATAACGAGAAGACCAAAAGAAATGCAAGTGAAGCATTTCAGATTTTATATTTTGTAACTTTAGTAATTCTAGAAATAGAGGAATTCCAACCGCTTCAGGTTGAGAACTTTTTGTATAAATACACATTTCAAAGAATGAAGCAAGGTTGCTTCTTGCCATATTGTAACTGAGAAAACTCATCATTTGTGAGTACTAATACAAGTGTAGACAGGGATTCCAAATTTTGTGTTGTTTGAGTTGTTTGCCCTTCTTTGTATTCCACATTTATAGTTTTCTTAATGTTACACTTTGGTAAGTGAATGGTTACACTTTAGTACAACATCTATTGTAATCACGTTTTAGTTATTTGATAAACACACAATTTTTCCTTTGTATTTGTTATCAACAAACACAAGACCTGCATGTTACTTGGATCACTACATCATACATCCTTTCAGGAGTACATTCCACCCTTTCTTTTGCTATAAACAAAGTAAGATTCTTATATTATGGCTGCCTCGGTTTGTTTAATAGTTTTGTGATTCTCTTCTTCATCACTCTTTTTGATAAATTGACTCAAACAATGAAATACGACCTTTGTTCTGTTCAGCTATTAATTTCATTTGAGGATGTAACTCTTACACAACTAACGGAAGAAAAAGAAATCTTAAATAAATCATTCCTTAATTCCTGATGCCTAACATTATTGTTTGAGCCTTAAATTTAATCTCAAGAACAACATATTTTTGGTGTTGTTGCCGGGGACGGAGAAACGAAGTTATTTTTCCCTGAGAGAACGACATGGTAAGTTTCTCTCTTTGACAGTGAACAAAGATTGAATACATTTTCACTTGGCGACTCCACCACTATTAAACTGGCATTTAGTTGAAGGAATACCAAAAAGAATCCAGATGATAAGCAGACTACCCATGTATCCGACCCTAGAAAAATTTTAAAACCAAGGGAATACCTCAAGAAAACCATTGTGTCCACAAGTAAGGTTTACCAACCTAAACCTACATAGTCTAATGCCAAGGTTCCACCTGAACCCTTAACTTCGCAAGAATTTTCCACTCAAATCTATTTCGGAGAGACATCGACTGATAGAATTGAAGCCAAAATCACAAACCCTGAGTTGGTTTTACCCAAGATTAAAGTCGAGACTGATTTGGTTGTCCTCCTTACTAATAAAGGAAAACAACCCATCTCAATACCCACTTTGATTCATATTCCATCACTCTCTGAATTAAAAGTTCCAATTTCACGAATTTTTGAAGAAAATCTCTTACACTCAGATTCAACTCATGTTGGTTATCCTGTCTATATATCTTGCAAATCTAAAGAACCTAGTTCTCATCTTTATTTTCCCCCCTTTTCTGATTTTCTGTCTCTTAAAGACCAGTCCCTAGAACTTTTTTTTCTTCAGCCTGAAGTAACCAGAAGGCCACTCCACATCTTTGAAAATCTTCTCTATAATCTCCAAGTTTCATCCCCCAGATTATCAATGGTTGGAGCTGGAGATGGTTCCGGAGGGGGAGGCGGTCAAGGACCACCCCTACCTCCTAGAATATTTTCTAAAGTAGCTTCTAGATATGCTCCTTTAGTAATCCTAGTTCCTCTCCATGATTTACCTAAAAATTATATGAAAAACCTGCCAAAATTGACAGGAGAAGGAGACTTAACAGCCACCGAGCATATAAATTGTTTTGATCAATTCATTGATATTCTTGGCCTTGAGCATGAATATGTTTATTCCAAACTCCTAGTTCAAACCTTTGAGGGACATGTGAGAACCTGGTTCCGAGGATTGTCGGTAGGTTCTATAGAAATATATGATGATTTACAAAGTGCCTTTCTTAGACAATGCGGGGAGAGGAAAGATCGCCTTTATTATTTGACATAATTCAGAGCTTTAAGAAAGAAAAATTCAGAAACAGTTCTGAAATTCATTCAGAGATTTAATAAATTATATAACGAAATTCCAATTGAGGGTTAAACCTTCCCATCCTGCAGCAAAGGTGACTTTCACTGGGGCTTTTGAACTTGATTTTTCCCTACTGTTGAGGGAAAGGAGAGTTGCAAACCTCACTAGAATGCAATATGATGTTGTAGAAATTGAATCAAACATGATGGCATCATGGAAGTTAAAAGCTAAGATTGAAGCGGGAAATAAAGAGACCAGACAATTCAGAGAACAAACAGGACACTCCGGATCTGGGAGGTTTGTGGAAGATAAGATGGACGACATGGAAAAAATAATCAAATAATTATAAAATAAAATATCAAAGATGGAATTGGACCAATCTAAAATGGATCAGTTCACCAGAAAAGATTTCAAAAGAAATCCTAATCCCCAGACTCAACAAAGACAAATTAAAAATGAGGATCAAAAAATCAAAGTCTCATTTAAAACATAAAACTTTATGCAAGGAAATGACATGCAAGACTATGGAGAGTCGGATGAGGATGTAAACAATATCAGTGATGATGACAAAGAACTTCACGTAACCAGGCAGGACTACGAGAAGTCTTTAAGCCAAGAATCTATGTCTAGAAGTGAGGGAAGCATAAATAATTTGGGGGATTCAGATTATCAAGGAATCGATAACTCTATTATGGTCAAGATACAACAGAAGTATAATTTAAGGCATAGAGACAAAAACTCTGCCAAAGATCCATCGAAGAAGTTCCTTTCAAGAAGTAAAAAGAGTGAGACAACTCAAATATCTGTTGAAGCTCAAGTTGCCAAGATAAAAACTGTTGAAACATCAACCGCTAAAACAAAGATTGCAGAAACGAAAGAAACTCAAACCAATTGACAAGAAATAAGGGAAACAGAGATCCCAACCAGAGAGACTGACAAGCCGATTGGAAGTTTCAATCTGGAGAACAAAATTAATAAAATTAAGATTCCTATATCTCTGGTTGAACTAGAAAAAAATCCTAAGTATAAAAAGCAGATTGCTAAAATGGTAACTTTCTCTGATGCAGAAAGTCATGCGGACACTATTAATTTAGAAGATGATAAACCAATTATAATGTTTGGTCCGTGTAGTGAAAATACTAAAGATCTTGTTGCCCCCTTTCATATTACTTTGGTTATGCATGATCACTTACTACATAACTGTATGTTGGACTTTGGAGCCTCACATAACTTGATGCCCAGAGTTATTATGGAAATTTTAGGTCTTGAGGTTACCAGACCATACCGGGATTTGTATTCTTTTGACTCAAAGAAAGTTAAATGTCTTGGTATGATTAAAAACTTGTTAGTTAATCTTGTGCAAATTCCTGTGAAAAGCGTTCTCATGGATGTAGTAGTTGTTGATGTTCCATCAAAATATGGTATGTTGCTATCCAGGTATTGGGACGCCAAACATGGACGATCGGTTCAATTGGATATGACATATGCTACAATCCCAATTTTCGATGGACAGTTCACGCATCTTTACAGAGAAACCATATTGGCGTATACTGTAAGCGACCCACAAAAACTGCATAATTACCCAATATATGTCGTTGATCAGGATTTGGGGAATTGTATATTATAAATCGATAATGGTTTTGATGCATGTACAGATGAAAGTTGTACATAAGACAGTCTTACAAAATAAATTTGTACAGAAGAAAAGAACAGAAAAGAAAAAATAGAAAAAACAAACCAAAATGTTAATAGTGTAGGATTTTGGAAAATGTATTTTGACGGTGCTTCCTCTTGGAAAGGAGCAGAAGTCGGCGTGTTGATTGTGGCACCTTGAGAGGAATTCATAATTTCTTTCTCATACAGACTATAGTGGGACGTCGACTACACCAATAACGTATTTGAATATGAATCTCTTATCTTGGGACTAGAGGTCGCCAAGAAGTTGAAAATTAAAAATTTGATAGTCTATGGTGATGCTGAATTAATTAAAAAATGGATAAGGCAGCAAAATCAATTCAAACATCCGAGGTTGAGGTCATATAGGAACTGTGCCTGGGATCTGATAGAATTTTTTTTCTCATATTTCAATATCCATCATATTCCCATGATAGAGAACCAATAAGTTGATTCTCTAGCGAAAGCGGCTGCTACGTTCATGCCTCCTAGCGCGTTGAAACTAAAGTATCACATAGAAATGAGGCACAGACCTTTGATACCAAATAATTTACATCACTGGTAGTTATTTGAAGATGATGAGCAGTTAAAAAAAATTCTGGAGATGATTGACGAATTTTCCGAAACACATATCGACCAAGAAAACCAGAACGACCCAACTTGGATTATGCAAGAAGGCGAAGATCCTCGGGAGTTTAAAGATAATATTTCCAATCACCGCATGTTGGTACTAAAGAATAATCAGATCCCTAAAGGTTTTATTCCATTAGAGATATTATTTGATCATGACGATATTCCCTTGAAGTCTACTTTACAGTCTCAGCCTAAGGAGGTTGAAGATTGTAATATAGGCACCAAGGAAACTCCTAAGATGGTAAAAATATCTAAGTATCTTCCACCTGAAATGAAAGGTAAATATGAATAATTGCTCAAGCAGTACAAAGATTTTTTTTTCCTGGTCCTATGATGAATTGAGAACTTACGATACCACCATAATAGAACACAAAATTCCTCTTAAGCAGGATGTTAAACTATTCAGGCAGAAGCTGAGACAGATAAACCCCATAATACTACCCATGATAGAAAGGGAGGTGAAGAAGCTCCTAGAGGATAAAATCATTGTTCCACTCCGATATTCTGAGTGGGTAGCCAATCTGGTTCCGGTTAGGAAGAAAAATGGCGAAATCAAACTGTGTGTAGATTTTAGAAATTTGAACAGATCATCACTCAAAGATAACTATCCATTACCTCAGATGGATCACGTATTGGAAAAGGTAGTCAAAGCAGATAGAATGTCCATGATTGATGGATTTTCAGGATATTATCAAATTGTTTTCCACGAGGATGATAAAGAAAAAACCGCGTTCACCACCCCATGGGGTACCTTTATGTATGATAAAATGCCATTTGGTTTGATGAACACAGGAGCCACTTTCCAACGAAACATGAACATCGTATTTTTCGATGAAAGAGATAAGTTTGTTGTTATTTATCTTGATGATCTAACTGTGTCTTCTAATTCTAATGAAGAGCACCTGTTGCACCTCAAACAGACATTTGAGAAATGTTGAAAATTCGGTTTGTCTTTAAATCCTAATAAATCTCATTTTGCAATGCAGGAGGGTAAACTCTTGGGCCATATAGTATCTAGGGATGGAATTAAAATCGACCTGAAAAGGGTTGAAGCTATACATACTATAAATATTCATAGCAATAGAAAGGATATCCAGTCATTTTTAGGAAAAATTAATTTTTTAAGAAGATTCATCCCAAACTTTGTTGAGATTGTAAAATTGATTAGAGATATGCTCAAGAAGGACAACGAGGTCAAGTGGACAACCGAAGACAAAGCGTCGTTCGAACGTATCAAGAGGGTTATAGGTGAAGCACCAGTACTGTCAAGCCCATATTATATGAAAGAATTCTTGATTTTCTCATTCGCCTCTGAAAACACTATCGCGACCGTGCTCTTACAAAAGAATGACGAGGGTTTCAAGCAACCAATCATTTTTTTTAGAAAAAGTCACAGATATGCTAAACTAAAATATGATATATTGGAAAAGAAGGCATACACAATGGTAAAACACCTCAAATATTTCAGAACTTATGTGCTTCATTATAAAATAATCGCTTATGTACCAACCAGCACTGTCAAGGATATATTAGTTCAGCCATATAGTGACGGTAAAAGGGGCAGATGGTTAGCTAAAATTCAAGAATTTGACCTAGAAGTAAAATCGACCAAACTTGTCAAAGGTCAGGGCTTGGATAAACTATTATTTGAATCAAATTTGAGGGCGCTAGGAATTAATCATCTACAAGAGTACGAAGAATTTCTGGACATAGACGAATTTGATGTTACTATACCCACAACTGAAATTCAAGAAAAATTCTCCTCCTCAGCTTGGTATAACGACATAGTTTTGTACCTACTGACTCTTCAGTGTCCGAGCGATCTGAATCCTTCCAAAGCTAGAACGTTGAAATTACACACGGTAAAATATTGTATCATGGATGGTAAACTATATTGGAAGGATACTCTGGGTTTCTTATTGAGTTGTTTAGCAGAATCTGAAACGGAGAAAGTCATAAATGAGTTCCATGAAGGAGTGTGCGGAGGACATCACACATGGAGAGCAACGACCTACAAAATATTGAGAGATGGATATTATTTGTAGAGCAACCCTTGTCAATTATTTGTAGGCAAACAAAAGATTCCTACACCACCTTTGGTCCCAGTTAAAACGAAAGCTTTGTTTCAGCAATGGGGTCTGGATTTCATTGGAGAAATACATCCACATTCAAGTGCACAGCATAATTTGATTCTAACTTCTACCGAATATTTTACCAAATGGGTGGAATCCATTTCGACGTGAAACGCAACGGACCCAGTGGTGATCAGTTTCTTGGAAGAGAATATTCTATCTAGATTTGGTTGTCCTCAAAAGATAGTTACTGATAATGCTCAAGATTTCAAATCCATGGCTATGATAAGTTTTTGTCAAAAGTACAACATTGTACTTGGACATTCTACGACTTACTATCCTCAGGGTAATGGACTAGCCGAGTCCTCGAATAAGAGCTTAATCACCATAATAAAAAAAGTGCTGACCAAAAATAAGAAAGCCTGGCATGTACATTTGAAGTATGCTTTGTGGGCTAACAAAATAGGCACTAAAATATCCATCAGAATGTCCCTGTTTCATATGGTATGTGGTATTGATGTTATTCTACCCATAAACCTTTCTCTTCCCATAATGAAACTCTGGCAAGACGCAAAAGAAGAGTCGAATGACATCACCAGAAGAATAAATCAATTGATCGAAGTTCAACAAAATAGGGTCGAAGTGGATGAGAAACTTCAAAAATATCAAGATAACATGAAGGCTCTATTTGACCAGAAAGCTAAAGATAGGGAATTTCTCCCTGGTGACTTGGTGTTAAAGTGAGAAGCCAGGAAAGAAGATGCGGGAAAAAACGATAAATTTGACCATATATGGTGTGGACCATACAAGATCACAACTTCTGAAGGAAATAATGCATTCTTGTTAGATAATCTTGATGGAAATATCCTTAACGCCCCTATCAACAAGCGTTACCTCAAGCATTTCATGCAGTAATACAATTCTGAAATCTCATTGTACATACTAGTTTGATTTACACACTTTTGTTTACAATTTTTTTCTTCTTCGGTAAGTCTTACTTTCACTGTAAAAAAAAAACAGGTTAGTTGATTTCATAAAAAACAAAAATATAAAAATAAGTAACACATAAGGTTCCGATCTACAAGAGTTCCTAACAACTCTCATGTTTATTTCATTGCAGGATACTTATGGATGATCGAGAGACAAGTTGTAGCAGAGATCGATGCTTAAGTTTTAGAACTTTGACTTTCTCTCAAAACAGGTGGTAAATAAATAGTTTGCTTGGTTGAAAATATAGAGAAAATCTAAGGTATGAGCTTCTAAAACTTATGGAACCAAGTTGAAGTTTTCAAGGGAATTTAGCTAAATCTAAAAGAAGTCTCATTCATATGAATATTGTTACCTAATCAACGAGGAGAGGAATATGAGAATTATAGACTAATCCTCAAAAATTTCTCTAAGTTTAATAAAAAAATAATAATAAATTAAATAAAAATGAAATACAAACAAATGAGTTTAAAGAAGTACGAGAATCACTGAAAAGATTATGTGAGATTGATCCTATTCGCAGTAGAATTTTGAATACTCTTACTGTTCCAGCCTGCCCATCTTAAAAGTTGATTTTTCCTTTGGTTCTCATCTTCCCTTTTGGACTCCATAGAGAGAATATTTCACCTTAACCCTGAAAAACTCACAAACACATCTCAAAGTAATGTTAGGCGAAGATTTATACGCACCTCTCAATGTAACTGGAATAAAGTATGTCTAGGTTGTTGGACAACTGAGAGGGGGGGGGAGAATCGGTTTCTACCGTGCTTAAACAATTATGATTATTTTAAACTCTTTACAGAAAACTCAATGACAATCACAATAATGCAAAGAGGTAAGCAATAGAACATTCGACATCAGTCACACATATGAAATATACAGAGACAGATATTTCTTGAGGAAACCCATAAAGGGTAAAAACATCTTCTTCTTGGTATGATAAGTAATCATTACATTCTGTACATTATCATACATATGAGCTCCAACTCACTGTGAGGCTACAACCTCTATTTTGCAAGCTGCAACTTGCTGAGAGCACCAACTCTCTATTTTCTCTAGCACCTACTAGAAGGAAGCACCAACTCCCTGGTTTCTCTAGCACCCACTACAACGAAGCACCAACTCCCTGGTTTCTCTAGCACCCACTAGAAGGAAGCACCAACTCCTTGGTTTCTCTAGCACCCACTAGAAGGAAGAAACAACTCCCTAAGTGTTCCAGCACCAACTGGATGGAAGCACCAACTTCCAGTCACATAGGCACCAACCTATATAACAAAGAACAACAGTTCTCCCTTGCACCACCCTGTCACCCTGACTTTTTTGGCTGTAACCAGATGGAAGCTACAACTCCCTGTGTTCAAGCACCCACTTGAACCTCTAAGGACACCAATCCTCCCTAACACCTCCCTACCACCCTGATTATAGATATTTTCTACTGAAACTTATTATAGTGATTCAATAGTTGTCATTGGGTTACCAGGCTTATCATTGTTCTGCTATGCTGCTATGCTCTCCTGTATCAATGTCTCTTTGCCTGCATTTTCTTGCGCTTTATGATCTTTGTTTTTTCTCTACAAGTGCAACTCAGCCTTCTTTTACTATCTCAGCTATGCATCTCTGTTATTTGTTTATGTTGTGCTTTACGCTCTGCGTCTTATTTTGATTCTATGAATTATGCCTCTTCTGTGTATTTCATCTCCTGCCCACAGCATGTTATTTCCCGTGTGTAATTCCTCTCCACAGCAACCTCCATCTTTTCTCTCTTTTGCATATTTATACTATCTGTGCACCTTCTTCGTCCTCCATGCACAGCGCCTCTGCATGCTCTTCACCGTGCCACTGTTCTACTCATCGGGTTGTTCACCGCCACTCCACTTTTTCTCTGCTTCGCTCGCTCAAGCCTAAAAAAGAAACTGCATCTCGCTTCTATCTATCCCTCATATGTTACTCATCTATGAGTTTTATCTCACACTGTGCATATTGTTAGTCTCACACTACACATACTACAATTTTTCTTTTCTTATAGTTCAACTCATTTTTTCATTCAGTACAACCCCCCATGCACAGTCACTGTGTATTTCTTTTATCCACATCCTCTTCAATTACACCTCAAATATTCTTGGGAAAAAATGCCTGAGCAACTGAATCGCCAATCGTCCAAGAACCATGATTTGGTTCTGCTAACTAAATCATAATTTATCGATTACCTATGAGGTGAAATAGTAACCCTTCGATCAAGTTTCCAATTAACCAACACCGTTGGATTTCATGTTTATCTCATATGCCCACTAGCTGTGACCGAGCACTAAACAGAATTTGAATTTCGTGATCTTGCATCTCGACATTCCTGTGATGAAGGATCTCTACACTCCAATTTGCGATCGTCGAGACTCCGAGATGGAGCTTAGCACCGCTAGATTCTTCCCCTCACGTGACCACAGATTGCGCCAAAAGGTGCTTCGTATTTTGCGAACTTATGAACTTCATCGAGCCTGATCAACGGTCAAGATATCCAATGATCCGATGGTCCATATCTCATCGCGATATCGCATATCGCGATTCTTGTGATGAAGGATCTCGATACTCCAAGTCACGATCGTTGAGACTCCGAGATGGAGCTTAGCACTGCTAGCTTCTTCCCTTCACGTGACCACCGGGTGCGCCAAAAGGCGCTTTGTATTTCATGAACTTATGGACTTCATCAAGCCTGATCAACGGTCGATATATCCAATGATCTGATGGTCTAGATCTCATCGCGATCTCGCATATCGCGATTCTTGTGATGAAGGTTCTTGATGCTCCAAGTCACGATCGCCGAAACTGCGAGATGGAGCTTGGCATCTCTAGCTCTGCTCTCCAGCTCTCGACAATGTTACCATGAGATATGACCACTCGCCAATCAAACGAGCACTTTACTCCTTTGACTTTCTATTCAGCGAAAAGTTAATCCCTCACCACATGTCCCTCTTGGATCAACGGTACATATCTTATCGCGATTTCGCCACTTCACAAGCCTTCTTCATGCCTGATCAACGGTCCACAATCCTTGGTGATCTGACGGTCCAGATCTATTCGTGATCTCACATATCGCGAGTTGGGAGGTTAGAGAACTTCCTTCCTTTGAATTTTTATTTAGCGAAATGATGATCTATGACCACGTGTCCTGCCCGAAGATGGATGGTCCTCCTTCTTTCGTGATTTTGTAAGCCCACTTCACCTTGCACTTTAAAGAACATCCAGGTTCTCCTAGATCCAATGACGGTCAGACCCTGCACTCGGATCTAACGCCTGAGATCTGTCCTCCATCTGTGTGCTCGACCTATCTGAATTCAGATTTAACTGTCATTGGGAATTCTCAATGGAATCAAATGATCACTGTCACTTCTCCTCCTGAGCTTACACATCCTCCTGACTTGGAATAATTTCTAAGTGTTAAAGGCCTCTACCTTTGATCCGTCTAAGATCCTGAGTACGCTATCTCTCTTGAGATTTTGGCAATGATTTAACCTCAACCTTGGTGCACACCTACGCACTGCGTGTGACTCTGCGCTAATCCTCATGAGCTTACGTTGTTCCTGTTTTTCCATCGCTACACACTCTAATCTTTCCATTAATGAAAAGCACACTCTTCCTATAAACATGCCACAAATCTCCCCCTTTGGCATTGATGGTAACCCTGAACGACTGCGCTAATCTGTTTGGACCTCCAACTATAGCATCCGGTCCAGACCACTCCTTTTCTCCCCCTTTGACATCAATGTCAAAGAAAACATGCTCCCCCTGAGATATTGTAGTAATTTTTAGGAGGTATCAGATATTAAACCAGCACAAACTCCCTCTGACAGGATGGACTCTCTTATTTGAGGCCTACAGAATATTTGTATCTAAACCAAAGTCTTCTCCTTCTGATTCTTAGAATTTTTCATCTTCAACTTCAACCGTGTCCTTTGTAGCAGCCTCAATATTGCTCACCTCTCTTACTGGGACTCCTTCATCAACCTTTTCTTTTCATAATTGGATGACTCCCCCTGTCACTATTCTCTCTCTGCTTCTGATTGTTCTCCTCCTTTGTTTCTAAAAATATTAGCTTTCCCTGACAAGGTCTTTCCTCTTGTTATCTCTACAGAATGTCATGTATATAATTTTGTACCTCAAAATGTTTCTGTTGCGAATGTCGTTGTCCTACTTGAACACTACGCAATTGTAGCTTGTACTTTTTGAATAACCCTTGGATCTCCCTATTGATCTCTATTACTGCAATTTCATTTTTCTTCCATGATGCATACAATCCAAGGCTTTTATGACCATATTCAATCACAAGAAAAAACTGCTACAACCACTCTCATACCTGCTTTTCTTATTCACAGACGAAGGACCTGTATCAGGTTTCTTAGGATTACTGATTTCTTCTTTGTTGTATCCAATACCAGATTTTTCATTTGGTGATCTCTGACTATCCAAGAGCTTATCCAGGGTCATGGAGTTGTTTAAGAACTTGCTTTGGGTGTTTGACTTCTCAACCTTCAAAACTTCAGCTTCCACCTCATGACATGATTCTTCTTCTACTTCTTCCATGGGATTGATGCTAACTAAACATTCTTTTATTGTATCTGTGTCTTCTTCTTTACTTGCAGGGGAGGATTCAATATCAACATCATTAATTGTCCTTATGCCTTTATTCACCACTTGTCTCGAGTTTACATTTACCTTACACTCTTTGGACGTGAACACCTCTTCACTGTCTCTGTCACACTTTTGACTTGTACTAAGCAAATTATGTTTCATACCATCCACAAGCAGAACGTATTGAGCACCTCCTTTGTCATTACTCAAAATCACCATCCCTCTATCCTTGATTTTACCCGGTTCATCATTTTCAAGGATCACATTTCCTGTTTTGCTTTTGCTTATGGACATAAGCTTATCCTTGTCTCCATTCATGTGCTTGGAACATCCACTGTCTATATTCCCGGAGGCCTTTTGTTTTTGAGTTGAAAGTGCTAGACCACATTTTTTACTATCTTTCCTTTTCCATGTGTTGGCCTTTCTATCTAAGAACTTTATCCTTGGATCTGCTTTGTAATCCTTCAGATGGAAGTTTGCAGCTTTGCGGCCAAAGTTGTGACAATTATAGCATTCAATCTCATTGTTCAATAGGTCATGTTAGCGATATTTCTTGTCTCGGGATTAGGCATACCCAGGTCTGTAGTTTGCATGGCAACCACCCAAGCATAACACGAGAGAATCCCATTTTTTAGCAGCAACTCAAGGGAGCAGGCGAAGTTTTGCCATCGGCAGCCGAGATCCATCCACAAAGCAAATCAACGGTCATCGAGTTTTCGGGGCTGTCAAGTTGCCCGGGATTTAGCAAGAGGGAGCTCCAATGGTTCAAAGCAGACTTGGGTCGTCCAATCAAATTGGGACAGGTGGCAACCTGTTGGCATATCGCGGATCGGGGTTTCGAGGAACAGGGAGCTCTCAGCTCAATACACTTGGAAGTGTCGATCAGCGAAACCCCGAAAGCACCTTTGGCGCCGATCCCAGGGTCTCAGCACCAGGTCATATCAAGCGAGCGGGTGAAAGGAGGACAACCTCTTTATAATAGTAAATAATATTTGGGCCGTCCATCTGAAGGATGCACCGCACATATCTACGTCATGTCGGCGTTCGGGAGTTCGCGTGGTAAGATCTCCTCGTCGCTTCATCTCTCGAAACCCTGAATCTTGAAGCTCTGAAAGTGCCCAGAGTCGGGCCCATGGTTTTGGCGCCTGGTCATCAAGAAGGAGGTACGGAAGAGGGTCGCTTTTGTTTTCATTTGGCCGAAGGTTCCGAATTAAGTCTCAGAAGGGGGGCACTGTGCTCTTCAGACTCCAGTTCGACGTGATCTGGATCCCGATACCTGCTCAGAATGGATAAATAAGAAAGAGGGTGGGTGAAACCTCGCATCACTCATTTATTGCAGAGTATGGAGGTCCCGGTTGAATTTTACCTGGGAGGGTCCCTTGTACCGGTTCTCTTCAGGAAAGCCACGTCGAGTCTTCAACTCACCAGAGGAACCTGCACACGCCAATTCAACATTCAAAGGGCTCAGATACCCCCTGGCACGAGCCATGCTAAATTAAAGAGGCGTATGACAGGGGAACAGAGGACAGATTTGATTGAGGAGATGACACCCATTGAAAGCCCTGAGACGCCGCTGCTAAGCATTTTTCTGAGTATATAGTCTTAGTCTTTGTATTTTGTAAGGGATCGATGGTAGAGCAGAGCTCCCTATTGTAAAGTTTTAAATGATATTCTAGTTTGCTAGTTATGCATCTGTATATGAGATATGTTGT
This sequence comes from Picea engelmannii, assembly GCA_009831015.1. Taxonomy (NCBI): domain Eukaryota; kingdom Viridiplantae; phylum Streptophyta; class Pinopsida; order Pinales; family Pinaceae; genus Picea; species Picea engelmannii. The sequence goes on along the minus strand of ML789883.1, from coordinate 388,639 downwards.
TTTATGACAGACAATTTTTCTTACTCCATCTAATTTTCGTCTCATGCTAAGAGAGTTTGCGATTGACTGATTCGCGCGAGTTATTGCAGTTATGTTATGATAAAAGATTTATTGTTGCATTATTGCATTCTCGGGCTTTGCGTTTGAATGTAAGATGATATTTCATTTGGATTTCCTCTTCCTCAGCCTATTAGAAACCCGATGTTAATAACAGACCTCTGTTTTCCTCCTATATAAGTCTTCCGCCTATTCACCCTTTACTACAACTCACTGTCTGAAGTTTATATAAGACCTCACTCACCTATGCATGCCTGGCCTAGTTTTGGAGTTGGAATGATATTGTTTTGAGTTGGCTTCCATTCGGTCATCCCATCTATAAACCACCGTGACATAAAACTGATGGGCGTCAGGCTCTGCTCCTACTAGCAGTCCAGGAGTGACTTCCGTCGCCAACATTTCTGGCGTCGTTGCCGGGGACGAAGTTGAATATTTTCCTCGGGATTGACGACAACGATTAAATGATTCTGAAGGTGCATCAGATATCAGAACTATCAAGATTGATGTTTTGCACCTGGAGACTCCAGTGTGACGACTTCGCTGGGGAGAACCTGCTCTATCAATTGTGGCTTTCAGAGGCAGACACACGCGGTCTCATCCACAGCTGCCCCTAGCTACACCTGAAACCGATCCAGAGGTGGTTCTCAGAAAAGGAAAGGCCCCTGAAGAAGAAGCTTCCACCACTGAAATAGGTAATCCGCCATCTCCTTCTGTAAGAACTCCCTTTTCTCCTCCTTAGTTTCTTAATAGACCTCCTTCAGAAGTTTCCCGTTTCCTGAATTTTGGGAGTGTTCCTGCGGAGTTTTCCCCTCCTGGTCTGGGATTGGAGGGAGAAATCCTTGTCACTCCCCTCTTCTCTGAAGCTGTACCTTGGCGTAGACCCAGGACCACAGAAGATTTCCCCACTCTTGCACAAGGAGGAGCACCTGCTGACTTGAGCTCGTTAGCTTTCTCCTTAAATCCTCTCTTGTTTCCCACTCCCATTAAGAACTCATCCCTGGTATCCACATTCCAAGTTCCTTCTCCTCTAAGTTCCCCTTTACATAATATCCATATGGCCGAAGAAAATCCCCCTATGACCGCAATGGAGGCCATCATAGCCGCTAGGTATGCTCCTCTTGTCTTACCACAGCTTCTCAATGCCCTCCCACCAGATGGATACCTAAATCAGTTGCCCAAGTTTACAGGTGAGGGGGACATAGCTGCTGAAGAACACCTAGCAGCCTTTTATACTTTCGCGGATGATAATGTTGTCATGCACATAGATGTATGGATGATAATTTTTGTCCATAGTCTCCAAGGAGAAGCTAGAAAATGGTTCAAGGCCCTACCTCCTGGATCTATTGATGGAAACAAAGCTTTAGATAGTACCTTTTTGAGACAGTGGGGAGATAAAAAAGATTTCATGTATTACATGACAAAGTTTGGGTCGTTGAAGAGAAAGGAAGGAGAGTCTGTCTCTGACTTCTCCAAGAGATTTAATAAAATGTACAATAGAATCCCTGTTGATATAAAACCCTCCGAAGCCTCTACAAAGATCACTTACTACAGGGCTTTTGATCCTGATTTCTTCCTACTTCTAAGGGAGAGAAGAGATACTATGCTGGCCCACATGCAGGATGCGGCTGTGAAGGTAGAATCTAACATATTGGCTATCAACTGACTCAGAAACACAGGTGATAGAAATACGTCCAAGAACAGGCATGAAGCTTCCTCATCCAGTTCCTCTCCCCTGCCCCATCAGATAGATGAGACAACTAGAGCACTAAAATCACTTTCTGCCAAGATGGAAAGGTGGGAATTAGAGGGGAAGCCCATGTACAGGAATCCCCAGAACACTGATAATAGAGGTTTCAGACGACCTACTAACAATATGCCTCAGGTTTTCCTGAGGGAACAAAGGGGAAAAGACAGAGAAGATCAAAGGGTTCAAACCCCCCTCCAAAACAACCTAGTTGATCATGAGGAAAGAGAGGAGATAGACGACTTTGGCCCTGAAATTCACTGTATTGAAGAAGCTCCCCCTTTTCCTCATTTGACGCAGTCCACATATGAATAATCCATGATGAGTGCTCAAATTCATGAGTTGGGGAAAGAACAAAGGGCCGGTCACACTTCTAACAGATATAATCTTAGGTCGAGAAGGAAAGAAGGAGACTTTCATAGCCCAAACCAGCCCCTCATAACAGAAAGACCTACTAGATCTGCAGCAGCCTCTACTAAAGTTAAAAGAGCTCAGAGTGCTTTGCCAACAGTCAAAGAACCCGTCACCGAGGTAAGGGAATCTCCTAAGCCCATGCCATCATTTAATTTTGAACATGAAATTCAAAAAATCAGGATCCCCATCCCCCTCTCAGAGCTAGTTAAAAACGAAGATTTCAAAAGATCCCTCTCCAAGCTGCTACAATCCAAGTCCCCCCATCCCCCCTCTGACTCAGTAAACCTTCAATATGAGAAGCCAGCCATCATCTTAGGCCCCATGGTAGAAGGTAGAGATGACTCATCCCCCTCATTCTACACATCCCTGAACATACGTGATAAAGTGTTGCATAACTACCTCATGGATTTAGGGGCTTCCCATAACCTTATGCCAAAAATAGTCATGGAAGAATTGGGACTGGAGGTGACAATAACTTATCATGATTTATATTCTTTCGATTCAAGGAGAGTGAAATGTCTAGGAGTCATCAAAGACCTGGAGGTTTCCCTGTTTCAGCTACCCATGAAAAGTGTGGTCATGGATATTGTGGTAGCCGACGTTCCCCCAAAATTTGGTATGCTATTGTCTAGATCGTGGATTAAAAATCTTGGAGGGACACTACAGATGGATCTCACATACGCCACCATTCCGGTCTTCGAAGGGGAACACAGGAGGTTATACAGAGAAGCCCAGTTAGCCTATATTGTCAATGATGAAGCAGACCCCACCAATCACCCCATCTTTGCACTTGACACCGACTTGGGGTCTAGTTTGCTGCAGCTTATTGATGCCCCTGAAAGCCCTTTACTAATCAGAAATCATCCCAGCCCTGATCATTCGATTTCCCCTCAAAACCCCTTTGCGTGGAAGATGTTTTTTGACGGAGCTTCTTCTAGCGAAGGCGCTGGCACTGGAGTGGTTTTCATATCACCTTGTCAAGAAGCCGTGTCCCTGTCATACAAGATGGAATTTGAAACCACCAACAATGTGGCAGAGTATGAAGCTGTTGTTCTGGGTATGAGAGATGCAAAGGAAATGGGAATAAAGGAGATGGTTGTGTTCGGAGACGCGGAATTGATTATCCAGCAGGTCAGGAATGTTTATCGGGCCAAGCATCCTCGACTCAGGAGTTACAGAAACGAGGTATGGGACCTGATTGATAATTTTTTCTCAGCTTTCAATATTACTTTTGTCCCGAGGGAAGACAATACCTCGGCCAACTCCTTAGCGGTCTCGGCTAGTCTGTTCAAGGTCCCTTTGCCGCCAAAGATCCACGGTGAGGTCGAAGTAATATACAGGCCTTCTGTACCAGACAATGTCAAACATTGGAAGGTGTTCGAAGATGATCCGGAAATTGAAAGGTTTCTACAATCTGTGGACGAATTTTCTACGTTGCACATTGACCAGGATCCCGACCTGGAAGGTGAAACTCATCCTAAGGAGTTTTTAAATAAAATTGCTAATCATCAGATCATTCAGCTGCCTAGCAATCACATTCTGAGAGGACTTGTTCCTTTAGAAAGATTATTCAATGGGAATGAGGTGCCATTAAAGGGCAGGGTCTCAAATGAAGATGCCGAGACAACCGAATGCAACATTGGCATACAGGAGGAGCCCAGGTTTGTCAAATTATCAAGCAGCTTGACCAGAGAACAGAAGGTCGAATATACTGAGTTGCTAAAAGAGTTTGTTGATGTGTTTGCATGGACATACGAAGACCTCAAGAACTATGACACATCTATCATTGAGCACAAGAGCCAACTAAAGGAAGAGGCTAAGCCGTTTAGACAGAAGCTGAGACAAATAAATCCCATGTTGCTACCTGTCATGGAGAAAGAAGTGAAGAAATTGTTAGATGCCCAAATTATTGTCCCCTTGAGATATTCTGAATGGGTGACCAATTTGGTCCTGGTAAGGAAGAAGAGTGGAGAAATCAGACTCTGTGTTGATTTCAGGAATCTCAACAGAAGCTCAAAGAAAGACAATTACCCCTTACCTAAGATGGAACACATATTGCAAAGGGTAATTGGGGCATCCAGGATATCCATGATCGATGAGTTTTCTGGCTATAACCAAATATCGGTCATGCCAGAGGACAGGGAGAAGACAGCCTTCACCACTCCTTGGGGCACATTCATGTATGCCAAAATGCCATTCGGACTAATGAATGTAGGAGCAACATTTCAGTGAGCCATGGATATAGCCTTCATCGGGGAAAAAGACCAGTTTGTAGTGATCTACCTAGATGACATCACGGTCTTCTCAAGGTCTGATAAGGATCACCGCTGCCACTTAAGGAGAGTTTTCTCGAAGTGCCAGAGATTTGGTCTTTCCCTGAATCCCAAGAAGTCCCTGTTCGCTATGATGGAGGGAAAGCTTCTAGGCCATATAGTATCGGTGGAAGGAGTAAGAATTGATCCCAGCAGAGTGGAGGCGATTCAAACCCTGTCACTTCCCAGGTCTTAAAAAGAGGTCCAGACATTTCTAGGAAAGATTCACTTCCTGAGGAGATTCATCTCAAATTTTGTTGAGCTTGTAAAACACATCACAACAATGCTCAGAAAGGGAAACAAAGTGAAATCGACCGCTGAGCCCAGGGCCTCTTTTGACCAAATAAAAAGGGCATTGACTGAGGCACCTGTGCTTATCAGTCCCGACTATTCCAAAGATTTCCTAATTTTCTCCTTTGCTTCTTTTGATACAGTGGCGGTGGTCTTATTGCACAAAAATAAGGAAGGGTGTGAGCAGCCCATCACCTTCTTCAACAGGGAGTTAAGAGATGCAGAGAGCAGGTATGAAATCATGGAGAAACAGGCCTACGCCTTAGTGAAAGCTCTCAAAGATTTCAAGGTCTATGTCTTGCATTCAAAAGTAATAGCATACGTTCCTTCAACTTCCGTGAAGGACATCCTTGTACAGCCTGACGTAGATGGGAAAAGAGGCAGATGGATTGCTAAAATTCTGGAATTTGACTTAGAGATAAAGCCCACCAAATTGGTTAAGGGGCAAGGTTTAGCCAAGCTACTGGCCGAATCCAACTGCAAATCCTTGGGAGTTAGTTTCATCAATACTCGCCCAGGATCTCAGCAAGCTGAATCACCTAGCCAATGCTCTCAAGATGGCTTATCGCTCACAATATGTGCCTGGTATCGTGACATTCTATATTTTATGCAGGAGTTGAAGCCCCCCGATGGAATGGGAAAAAGAAAAGCAAGGGCTCTAAAGCTCAAGGTGGTCAGGTATTGCCTCATCGACCAAGCCTTATACTGGAAAGACCCTCTAGGGGTATTTCTAAGATGCCTAGACCCGCATGAGGCTCAGAAGGTTACGTTTGATTTTCATAGCGGCCTTTGCGGAGGTTATCATTTCTGGAAGACCACAGCTCACAAGATACTCCGAGCTGGGTATTACTGGCCCACTTTATTCCCCGATGTTTGCAGGGAGATCAAAGCTTGCATCAAATGCCAGAAGTTATCAGGAAAACAACATCTCAAATCACTGCCATTAAAACCCATAGTAGCTTCAGCACCTTTTCAGCAGTGGGGGTTGAAATTCATCGGAGAAATTCATCCTCCCTTAAGTGGTCAGCACAGATGGATCATGACTGCAATAGATTATTTCACTAAGTGGATAGAAGCTGTCCCAACCAGAAGCGCATCACACAAATTAATTATCAGCTTCTTGGAGGATATCATAGCTAGATTTGGCTGTCCCAGCAGGATCGTCATCGATAACGCTGCTTCTTTCAGGTTTGAGCCTCTAATTAAGTTCTGTGAGCAGTTCTGGATCTCGCTAATTCACTCCACCCCCTACTATCCCCAGGGAAATGGTTTAGCAGAATCCTCTAACAAAAGCCTGATAAAGATCATCAAAAGATTGTTAGAGGATAACGAAAGAGCCTGGGATTCAAAGTTGAAATTTGCTCTTTGGGTCGATCATGTCACAACGAAGAAGTCTCTGGGCACTTCGCCATTTCAACTAGTCTACAGAGCAGAGGCAGTTTTCCCTACTCATCTTTCCTTACCTATGGAAAAGTTCTTTCAAGACTACGAGGGAGAACCAGATCATATGATCAGAAGAATTCATCAGATAGTGGAAGTGCAGCAGATTAGAGAACAAGTGAGGGACGCAACTTATAGTCATCAGCAGAAGATCAAACAGGCTTTTGACAAAAAGGTCAAGAAAAAGGAGTTCGAGATTGGGGATTTGGTATATAAGTGGGACGCGCCCAGACAGGATAAAGGAAAGCACAGCAAGTTCGACACCCTCTGGATCGGCCCCTTCAAAATCTCTGAGATTTTCTCCAACAACACATACAGGTTGCAGGATCTGGAGGGTGAAGAGGTTTTCAATAGCCCAGTGAATGGGCATTTTCTGAAAAAATGTTTTATTTGAGCCTTAGACGGCTCCTCTGTTTGTAAATATTGTCCTTTTTACCTTTGTGTATTTTCTTTTTACATGTTTTCGGCTTAATAAGTGACTCCATAGCCCAATAACAAGGCACTGAAGCCGCGGAAGGAGTTCTTAGAGCATCACAGAGACGACTCTATCTCCCATGGAGCCTAATGTTAGCGATATTTCTTGTCTCGGGATTAGGCGTACCTAGGTCTGTAGTTTGCATGGGAAGCACCCGAGCATAACACGAGAGAATCTCATTTTTTAGCAGCAAGTCAAGCAAGCGGGCGAAGTTTTTCCATTGGCGGCCGAGATCCATCCACAGAGAAAATCGATGGTCATCGGGTTTTTGGGGCTATCAAGTTGCCTGGGATTTAGCAAGAGGGAGCTCCAATGGTTCAAAGCAGACTTGGGTCGTCCAATCAAATTGGGATAGGTGGAAGCCTGTCGACATATCGCGGATCAGGGTTTCGGGGAACAAGGAGCTCTTAGCTCATTACACTTGGAAGTGTCGATCAGCGAAACGCTGAAAGTGCCTTTGGCGCCGAGCCTAGGGTCTCAGCACCAGGTCATATCAAGAGAGCGGGTGAAAGGGGGACAACCTATTTATAATAGTAAATAATATCTGGGTCATCCATCTGAAGTATGCGCAACACGTATCTACGTCATGTCGGCGTTCGAGAGTTCGCGCGGTAAGATCTCCTCGTCGCTTCACCTCTCGAAACCCTGAATCCGGAAGCTCCGAAAGCGCCCAGAGTCAAGCCCATGGTTTTGGCACCTGGTCATCAAGAAGGAGGTCCGAAAGAGGGGCGCTTTCGTTTTCATTTGGCCGAAGGTTCTGAATTAAGTCTCAGAAGGGGGGCACTATGCTCTTCAGACTCCAGTTCGACGTGATTTGGATCCCGATACCTGCTCGGAATGGATAAAGAAGAAAGAGGGTGGATGAAACCTCGCATCACTCATTTATTGTAGAGTATGGAGGTCCCGGTTGAAGTTTACCCGAGAGGGTCCCTTGTACCGGTTCTCTTCAGGAAAGCCACGCCGAGTCTTCAACTCGCCAGAGGAACCTGCACACGCCAATTCAACATTCAAAGGGCTCAACTACCCCCTGGCGCGAGCCATGCTGAATTAAAGAGGCATATGATAGGGGAACAGAGGACAAATTTGATTGAGGAGATGACACCCATTGAAAGCCCTGAGACGCCGTTGCTAAGCGAATTTTTCTGAGTATATAGGCTTAGTCTTTGTATTTTGTAAGGGATCGATGGTAGAGCAGAGCTCCCTACTGTAAAGTTTTAACTGATATTCTACTTTGTTGCTTATGCATCTGTATATGAGATATCTTGTTTTATGAAAGACAATTTTCTTACTCCATCTAATTTTTGTCTCATGCTAAGAGAGTTCGCGATTGACTGATTCGCGTGAGTTATTGCAGTTATGTTATGATAAAAGATTTAGTGTTGCATTATTGCATTCTTTGGCTTTGCATTTGAATGTAATATGATATTGCATTTTGACGTCCTCTTCCTCAGCTTGTTAGAAACCCGATGTTAATAACAGACCTCTGCTTTCCTCTTATATAAGTCTTCCGCCTGTTCACCCTTTACTACAGCTCACTGTCTAAAGTTTATATAAGACCTCACTCACCTATGCATGCCTGGCCTAGTTTTGGAGTTGGAATGATATTGTTTTGAGTTGGCTTCAATTCGGTCATCCCATCTATAAACCACCGTGACATAAAACTGATGGGCGTCAGGCTCTGCTCCTTCTAGCAGTCCGGGAGTGACTTCCGTCACCAACAGGTCAAAGTTATTGTTGCAACGTTGTCTACTCATTGACTGTTTATTATTTCTTAACCTCCTCAGTTGCATGTCTCTAGACTTAATTTGGCAATTTGCAATATGTGATGATTTGTTACTTGGCTGTATCATTCTTTGTTGTGGCAGATATTTATTCCTTGGAAATCTTAATTGCTCATATCTAAGTCTTAAGAAACAATTTACAGCTTTGTGACCAAAATTAGAATAGTAGAAACAATATCCATAGAAAAATTATTTATACCTGGAAAATGGTTGTCTTCTTTGAGGAAATTGATTTCTTCCATGCTGATGATTTCCTTGAGCAGGGAGTGTATTATTTCCTTGTTCTACAGATTCAGTTATGGCACCTTTTTCTTTACTCCTCTTGGGCGGTTGATTATCTTCCTTTGTTTCTGCAGGTTTGTTGTCGTCATTGGTTGTAGATTTGACAAACTTGATGAAGTCTTTGTTGCTTGGATGACCACTACTTGATCCCTCTTCATAACCAAAACCTGTTTTCAGCTTTGGATTCCTTTTCTAATTCAAAATGGTGGCTAATCCTTCTGAGGCTTTGATACTTGATAGATTCTGATGATACAAGGCTTGAAACTTCTCCAACTCTTTTCTAGTTTTCACTACTTCTTCTTCCAGAGATTTACATCTTGTCTTCTTTTCTGATAACTGTTGTTTCAGAATGTCCTCGATATTCTTTGCCTTTTCTAATTCCACTTTTAGTAGGGCAAAGTCTTCATCAGGTTGTTTACTATCTTTCGTGAACTGTATCAACAATTGTTTTTTCTTTCTGTTCTTAATTCTGAGTCTGTCAATCTCTTCCAGTGCATTGATCAGTTCCCCTTCCATATCAACCACAACTTATTCTTCATTAGCCTCACTGCTTATTCTTTTATTATCATAATCCTCTTTGGCCATAAGCATGAAGTCATTTACCTTATCTTCACAGGAAGAGTCACTATCGGTGTCTTCTGAGGAGTCATCATTGTTTACACATAAAATTTTCTTTCTATCAAATCTTTTGGATTTGAACTTCTCTTCACCTTCAGGGTTCTGGTTCTTCTTCTTGTGTGGACACTTATTTGAAAAGTGACCTATCTTACCACAGTTAAAACATTTGAAGGGAATCTTTCCTTGATATTTTCCTGATCCTTTCTTTAACCTTCTCACAAATTTTGCCTCAATATCATCTAAATCTGAATCACTATTCTCGTCTGCTTTAAAAGATGCTTCTCTAGTAATGGATTTATCTTTGTTGATTCTCATTTCATATGCAGTTAGAGTTCCTAGGAGTTGATCAATGGACAAAGTTTTAAGATCATTTAGTTATTCTATTGCAGAGACTTTTGGATTAAATTTATCAAGCAAAGATCTTAAAATCTTCTAAACTAAAATTGATTCTTCAATCTTCTCACCAAGACCGTTCATGGAATTCACAAGTTCTTCAAATCTTAAAAAATACTTGTTAACTATTTCATCTTCATTCATCTTTAGTTGTACAAACTTCAACCTAAGTGTTTGAAGATTGGCATCTTTTACTTTCTCATTTCCTTCATAGCTACTAATGAGTTTGTCCCACATTTCCTTGGCAGTTTGAAGATGCATCACCTTTACAAACTCGGCTTCTGCAAGTCCATTCAAGATAGTGTTAGCGATATTTCTTGTCTCAGGATTAGGCGTACCCAGGTCTGCATTTTGCACGGGAAGCACCCGAGCATAACACGAGAGAATCTCGTCTTTTAGCAGCAAGTCAAGCGAGCATGCGAAGTTTTGACATCGGCGGCTGAGATCCATCCACAAAGAAAATTGACGGTCATCGAGTTATTGGGGATGTCAAGTTGCTCGGGATTTAGCAAGAGGGAGCTCCAATGGTTCAAAGCAGACTTGGGTCTTCCAATCAAATTGGGACAGGTGGCAGCCTGTCGACATATCGCGGATCAGGGTTTTGGGGAACAGGGAGCTCTCAACTCATTACACTTGGAAGTGTCGATCAGCGAAATGTCGAAAGCGCCTCTGGCGCCGAGCCCAGGGTCTCAACACCAGGTCATATCAAGCGAGCGGGTGAAAGGGGGACAACCTCTTTATAATAGTAAATAATATCTGGGACATCCATCTGAAGGACGTGCGACATGTATCTACGTCATGTCGGCGTTCGGGAGTTCGCACGGTAATATCTCCTCATCGCTTCACCTCTCGAAACCACGAATCCCAAAGCTCCGAAAGCGCCCAGAGTCGGGCCCATGGTTTTTCTACCTGGTCATCAAGAAGGAGGTTCAGAAGAGGGGCACTTTCATTTTCATTTGACCGAAGGTTCCGAATTGAGTCTCAGAAGGGGGGCACTGTGCTCTTCAGACTCCAGTTCGACGTGATCTGGATCCCGATACCTGCTCGGAATGGATAAAGAAGAAAGAGGGTGGGTGAAACCTCGCATCACTCATTTATTGCAGAGTATGGAAGTCCCGGTTGAAGTTTACCCAGGAAGGTCCCTTGTACCGGTTCTCTTCAGGAAAGCCACGTCGAGTCTTCAACTCGCCAGAGGAACCTGCACACGCCAATTCAACATTCAAAGGGCTCAGCTACCCCCTGGCACGAGCCATGCTGAATTAAAGAGACGTATGACAGGGGAACAAAGGACAGATTTGATTGAGGAGACGACACCCATTGAAAGCCATGAGACGCCACTGCTAAGCGAATTTTTCTGAGTATATAGGCTTAGTCTGTGTATTTTGTAAGGGATCGATGGTAGAGCAGAGCTCCCTACTTTAAAGTTTTAACTAATATTCTAGTTTTATAGTTATGCATCTGTATATGAGATATCTTGTTTTATGACAGACAGTTTTTCTTACTCCATCTAATTTTTGTCTCATGCTAAGAGAGTTCGCGATTGACTGATTCGCACGAGTTATTGCAGTTATGTTATGATAAAAGATTTATTGTTGCATTATTGCATTCTCTAGCTTTGCGATTGAATGTAAGATGATATTGCATATGAAGATCAAAGGGGAAAAGATAGAGAAGATCAAAGGGTTCAAACCCCCCTCCAAAACAACCTAGTTGATCATGAGGAAAGAGAGCAGATAGACAAGTTTGGCCCTGAAATTCACTGTATTGAAGAAACTCCCCCTTTTCACCATTTGATGCAGTCCGCATATGAAGAATCCCTGATGAGTGCTCAAATTCATGAGCTGGGGAAAGAACAAAGGGTCGGTCACACTTCTAACAGATATAATCTTAGGTCGAGAAGGAAAGAAGGAGACTTTGATAGCCCAGACCAGTCCCTCATAGCAGAAAGACCTACTAGATCTACAACAGCCACTACTAAAGATAAAAGAGCTCAAAGTGCTTTGCCAGCAGTCAAAGAACCCATCACCGAGGTAAGGGAATCTCCTAAGCCCATGCCATCATTTAATTTTGAACATGAAATTCAAAAGATCAGGATCCCCGTCCCCCTCTCAGAGCTAGTTAAAAATGAAGATTTTAAAAGATCCCTCTCTAAGCTGCTACAATCCGAGTCCTCCCAGCCCCCCTCTGACTCAGTAAACCTTCAAGATGAGAATCCAGCCATCATCTTAGGCCCCATGGTAGAAAGCAGAGATGACTCATCCCCCCCCTTCTACACATCCCTAAACATACATGATAAAGTGTTGCATAACTGCCTCATGGATTCAGGGGCTTCCCATAACCTTATGCCAAAAATAGTCATGGAAGAATTGGGACTGGAGGTGACAAGAACTTATCATGATTTATATTCTTTCGTTTCAAGGAGAGTGTAGTGTCTAGGAGTCATCAAAGACCTGGTGGTTTCCCTGTTTCAGCTGCCCATGAAAAGTGTGGTCATGGATATTGTGGTAGCCGACGTTCCCCCCAAATTTGGTATGCTATTGTCTAGATCGTGGATTAAAAAGCTTGGAGGGAAACTACAGATGGATCTCACATACGCCACCATTCCAGTCTTTAGAGGGGAACACAGGAGGTTATACAAAGAAGCCCAGCTCGCCTATATTGTCAGTGATGAAGCAGACCCCACCAATCACCCCATCTTTGCACTTGACACCGACTTGGGGTCTAGTTTGCTGCAGCTTACCGATGCCCCTAAAATCCCTTTACTAATCAGAAAGCATCCCAGCCCTGATCATCCGATTTCCCCTCAAAACCCCTCTGTGTGGAAGATGTTTTTTGACAGAGCTTCTTCTAGTGAAGGCGCTGGCGCTGGAGTGGTTTTCATATCACCTTGTCAAGAAGTCATGTCCCTGTCGTACAAGCTGGAATTTGAAACCACCAAAAATGTGGCAGAGTATGAAGCTCTTGTTCTGGGTATGAGAGCTGGAAAGGAAATGGGAATAAAGGATATGGCTGTGTTCGGAGACGTGGAATTGATTATCCAGTAGGTCAGGAATGTTTATCGGGCCAAGCATCCTCGAATCAGGAGTTACATAAACGAGGTATGGGACCTGATTGATAATTTTTTCTCAGCTTTCAATATTAATTTTGTCCCGAGGGAAGACAATACCTCGGCTAACTCCTTAGCGGTCTCAGCTAGTCTGTTCAAGGTCCCTCTGCCGCCAAAGATCCACAGTGAGGTCAAAGTAAGATACAGGCCTTCTGTACCGGACAATGTCAAACAATGGAAGGTGTTCAAAGATGATCTGAAAATTGAAAGGTTTCTACAATCTGTGGACAAATTTTCTACGTTGCACATTGACCAGGATCCTGACCTGGAAGGTGACCCTCATCCTGAGGAGTTTTTAAATAAAATTGCTAATCATCAGATCATTCAACTGCCCAGCAATCAAATTCCGATAGGACTCATCCATTTAGAAATATTATTCAATGGGAATGATGTGCCAGTAAAGGGCAGGGTCTCAAATGAAGATGTCGAGACAACCAAATGCAACATTGGCACACAGGAGGAGCCCAGGTTTGTCAAATTATCAAGCAGTTTGACCAGAGAACAGAAGGTCGAATATACTGAGTTTCTAAAAAAGTTTGTTGATGTGTTTTCATGGACATACGAAGACCTCAATACCTATGACACATCTGTCACTGAGCACAAGATCCCACTAAAGGAAGAGTCTAAACCGTTTAGACAGAAGCTGAGACAGATAAATCCCATGTTGCTACCTGTCATGGAGAAATAAGTGAAGAAATTGTTAGATGCCCAAATTATTGTCCCTTGAGATATTCTGAATGGGTGGCCAATTTGGTCCTGGTAAGGAAGAAGAGTGGAGAAATCAAACTCTGTGTTGATTTTAGGAATCTCAACAGAAGCTCAAAGAAAGAAAATTACCCCCTACCTAAGATGGAACACATACTGCAGAGGGTAATTGGGGCATCCAGGATATCCATGATCGATGGGTTTTCTAGCTATAACCAGATATCGGTCATGCCTGAGGACAGGGAGAAGACAACCTTCACCACTCCTTGGGGCACATTCATGTATGCCAAAATGCCATTCGGGCTAATGAATGCAGGAGCAACATTTCAGCGAGCCATGGATATAGCCTTCATCGGGGAAAAAGACCAGTTTGTAGTGATCTACCTAGACGACATCATGGTCTTATCCAAGTCTGATAAGGAGCACCGCTGCCACTTAAGGAGAGTTTTCTCGAAGTGCCAGAGATTTGGTCTTTCCCTGAATCCCAAGAAGTCTTTGTTCGCTATGATGGAGGGCAAGCTGCTAGGCCATATAGTATCGATGGAAGGAGTAAGAATTGATCCCAGCAGAGTGGAGGCGATTCAAACCCTGTCACTTCCCAGGTCTAAAAAGGAGGTCCAGGCATTTCTAGGAAAGATTAACTTCCTGAGGAGATTCGTCTCAAATTTTGTTGAGCTCGTAAAACACATCACAGCAACACTCAGAAAGGGAAACGAAGTGAAATGGACCGTTGAGCCCAGGGCCTCTTTTGACCAAATAAAAAGGGCATTGACTGAGGCACCTATGCTTATCAGTCCTGACTATTCCAAAGAGTTCCTAATTTTATCCTTTGCTTCTTTTGATACAGTGGCGGAAATCTTATTGCAGAAAAATGAGGAAGGGCGTGAGCATCCCATCGCCTTCTTTAGCAGGGCGTTAAGAGATGCAGAGAGAAGGTATGAAATCATGGAGAAATAGGCCTACGCCTTAGTGAAAGCTCTCAAAGATTTTAGGGTCTATGTCTTGCATTCAAAAGTAATAGCATATGTTCCTTCAGCTTCCGTGAAGGACATCCTTGTACAGCCCGACGTAGATGGCAAAAGAGGCAGATGGATCGCTAAAATTCTGGAATTTGACTTAGAGATAAAGCCCACCAAGTTGGTTAAGGGGAAAGGTTTAGCCAAGCTACTGGTCGAATCCAACTACGAAGCCTTGGGAGTTAGTTTCATCAATACTCCCCCAGGATCTCAGCAAGCTGAACCACCCAGCCAATGCTCCCAAGATGGCTTATTGCTCGCAATATGTGACTGGTATCGTGACATTCTGTATTTTTTGCAGGATTTGAAGCCCCCTGATGGAATGGGAAAAAGAAAAGAAAGGGATCTAAAGCTCAAGGTGGTCAGGTATTGCCTCATCGACCAAGACTTATACTGGAAAGACCCTCTAGGGGTATCTCTGAGATGCCTGGACACGCAGGAGGCCCAGAAGGTTACATTTGATTTTCATAGCAGCCTTTGCGGAGGTCATCATTTCTGGAAGACCACAACTCACAAGATACTCCGAGCTGGGTATTACTGGCCCACTTTATTCCCCGATGTTTGCAGGGAGATCAGAGCTTGCATCAAATTCCAGAAGTTCTCATGAAAACAACAGCTCAAATCGCTGCCATTAAAACCCATAGTAGCTTCGGCACCTTTTCAGCAGTGGGGGTTGGACTTCATCGAAGAAATTCATCCTCCCTCAAGTGGTCAGCATAGATGGATCCTGGCTGCAACAAATTATTTTACCAAGTGGATAGAAGTTGTCCCCACCAGAAGCACATCACACAAAGTAATTATCAGCTTCCTGGAGGATATCATAGCCATATTTGGCTGTC
This sequence comes from Picea engelmannii, assembly GCA_009831015.1. Classification (NCBI taxonomy): domain Eukaryota; kingdom Viridiplantae; phylum Streptophyta; class Pinopsida; order Pinales; family Pinaceae; genus Picea; species Picea engelmannii. The sequence continues at coordinate 373,166 of ML789883.1, read as the reverse complement.
CCAACAGGATCGTCACCGATAACGCTGCTTCTTTCAGGTCTGAGCCTCTAATTAAGTTATGTGAGCAGTTCCAGATCTCTCTTATTCACTCCACCCCCTATTATCCCCAGGGAAATGGTTTAGCGGAATCCTCTAACAAAATCCTGATAAAGATCATCAAAAGATTGTTAGAGGATAACGAAAGAGCCTGGGATTCAAGGTTGAAATTTGCTCTGTGGGTCGATCGTGTCACAATGAAGAAGTCTCTGGGAACTTCTTCGTTTCAACTAGTCTATGGAGCAGAGGCGATTTTCCCTACTCATCTCACCTTACCTATGGCGAAGTTCTTTCAAGACTACGAGGGAGAACCAGATCATATGATCAGAAGAATTCATCAGATAGTGGAAGTGCAGAAAATCAGAGAACAAGTGAGGGACGCAGCTTATAGTCATCAAAAGATCAAACAGTATTTTGACAGAAAGGTCAAGAAAAAGGAGTTTGAGATCTAGGATTTGGTATTTAAGTGGGACACGCCCAGAAAGGATAAAGGAAAGCACAGCAAGTTAGATGCCCTCTGGATCGGCCCCTTCAAAATCTCTGAGATTTTTTCCAACAACACATACGGGTTGCAGAATTTGGAGGGTGAAGAGGTTTTCAACAACCCAGTGAATGGGCATTTTCTGAAAAAATGTTTTATTTGAGCCTTATACGGCTCGTCTATTTGTAAATATTGTCCTTTTTACCTTTGTGTATTTACTTTTTACATGTTTTTGGCTTAATAGGTGACTCCATAGCCCAATAACAAGGCACTGAAGCTGCAGAAGGAGTTATTAGAGCATCACAGGGACGACTCTATCCCCCATGGAGCCTAATGTTAGCAATATTTCTTGTCTTGGGATTAGGCGTACCTAGGTCTGCAGTTTGCACGGGAAGCACCCGAGCATAACACGAGAGAATCTCGTTTTTTAGCAGCAAGTCAAGCGAGCGGGCGAAGTTTTGCCATCGGCGGCCAAGATCCATCCACAAAGAAAATCGACGATCATCGGGTTTTCAGGGCTGTCAAGTTGCCCGAGATTTAGCAAGAGGGAGCTCCAATGGTTTAAAGCAGACTTGGGTCGTGAAATCAAATTGGGACAGGTGGCAGCCTGTCGGCATATCGCGGATCGGGGTTTCGAGGAACAGGGAGCTCTCATCTCATTACACTTGGAAGTGTCGATTAGTGAAACGTCGAAAGCGCCTTTGGCGCCGAGCCCAGGGTCTCAGCACCAGGTCATATCAAGCGAGCGGGTGAAAGGGGGATAGCCTCTTTATAATAGTAAATAATATCTGGGCCGTCCATCTGAAGGACGCGTGGCACGTATCTATGTCATGTCAGCGTTCGGGAGTTTGCGTGGTAAGATCTCCTTGTCGCTTCACCTCTCGAAACCCCGAATCTCGAAGCTCCGAAAGTGCGCAAAGTCGGGCCCATGGTTTTGGCGCCTGTTCATTAAGAAGGAGCTCCAGAAGAGGGGTGCTTTCATTTTCATTTGGTCGAAGGTTCCGAATTAAGTCTCAGAAGGGGGGTACGGTGCTCTTCAGACTCCAGTTCGACGTGATCTGGATCCCGATACCTGCTCGGAATGGATAAAGAAGAAAGAGGGTGGGTGAAACCTCACATCACTCATTTATTGCATAGTATGGAGGTCCCAGTTGAAGTTTAACCTTCAACAGTCACTTCGAGACTTTGCGCTTCATGATTTTCAAGGCACCTAAACAAACAAAAAAAACAAATCTACAAAGTTTCGAAATCTCGAAGACAATTCCTTGCAATATTCTTTAAAATGGTCTACAAATGAGTTATAACACACATGTCATTATTTTTTTTCTTGGGCTGGCACCTGACACTTGTTTTAAACATTTGTGTCATCTTATTTGCACATTTTTAGGTGAAACGTGTCATCCATATTTCTTGACACGTCACTAAAAAATCATGTCATCACTGGCATGTCACTCCGGGAGATTGCCCTTCGGAAAATAAAAAAAAGAATGTTTTTTGGACTGCCGAGGGTTCCGAAGCTCCGAGGTTTTGAGGCCCCGAAATACCTATAACAGTTCGAATGTTTACTCTAGGAATTCCTCCTTCAGAGGATTTCTATCATCCTTCATTCAAAACCCCCGAATACCAAAGTTCTGAAGTACTTAAGGCTAAAGGTTTTTTAAAGCGTGATTAATTAAAATATAAAATTGATTAGTTAATGATTAGTTTCTCCCACAATTCCACCTTCCACATATTTGTCTCGTCTTACATTCAAACCTGTGAACACCGAACCGCCAAAGTATTAATGGCATTTATAACGTGCTAAGGTTAAATATTTTCACAATCGCTAGTTAATAAATTCCATAGATTTTTAATAATCACCTTATTAGTAGATCATTACGAAGATTGATAGACTTTATGAATAAACACATTTTGAATCTCAAGTCATTCTACCATTTTCAATTAGAGTTTTCCATTCAGTAATTGAGAGATTACATGGTACTCTTATCACCGTCAGTTTAATTTCATTTCTCTAAGAATTATGGCACCACACAAGCCAGGGAAGAAGAAAGATGCATCAACATATGATTCCAACCAAAACACATATATTCTCTCCGACACCACTTCACAAATTACAGACGCCATCAATTCTTGGAAACAGGTCTATGATATCTTGGAACATGAGATTCTTCTATGTCAGAACGATTCATTGGAAGAAGAAGATGAGTCGTTCTCAACCAAGCTCAGGTTGGTAGTTCAGTCTGAACTACATAGGATTGTTGCTCGACCAAAGATAATACCCTACGATGAGATGATAAGTTGGGCTCTGGAGCACGTTGAAATTCAAACCAGAAGCATTATCAGTTACTAGAACACCTCAGTTGGCTCCTTTCATCCGGAGAACATACAAGTAATGTATAAACCATCTTCCACACCCAAATACACATATAATGCAGCATTTATTCTAGATTTTGAAAGGAAATAATGCACTCAATATGGCAGAACTGGTCATGACATAATCAAGACCTGGTGGGGAAACCTAGCCAAGTTTAAATCCAATGCCCATGGTATATATTCCACAACATCCTTAGATTCCCACATTTTATACATTGCCATGATGCTCTACCAACTATTTGGAAGGAAAAACCTGACACATTTCATAGTTAAATGGGTGTCTATAATCAATTAAGTGGTCGAAGGCTATACGTTCAACTAGGCAAAAATGTTGTCGAATAACCTGGCTAAGGAGGTTGTCAACTACAAATCGTTGAAATCAAGAGTCCAACATGCTCCTTTTTACATGTTCACCTACATCATTGATGTCATTTGCTTCATGACTCCATTTCCCCTGATGAACTGGAGTTACACCCTAGCTAGTTTTAAGCCTATACATTTCTACCACTCCAAACTATGGGAAGAAAATGCTAAATATTTATTTTATGAGATCTATCACAATGTAGTGGTATCAATTCATGTAGCTATCTATTGTCACCCTTTGCCCAAGATTTTAGAGCACATTATGGGGAACTTAGGCACAATTGCAGACTAGTACATTGAACAAAACTTCTCTTACATCAGAGTGTTCGGCTGCTTCGTTTCTCCCCATGTCCTTCCAAAATTCTTGTCTGATAGGCTGGTCTGCAGAGAAGTGGCATCCCAAACAGTCGCAGGGGGAATCGCCAAAGACTTGAAAGTGGCTCAAAAAAATGCATGGCCATCTTTTCTGATACAAGTTGGCATGTTTACATTGTTAGATTTTGGTCATTCAAAATTCGAGGCTGCGGCCTTAGAAGATGTCAAATTAGTTGACATTGAATTCAAAAAACATGATCCTCATAGAATAGTAGAGAATCATTTGGCCCAATTCAACATGAAAATATATATACACGAAGATTACCCTTATGACAATGTTTTTCGATGAGCTAGATCCTATGAAGAATTCATAAACATATTTCATTCTATGCCTCCTGACCAACAAGTTTCTTTCCTGAGCTTTCAAAACCACAGAAGGAACAACTTGCCTAAGATTTTGCAAGCAGAGTCAAATCACATTCCATCTTCACATGAAATTAGATCCACAGAACCCCAGCGAAGTAGCTCCACTAACGACAAAACTAAACAAGTATTGAACAATAGAGATGCATTATTTAAAAATACAAAAGCATCAATATCAGGCCTAAATGATCAAGAGTCATTAGCTTCCCTTGAAGCCTTCAACAAAGATGATCATGCTTCTCCCTCTTCATCACCAGTTACTACCACTGTTACTACCAGTCTTACTAATGAAGAAAAGTCTACTGCAATTATTTCCCTTATTCCCTATGTAACTCCTTTATCATCCATTTTTGAGGTTCCTAGTTCTGAAGTCATCCATCTAGATGAACTCATTCCCATATCACCTGAAGAGATTCTGTCACATACCCACTACGCAAATCAAACTTTTTCATTGATTTCTCAACAATCAGAACCCCCGAAGTCCTACGGGGCTTAGTGCAGGCTAGCTCTTTCCTTTTTCCACCTCCATATGATTATAGTTCACGACTATGGGCCGAATCAGCATGGCATCTTTTCGCACTTCACGGCTCAGTGCTACCAGGACATCGAGTCGCTTGACTCTGCAAACCCCAAAGCTCGAAACAGCGAAACGCCGCACCCCGACGGGGCTAGCAAGGGGCAAGTTTCTCTCTTGGGGTCTTGTCTACGTGACCCTATACGGTGTCCACGCGCTTAAGCCAGCCAAGAGCTTATCGGCTTTTCGCGATTCGGGAAATCGTGATACACGACTTCTACCTTTCCCCATTCAAATCCCCGAAACCTCCGAGGTCTCTAAAGTTTCCCTCTAAAGGGAGATTGACGGTCGTAAGCCACCCCTGATCCAACAGTATGGATCCTTTCGGGGTTTCGGTACTCGGGAGTTCGAAGTGCAACGACTCCAAGACTCTTCGTCATTCAAATCTCTGAATTCCGATATGGGAAGTGATGCAGTCGCGCTCCCAAGCACGTCCGCTCACAGGATCATTCAATTAGTTCATGAGCTGAAGCGGCTCATTGGATTCCCTGCTGGAATCTCTGTCAAAACTCGATCCACAGGTCCTTCCTTCCCTGTCACAGCCTTTGCATACAACCGCTACTCTTTCCACAATGAGAAATGCATATACTTTCAGGTTTCGGGGTTTCATAATCCTCGATGTCAAGAGTTCCCTGTTCTCTTGAATCCCCGATCTCCGATGAGCCAATTCTCCGATATGGTCCCTTACGTGTTATCCCTCTTGGCTAAACTCCTGAACCACGTGACCACTATCTCACAAGACCACAGCCTTATCTCCTGTCGGGTTTTCGGACTTTCCAATGTCGAAATGTACTCGTCCTCAGGATTCGCGATCCGTCAAATCCCGATATGCCGATATGAAGACAGTTGGTCCTACAATGGACACTTTTCACTTGGTCGAGATTCTAGACTTCGCAATTTTGGAGTGTATGGACTTCTTTCCCACGGGATTCCCGATTTCCAGATGGATAACTTTCCTTTCGGGACTTTCCCCGAATGTTTCGATTGCCGCCACGCGTCCTCCTAAGATGGACGGTCCTGATCGCATCTCGCCATTTCGGAGTTTCTGCTGCTAAAATACTCCGGCATTTTGCCCCTTCAATCTTCGAAATGCCAATGGGCTTCCGATCTTTCCCACGTGTCCTCCTATGATGGACGAATCATATTGATTCCAGGAATTTCACTATGAAAATGTATGACCTCATGTCATCGTGACTCTCGATTTCATGAATGTCGACATCCTGATGGCCATGCCTCTCATTGGGACTTTCATCCTCCTGTTCATGAGGGATTAACCCTCATGCATCTCTTAACAGATCCAACGGCTGTCGATTTGTTCTAGCTAAGATCTAACGGCTCAGATCTGTCCCACCTAGTGTACTCTTCTACTACTTCATGGGTGTGGAAAAAAATCAACGGTCCATATGTTCTCATGGACCTTGGGGTTCTACAATCCCGATTTCCTCGCTATTCACGAAGATAGAGGAAAAAGGGGAAAGGTATACAATGCCCTTGTTTTCTTTCGTCAATCTAATAGTTGTAAATGACCATGGATCTTCCGACGGGATCTCCTCCATCGATCGATACTTATCCCTATGCTGCTACATCGGGATTTTAAGAGGGTCATTCCTCCTCGTATAGGGTTGTTAAGACTTACACATTCAAGTCCTTTTTCCAGGTTCTTTGTAAACCTTTCCAAGGAGGGAATCTCTGTGAAGAGATCTATTCTGGGGCATTCCGGGAGACAGATAAGGGGAAACAAATTCCTGAGAACGAACTGGAAGTCTGACTTGGTTCAACTTATGCATACTTAAATTCCTTTATCAACATAAGCCATGCGTGGTTTTTCTGTTATAAGCATATACAACTACAAGTACTAATCAAAATACCGCACAGACATTCTTATAATGAAAACATTCACAGTTTCACAGCTTATGAGCATAATTATCAAAATACATATATTTCAAGGAGCCAGAGGAAAAACAATTATCAGAAACAACACCAGAAGTGAGTGCAACTGCTGAAAGCGGTGTTCGTTTCCACCCATCCATAGGCTTAGCGACTCCCAACGGATTTACCACTAGATATCCCCGACCTGAGACCACGATGTTGTGAGACTGCGTCTCCGTTTTCCAGTGACCAGGAGCGAAGGTTGCAATCCTTCCTCTCTGCTATCACTCACTCTGCGTAATGCCAGATTTCCCCCTCGCGTCTTCCCTTGCAATCGCTTCTACCCCACGCCTTATCCTCTTGCGAGGTTGCGTGTGGCGTGATTACCCTCGCGCTGATCAGGCCTGACGGCTCTACAGATGGGAAGTTCACCTCCCATCCCTCATTAAACCATATACCTACCAGCCTGTGAGACATTTAATTTAGGGCCAGCGAGCCGCTTTTGGTTCTCCAGGCTAGTGGAGTCCAAATACGGTATTAATTCTCGGTGGAAGTTAACGCCACCTTTTCAGGTGCCTTCCACCGCCATCGTGGTCTCTTTTTCTTCACATCCCCTCTCAGCAGTCCTGCAATAAAATTCAAAATGTTATTCACATTCATTGACCTTCTCCTCAAGGTCCATTTACATCACATATTCACATTTATGAGTTCGCCATAGTTCTTGGCCAGTCCAGTTATATTTACAAGCTGGGGGAAACAGTGTGTTACAATTCCCTCCCCCTTAAAAGGAACATTGTCCTCGATGTTCTTATCTACTAACATGAATGGTATGCACAGAAGTAAACAAAATCGGATATGCCTGTCTCATGGAATCCTCCATTTCCCATGTAGCCTCATCTGGGCCAAAATGCTTCCATTGCACCTTGACCTGTGCAATGGTTCGGTTCCAGAGTGGGGTTTCCTTTCTATCCAATATGCATTGGGGTTCTGGTAGAAATGCTCCCTCCGGTTCCACCTAGATCACAGACCAGTCAATTATATGATTAGCATCATGTACATATTTCCTCAATAATGAAACATGGAAAACATTATGTGCTTTTACTGTGGGAGGAAGTGTTAGCCGATAGGCTACAGGTCCCACTCTATCTAGAACCTCAAAGGGTCCACAATACCAGGGTGCCAACTTGGCACAAGCTCCCATTTTCAGGGAACTCCTTCTGGGCTTAATTCTGAGATATACATGGTCTCCCATTTTGAACTCTCTTGGAGTTCTCTCTTGATCAACATAACTTTTCTGTCGGTTCTGAGCGACCTTCAGATTTTGTTTTATCTGAGTCACTTGTTGTTCCATTTCTTTCAGCATGTCGGGTCCAAAAGAAATCCTATTTACAGGATTACTCCAGCTGACTGGAGTATTACACTATCTACCATAGAGGACCTCGAAGGGACTCATCTTTAAGGATGCTTGGTAGCCGTTGTTGTAGGCAAATTCTACCAATGGCA